>CAPT01000139.1:0-317617 GCA_001039675.1 Nakaseomyces delphensis CBS 2170
CTACTGACGTGTCGACAATTACTGGTAGTGACGGTAAAGAAACCGTTGAGACTGTGTACTATGTGGAGACACCTATCGACTTCGAGAAGACCACTGTATACGAGACCTGGAGTGGCAGTGAAATGAGTACATACTCTACCGATATATCTACCGTCACAGCAATTGGAGGGAATTTGTATGAAAAATTAGTTTATTATGTTCTATCACCATCTCCATTATCTTCACTAGATTCCGATTCGGCAACAATCAGTACATCGATATCATCTGCGGTACCACCCAGCTATGTGAAACCTAGTGTGAGTGCTTCTTCAGAAATATGGAGCAGCTTAAGGTCATCTGAAGTAAAATCAATTACCAAGTCTGTTGAATCTTCTCAGGGACTCACAGCAGTTTCTTCAAACATGCCATATGAATCTGCATCCACAACAACGTATAAATCTGATGATTGGATGGTTACAAAAATTGTATCATATTATATACTCACAAACCATAATGGCGCTGTTGAACAAGGTACCAAAACGCAGTATTTTGCTGATCGTGTTGACGCCGAACCATTGTTCGTTTCTTCTAGTCAGTCACTGATAATCTCTTCCGACTCTTCACGGGACCGTCCAAACGTTCCTTCTACAACTGTAAGTGTTTCCTCTACACCTCTAAGCAGCTATAAACCGCCAAAATTCATGAACGGCACAACAGTTCCTGCTAGCTCGTATATGTCTTCAACTATTACTGACATTACTCTGACAGCAACTTCTACGAAAATTGAATCTGTTATCCCAGATTGTGTAGATCACAATTGCAATGAGGGCGGTACCAATACAATGAGGACCATGAGTAATTCACCTAGTACTAATAATAATCCAAAGTCTAGGTCTTCAGAACATAGTTACCTGTCGCAGTCTTCGACTGAAGCGACGGCAAGTCAATTCTCAAACCCTACTTACACCAGTAATGTAGTGACATCGGCCACTGTTACAAACCAAAATACTATCGAAACCACAATTACCAATTGTTCAGAAAAGAGCTCTTACACCAATGGTCCTGCGACCAGCAGCGTTACAGAACTCTCCCAAAATATTAGAAGTGCATCTGAGTTCGTGAGTGGTGGTACTCCGCTTTCTATTCTCTCTTCAGAATCCCCGTCAAATATTGGTGCATATAGTAAATCTTCTAGTGACAACATAGTATATCAAACGAGTACACAGGTAACCGTTGATTATTGTTCCGGGAACCAGTGCAATAGAGACACTTCGACGCTTGACAATGTGAATTGTGAAAGTTTGGCGCACGAAAATAGCTACAGCAAGATTGTTGGTGATAATTCGCAAACTAGTTCCTCATTATCTCGCCAAAGCGCAACCCAGTCGGCAATTATTCGGGAAATGATATCTGGGTCGAGTAGTTTCAGTGAACAAAAATCGACCTCTGTTAGAAGTTTCATTACCGCGGAAACCCCAGCCACCAAATCCACTTCGTTAGCTACGAAAATATATGAGTCGCGGGGGCAGTCACAGTTATCGATGAACACAACGAACACAATGAGTACAGATGTACCTACAGAAAACGGTATTGGCACATTGGTCACCAAAGTCCAGTCATCGCCAATGCAAACCCAATCAGCACCTGTTGCGCAAATCCAACAGATAAATTCGGGGTCTAGTATAAGTCCGAACAGGGTATGGCTAGTTGTGTTGACAATACTAATGATGCAAACATTGTGATGATGATTTTATTGTAGAGTAAGCATATTTATATAGACATTTTTATTAATATATATCTAATTTTAAAACGAAAATAACAACTCCCCGGGTAACAGAAGCCAAGAAACTAAAAAAAGAATAAAGGGACCATTTTGAACAATTTTTCTATTTTTAATGACGATTTTGAATCAAACATCATTGGCAAAGGATTAAGGATTGTTCGGGTCCTATTACACTAAGAATATATATGTCGTCTGCTATTCCGTATGAGCCTGAGGATGAGATTGATGATGTGTTAGATAACAACCCGTTTCAAGAGCCGTTTGGGACCAAGGGAGATAGCGATCAGAGCAAAGAGCCTGGGAATGAGCCAGGGAACGAAGAAGGGAATGAAGAAGAGAATGCTGTTGATAAGAACAAAGAAGAGAAACGTAGGGAGATGCTGAATGATCTACTACCTGAGAGGAAGAACAAGTTTCAATTGGTGACTAAGATCACCGGGCTGGAACGTGTAGGGTCCAGTAGTAACAAGCGGGACAACCCTACGATAATCTTTAATGTTACGACGAATCTACCTACTTTCCGTAAGAAGGCGCATAAGAATGTGAGGAAGAGTAATGAGGAGTTCAAGCACTTGTTCAAGTACCTGAACGCTGCTGTAGCGGAGAGTTTCATCCCGTCGCTGCCCCCGACGTACACGCATTTTGGGATAAACACCAGGGAAGACTACAAGAAAGTTATCTCGAACTATCAGGAGTGGTTCGACCGGATCAGCCGTGACGCGCTCATACTCGCGAACGAGGAGCTGGCGTATTTCATCGAGTGCGACTTCGACACGTACTACCCTGTGAACAGTTTCCGGACTCCCGTGTCCGGGCTGAAACGGCGCACGATGAAGCAGTTCGCGCCGCCGTACGACGAGCACACCGAGCTTGCGGAGTTCCGGCCGCTTGTCAAGTCCGTCCACGCGCTGTGCGACAACATCCAGGAGAAGCTGCTGAAGGTGAGCCGGGCGCGCAAGCTGCTCGTGGAGGACGAGAACCTGTACGGCCAGTGCTTCACCGCGATCCACGCCGAGCAGCCGCTGTACAGACGGTACGGCCAGGTGATGACGGCGGTCGGGGACGTCGACAGCATCATCGCGAGCCTGGACATGGCGACGCTGTACGACGGGCTGACGTGGATCGTCCGCGACACGTACGTGGTCAAAGAGGCGCTGACGAACCGCCACTTTCTGATGCGGGAGCTCCTGGCCGCGCAGCAGCAGACGAAGCAAAAGCAGGAGCAAGTACGCAAGACGCGCACGCGCCGGGACGGCAGCCCGCTCAAAGTGGAGGAGGCCACGCGGGCGCTGCGACTCGCACACGAGGGCGAGTCGCAGCTCGCACGGAAACTCAGCCGCGTCACCGAGAACATGCTCCTCGAGCGCGCGCAGTGGCTGCGCTGGTACGACAGCTGGCTCCGCGGCTGCGTCCGCGGCTACGTGCTGAGACGCATCGAGTACGAGCGCAAGAAGCTGGCGCTGCTGGAGCGCGTGCGCTCCGAGGTGCGCCGCGCCGACCCGCGCGGCGGCCTCTCCAGGCTCGGCCGCACCAACCTCCGCCCCGTCGACACCGATGCCGATGCCGATGCCGAAGCCGATGCAGCAACAACAAGAACAACAAGGGAACACTCGCAGAGTCTCGCCGGCGACAGCTGGACGGGCGCGCCCCGCGCGCGCACCAGCGACGACCTTAAACGGTTCCTCAGCACCGAGTTCGACGAGACGCTCACAGAAGAGCGCGCAGAGAAGAAGGGGTCCCTCGACGCGCGAAACGCTGCGTCTCTTCTCGGCGCCACGACATTCTGATCTACAGTTACCCCTCATCAACGCGCGCCCCCTTGCGCTGGGCGCGTTCCAGAACCCAAGGAAAAAAAGAAGGAAAAAGTCCGCGCTCTGCGGCGGTTTCTGTGTATGCAGGTGGGCGTGCCTTTTATTTTGGCCCCTGATCCTCGGGCGCACCACCCCCCCACCCCCACCAGGCCCCCCCACCAACACCCCTAAAATATCATTTTGAAGCACAAGATAAAAACAAGTAAACAAGTAAACAAGGAATAACGATAATTAAGGAATAACGATAATTAAGGAATAATGGAATAACGTAAAAATAAGGAAGAAGTTCCTTTATTTCTACTTTTATGTCATACTTCTTTTCGCTGGCTGAGCCCCACCTAGTTTTGAAAAAAACCGCAAACTTCGGCCCCCCCGCGCCCCTTCTCCTCAAAAGTTGCAGATCAATTAAACCTTTGGGGGTGGGGAACAATGGGGATGAGGAACTTTTCTGAATATATATATATATATAAATAATGGATGGAGCCCAAATAGGGTTCTTTCTTATTCTGATATATTTTCTTTCTCAACAACACTAAGTAGCACAAAAATCTTAAATAATGCTTTTCTGGAAGAAAGAACCGTCGAGGGTCTTTGGGGTCTCGCTCGAGGCCTCGCTTGAGACCGCGAACTCGCAGATAAATTTCGCGCGCGGTGGCGGCGGGGCCGGGGGAGGAGCCGGGGGAGGAGCCGCAGAAGGTCCTGCGGGACGGGTGCCGGTGGTTGTGGCCAAGTGTGGGCGGTACCTCAAGAACAACGCGCTTGAGACGGCTGGCGTGTTCCGGGTGGCCGGGAACAGCAGGCGGATACGGGAGCTGCAGGAGGTGTTCAGTGCTGCGCCGTACGGCCGGGACTTTGACGGGTGGGCGCGGTACAGCGTGCACGACGTGGCGTCGCTGCTGAAGCGGTACCTGACGAGCATGGAGGAGCCGCTGGTGCCCGGGGGGCTGTGCGACGTGTTCGAGCACATCCTGCGGGAGCACCCGGACGTGCTGTTCTACCTTCGCGGGGGGAGCAATAGCGGGGAGCAAGAGCCGCTCATGGGCGTGAACCAGGCCGTCATCGAGTACAAGATGGCGATACTGAGCGGGCTGGGCGAGGACCGGCGGTACATGCTGATGTACCTGCTGGACCTGCTGGGCCTGTTCGCGTCGAAGGCGGACGTGAACCTGATGACGGCGTCGAACCTCGCGGCGATCTTCCAGCCGGCGGTGCTGGGCCACACGCGTGTGGTCGAGAAGAAAGAGGACCGCCTGATCCTGGAGTTCATGGTACGATACAGCGACAAGCTGCTGGGCCTGCTGTGTGCTGGGGACGCCGCTGCCGGGATAGCAGGCTCCGCCGCCACAGCAGAGGTCCCCTCGCTGTCGCGGTCGCGGTCGCCTCCAACGCCCGCGACAACGGTGTCGTCCGCAAACAACTATTTCTACACCACGACAACTCCGAGCCCGCACCCGCCGCTGGTGCAGCAGCAGCCGACACCGCAGCCGACACCTACCAGCTCCGCCGCGGCGCGTACGCCTAGAACAGAGCCAGAGACCTTTGACGACGACGTGCAGTACAAGAGAAGGTCGTCGCTGCCGTGGCTATACAAGCTCCGCCACAAGGTATAAAACTGAGATAATATTCTTACAAAATAACGAACCCGCTAACGAAAATAATGAATGTAATAAATAAATGTAATATACAAAAAAACTATACAACAATTTAGAATATAAAATTATTTAATAAATTATGTAATAAATTATTTAAATTCTTATTATAAAAACGAAAATCTGATAGTTAGAATAGGTATATAATGATTATAACATAACAAATTTATTATAAGATAATGGATGGCTAGTTGGTATTACTAATTAAAACGGTTTAAAACATTTTTAAAAGTAAGTTTTTAATATATTGAATTGATGATAGTAGAGTATCAAATATAATTAAGAATAAAATACTTTTTGTAGATATTGTTTCACCTATTTTTGATAATAATTTAACTAGTAAAAAATAAACATTATTTATTAATTTCTAATAATAATAAATAAATAATAGTTATATGTCAGATGCCTGAATATTTATTTGTAAAAATACCCAAATAATACTAATATTTTTAATCAAAAATATTAGTAATATTTGTATTTCGGATAATTTTGATTTAAGATATTATAATAATATTTTATAAAGTAATAATTGATAATATTATGAATAAGTCAAGACTGGATATATAGAATCAGTAAATTCATTTAATTAAGACAAATAATATTACTCGTAATTTTAGTATTCTTTATATGAATTCTATTCTATTGTATTAAACTATTATTATTTATTGATAATTGAATAATGAATATATGATATTATTTTTGGAAAAGTATAGGTCTGATAAATAACAATTATAATAACCCCTGAAAAAATAACATCACAACGTTATTGGTTTTAAGATATAGTCCAAACAATATGGTAATTATATTGATAATATAGAAAAGGTATCCAAACATCTTTAGCTTCTATTCTCGTTTAGGTCCTGGTGTAGATTTAGCTATTACATATGACTTTCATTTCATCTTTATTAGGCGCCCTTAACTTTATTGCTACTACAGCTGAAATGACTATGCATAAATTACCAGATAAAAGGTTATTATAATGATTTATTGGTTCTTTTTTTTTTCAGTTGCAGATCTAAAAAGAAATTTACAATATAGTATAGAAAGTTCAAGTATACGTCTTGTATTATTACAGTATAAAAGGGATCGACTTTTCAAATGTATCATATGTTAAATTACTACCTATGCAAGCCAATTTTGTATTATGCTAACTAAAACAAGAAGTTTTTTTGAAGATTAATTAAGTGAAAAGAGTACAGACAATCTACAATAAAATATGCTGAAGAATCTTCGAGTACAACTTGATAAAAAGAATATTAAACAAGCTATACTGTATTAAATAGAACAGAATCATTTAGTTACAAATGAGTATATTTTTATCTTTACTATTAAAGAAAAAGAACTCTTAAAAATGTTTATCCTTCAAAGAATATCTCGTTAAAACAACACAACAATACAAAGGCGAATTGCAAAACCAAAGGGGGCGGTGGTCTCCAGGTGGAGCACATTAATCTGACAATATAGTATATTTATTTTTATATATACTTGTCTGTTATGCGTTCTGTACATTATTATACATAAAATAACATACTTGCATATACTAATGAGACTTCAATAAAACTTTGCTACAGTACTACAATACAACGGTAAAGTTCAATGCAACTATACCGTTGATAATACATTATTGTATAGTACAATATAAGGAGATATAAAGTGGTAAAAAGATGTTACTATAATACAATAATACAATAATAGAAAACTTCGAATTGACAAATTTTGGGAAAAAAAACCCAAGGGGACCCCCTTGGTTTGGGTAAAAACGGGGTGTTTTCCTACGCGCTTTTCTGAGCAAATTTCGAGCAAAATTCAGAAATTCAGAGAAACTACACAAAACTTGCTTTGTCGTGGTGTACGAAATACATTTAACTGTATGGCATCTGCCGGTGTAACCCAAGTATGTATACATACATACATACATATATGTATAACTAATATATATTATATCAAATACATCAAGGTGTTATTAGAGTACAGGTACCTGCTAGTCAGTATAAATGCAATAACGCAAGGATACACTACAATATAATACAGTACAACACAATATAATATGGTAAAATACAATAGAATACAGTAGAATACAGTAATACAAGACCATATTGTATTGTACAATACAATACAGTACAGTACAGTAATACATTACAGTGATACGTTAAAGATGACAAAACGTGCACTATCACAAATAACGAACGCCGAGATATCGGGGCCCCCCCCCCTCACCGCCGAAAACGCGGAGAAGACGAAAAAACGCGGCTCCAAAAATTTTTGTTTTGTGAATTTTTTCTGCCAATTAGATGTGAGAACTGGATTCTCTGCGGGTGGTTCTTTGTGGGGGGGTCTGGTTAAGCGGGTATGAGAGCCGTGGGAGTTGAGTGAGAACCCTCTTCAATAACGCCATGTGTGTTGTGTGTGTGTGTATATATATATAAGCAATTGATGGTTCAACATCTGTTTGGGTTTTGTGAAATCTTACCGGGGACATATAGATATAGATATAACATAGACGGTTACGTTATATTAACTAAAAAGTAAATAAAAGAAGAAGAAGAAAAATGTTGGGAATTAGATCATCTTTCAGGAGTGCCAGAAGGTTTTTGGCCACTGCGCAACCGAGCATAGGTAGGTACACCGGTAAGCCTAATCCAGAGACCGGCAAGTATACAGTTTCTTTCATCGAGGGTGACGGTATCGGTCCGGAGATCTCTTCTTCTGTGAAGCGTATCTTCAGTGCTGCTGAGGTCCCTGTTGAGTGGGAGACCTGCGATGTCACGCCTTTGTTCATCAATGGCTTGACGACTATTCCTGAGCCTGCCGTCGAGTCTATCAACAGGAACCTGGTGGCGTTGAAGGGCCCGCTAGCGACTCCTATCGGTAAGGGTCACAGATCCTTGAACCTGACGTTGAGAAAGACGTTCAACCTGTTCGCCAACGTGCGTCCAGCCAAGTCTATCGAGGGGTTCAAGACCACATACGAGAACGTCAACCTGGTTCTTATCAGAGAGAACACAGAGGGTGAATACTCCGGTATTGAGCACCTTGTGAACCCAGGTGTTGTGCAATCCATCAAGTTGATCACAAGAGACGCCTCCGAGAGAGTTATCAGATACGCTTACGAATACGCCAGGGCCATCGGCAGACCAAGATTGATCGTGGTCCACAAGTCCACCATCCAGAGATTGGCCGACGGTCTTTTCGTTAACGTTGCCAAGGAGATGGCCAGCGAGTTCCCAGATATCAAGCTGGAAACCGAACTAATCGACAACACATGCTTGAACGTTGTAACCAACCCAGCTTCTTACACCGACGCAGTCTCCGTCTGTCCAAACTTGTACGGTGATATCTTGTCCGACTTGAACTCTGGTCTAAGCGCCGGCTCTCTAGGTCTAACTCCATCCGCTAACATCGGCCACAAGGTTTCTATCTTTGAAGCTGTCCACGGTTCTGCTCCAGATATTGCCGGTCAAAACAAGGCTAACCCAACGGCTTTGCTTCTTTCCTCCGTTATGATGTTGAACCACATGGGTATGACCGAGAAAGCTGACAGAATCCAAAACGCTGTCCTAAGCACAATTGCCAGCGGCTCTGAAAACAGAACTGGTGATCTAGGTGGTTCTGCCTCTACCTCTTCCTTCACCGACGCAGTCATCGAAAGATTGTAAATAATGCCATAAAGCAAATAAAAACAACATCAGCACCATATCCTTGGCCTACAGCAGCCCCACCTCCCTCCACAAAAGAAGAAAAGTTCCATTTCTGTAATATGAACTGAATAACAATATAAAAAAGCACTTGATTTAATTCATTATAATACATTTTTCCTTTATATTCATTTTTTTTTTCTCCCTCATTCTCTAGATTGTATTATAAACTAGGGCAAAGACTTGATATTTGATTATTGGATTGTTCTGTCCTTAGTAATATAAGGCGTCATAATGTCATTATTATATGTCACCTCTCTTCTCTAACAAAAACCAGAATTTACAGCTATATACGTGACCTAGAAATATGTATAAAGAACCTGAGAGATTTAATAGTAGAATTAAAATACTTACAAACATACTAGTTGCAGAAACGACGGTAATAGTAAACAACTCTTTAAAAAAAAAAAACAGAATACATATACATATGCCAAAAAAAAAAAAAGATAAAATTTAAAAAAAAAAAAGAAAACAGCTAGGTAGAACAAAAATCATTAAGTACTTACACTTTGAACTGGAGTGCCTCCTTCATTCAATGGGTTTTGAAAATTCTGCAAATATACTTGATCTTGTTTGAAGAATTCTAGTAGAGCAGGGCACTTATCAATTAAACCATAAACCTCCTCATCATCTACGATGAGAGACTGCTTACAGTATACAAACATCAGCGGAGTTACGCTAGGTGATTTAGTTGAATTCTTGATGTGGTTTGTAACTTCGAGTGAGTCCAGACATTTAGTTACGCAGATTTTCTCCAGCGATTCATTGAATGGGTTGAATCTGACCTCGTACCAGTCATTGTAACGGTTTCTTACCAGGTAGAAAAACGGAGATATCACCGCCATGGTCAATAGATAGGGTTCGTCTATGAGATTCATCTTCTTTGCGTTTTCAATTATTGCGATCTCGGGGTTTTGAATGTTCCATTCTTTGTGTAATTTCCCAGATATAGCTTTGTAGTCGTTCATCTTCTCAGTCTTCCTCTTTGTGAGCTCATTCTTGAGCTCGTTCAATTGGTCGATGATCCCTGATTCGTCCTTGTCCTTGGTCAGGTATTCCAAGGTACTGTTGATGAATGATAGGATATCCTTGCCTTGGTACGATTTGAGCGCGTTGATTTCTTTCAGGGTCTTTCTCAGGTCAGCCTGTGCGGTCTTCCTCTTTGCTATGATGTGTCTCATGAGTTGGTCCTTACAGTTTTTGGAGTACAGCTGGGGGTAGAACTCCAATGGCACGTCAACACCGTTGTTATTGGAAAGGTGGGTGTTTTCGTCAACGGGCTCGGCTTCGTTGAACACTATTGTAAGCACTGGCGCGATCTCCTTTAGTGAGTTTTCTGCGGTGTCCGCGGTGTCATTACCGTTCAGGTCGCCACTTCCGCTCCTTAAGTCGTCTTCGCTTTCACTGTCGGAGTCCTCGTCAGGGTACAGCAGCACGTTGAACATCCTGTAGAGGTTAGACTCGTATTCTTCTGGCAAGAAATGTAACAAGGAAAGCAGCGACTCCTTTGGCGGTTCCTCGTTGGGGCCGGCCTGTATTGCTGAGGATATGAACAAGTTCCCGTTGTGGTGGCATATGTTGGAGACGGCTTTGATAAAGGATGGGAGGACCTCGTACAAGTGGTAGAACTGTGGCTGTGTCTGGAGGGAGTCTCTTTGTTTCATCGCGGCGAGGTCTACATCGAACATCTTTGAGGTGACGAATGCCCTCATCGAGTGGTTTCTGGAGTTCTGCACGACGACTAGTTTCAACAGCTGGTCTCTGAGCACGGCCATGGGGTCGTCTTCGGGTTCCTTGTCGATATCGTTGAACCAGTCCGGGCTGAACAGCAGCTGTGGGAGCTCTTCGTGCAGCAGGAACTGGGGCAAGTTGATGGACATGAACAGCGAGAACAGCGCGCAGTAGTATATGTGGTTCTGCACCTGCGGGGACGGTAGGACCACTGTGGGCACGGCCATATCTGCTTTCAACTGTTGGGGGATCAAGTCGTCTATGGACCTGTACTGCGGGGGCTCTAGAGACGAGGAGCTGGAGTCTGAGTCTTCGTCAAGTGCACCTACAGCTGCAGCTGCACCTACACCTACGCCTGTACCAGTACTATTTTCAGATATCTTGAATTGGTCTGCGATACCTTCCGAGTCCACCGCCACACTCCCTTCGAATATACTGTTCAAAGCCTGCTCCACGTCGCCACCGGCCGCGTTCAACGCACCAACGGCTACATCCCTCCCAATCCCCATCTCCATCAATGCATTGATCTTGTCTTCCATCTTTTGCGTTCTTGTATTTACTTGATTATTTTATTACGTTGACTTTGGTATTCGTTGTTATATAGTTTGAACAAATATAAGCCCTAAACACTAAATCTCAAACCCTAATTATAAACCCTAAACCCTAAACCCTAACAACAGACCTAACTGCAACCCTAAAAAGACCTAACCCCCGCCATCCGGAAACACCCAGACCTCCTCATCTCGCGTCAACCGAAAAATTTCTTTTTTTTTTCTTTTACAGTTTTATTATGCGCAAAAAAAAAAGGGTATTTTTGTGCGGGCGTTTCTGGGGCAGCAGCATCGACCCCGCCCCCGCCGTTGCGGTACTTTTTAATTTTTTTTTTTGGGAAAATTCTCCGTGTCTGTCTCCGTTACACACTTCTCTGCGGGAGGTTCTCTGGACACAAAAATTTTCCATCTTTTCTTTTTTTTTATCAAAAAATCGTGTGGAGTGATTTTATATTTTTCCCAGAATTTCGCAATCCCAAAATTTCCAGTTCTTTTCTTTTTGGTCCTTTAGAACATATTAAATATAACACGCAAACCTAACATACATATTGGCCTCCTCCCCAATCTTGGACTTTAATTCCTTTTGGTGAGGAGAAAGGGGTCTATGCATCTGGAAAGGTAGGAGCTTAGTGCGAGAGAGCTAGAGAGAGAGAGAGACAATAAGGCGGGGACGGAACAAAACTGGGTTAACATCACCATCCAAGAAACAAAGAGAGCATAAATGAGTGAGCGGGACGGTGGGAACAGCTGTGGGAACACCGTCTTCATACACAAGCTGTATGATTTGCTGGAGAACACGGAGCTGGACGATCTTATCTGGTGGGACGAGGGCGGCGAGTCGTTTCTGATCCGGCCCAACGAGTCGTTTTCGCGGAACCTAGCGCTGTACTTCAAGCACACGAACATCACGAGTTTTGTGAGGCAGCTGAATATATACGGGTTCCACAAGATCTCGAACGACCATTTCCAGCAGAGCGACAAGGAGAAAGGGAAGAAAAAAGGCGTGAAGGTGTGGGAGTTCAAGCATAGCAACGGGCTGTTCAGGCGCGGAGACCTGGAGTCGTTGCGGCTGATTAAGAGAAGGTCGACCTCTAAGTCCGCGGTGCCGTCAGCATTGGCCGAGCAACAGCTCGCAGGCTCAATGGCACTTTCTGCTGAGAAACAGGCCAAGAACCGGAAGAAGAAGAAGAAGAAGAAGGACAAAGACAGGGACAAAGAAAAAGAAAAAGAAAACGACAACGACAACGACAATTGCAACGAAGCGAAGAACAAGAAGCACGCCACGAAAAATCAAAGCACGTTACACCATGGGAAGAGCAATATCAAAGAAGAGGACGAGGAAACAGTTGAGGTTTTGCACGAGGCAGAATCTAATAATATTCATAATACTAAAGCTAATGCTAATATTCTTAATCACGCTATACCTTACTCCATGCATTTCGATAACTCAGTGCAGCTCAACCAGATTAAGTACACGAATTTGGATATGCTGAGCATAATTGAACTGATCTCAAAGATGACAAGACTCAACAAGGAAATACTGACAATGGACTATGGACCCAAATTGTCTGGCGCCATCGCGAGGCAGTTGCGAATGTTCGAGGTGCAGATCACAGCGCTGAAGAATGGTATCGTTGACAGATTAAACTCGGATGCGTTTATGGAAGGTCCCAATGCTAATAACAGTGATAGAGCCACTGGTGACAATGTTAATACTAATGCTAGCGTAGGTACCATCGTTCCTCCATCATCAGGACTGCCGGTAGCACAGCCGGGCACATCTCAGTATCAAAATGCGATGTTGTTTGCACACCACCAGGATCAACCACTTAGCAACAAAAATGTGCCCTTTTACCCAAAACACCATGGAAGCAACAGTAGTCCGTTGAGCTCTACCGCTTCCAGTTCATTCAGCAAGAATCTACAAGGACCGGGCACTGTTGGAGACTACTTCGGAAACGTACAACACGTTGCAATCTCCAATAACCCGTTCGAAAAATTGCAAAGCGAGCGCCACGGTGCAGTATCCGTCAGTTCTAGAAGAAATATGAGTGTTTTAATGGATCCACTAACACCAGCATCGATGATATCGGTTCCTACCACTTCAAAATCAGCTCTAAGAAACTCCTCTGCATACAGCCAATTAAGCATGTTGATGTACCAGCAACACCAAGACCCAGCGAACGGGTATTTCTCAAGGAATGAGCCAACCATGACGCCGTTATCATCGAGCCATGGGTATAATACAGGAATATACCCTGATCCAAATGTTACACCATCACAGCAACAACAACAACAGCAACAGCAACAAGTTGTAATGAAAAATAGGGCCTCGCACACAATTATCAGAGCCGAAAGCCCTTTGAAATACACTTCTGGTCCAAACGGTGTGAAAGAGGAACCATGCAGTGAGTTCCCGAAAGGAAAAAATGACTTCTTGAATTTGGAGCAAGTAGGACCTCCGCCTTCAATAAATAGTCCAATGCCTGTTAGACCTCGATATTCCCGTGTATATAGTGGAAGTTCATTGCGTAATACGTCCTCACCGATATCCGAAAGCTCAGGTAATGATAATAATTTAATTCTCCAGAGACCATACACGGAAAATGTAAATGAAATTCGCCGTTCTAAACAAGTTGATGTACAGAGAAACTTCAGCGCCAACCCTATTCCTGTGAGCAATAACGAGAATAACAGAAAGGACTTCGAGCTCACACTACCTGAAAAAGACATTCAGGTAGAGACCCCTGGAGTGGCTACTGCTAAGAGAAACAGCAGTGGCGTCTATTCTCTACTTAACACCGTGCTGGAGAAAAATGCTTCAAGCTCATTAGAAGCCAGCAATAACCCTAGTGAACCTGTTCAGAAGAAAAAAAAGTTCTAACCTGTTCTAATTTAAAAATATTGATGTTTTTTTTTTTGCCCATCATTGTTATTGATATTAAACCCACAATTTCTTCTTTCGTTCTGACAATAGATGGGCACCCTGTTCTTTGAATTTTAATGTTATTACTACAAGAAAAATAATGTTCTTACAAAATCATATTTCCTTCTGATTAAAATATTTGTACAATAAAAATCTCGCGAAATATGCGTTGGTTAATGCATAAAACAACAATCCTTTCGTTCATTTTTTCTTACGTTCTGTTCTGCTCTTTTTTAAAAAAATTATAATAAGCGAGATTGATAAAAAACCCTTGGAGTCAGCTTTTAAAAGTATTATAGAGTTATATTTTTGATGATTCCCATCAATAAAGTAATGTCTTTTTTTTTTCTTTCACATTTGATGTTCCTAAAAAATACTCAAACTGTATTATCTGCTAACGGATATATTATCTATTTCTTTCATTTCTAATGACCAACTTTATTATTATTTACATTATATTATTATATTATTATTATTTTTACATTATATTTTTCATCTTCGTTTTCCTTTTTTTGGTTATTTCTAAAGGGATATATAAGGATATACCCCCATGTGTAATAACGGCCTCTGAACAAAACACCCTAAGTCCTTTAGAGCCCGTAATACTCCTATCAACAAGCAAACAGAAGACATTTCTTGCTTTTGGATACTTAATTTTTTGTTCACCAAATATACAAATCAATAACAACTTTTATACGTTCGAATCTTTTTTTTAAACGTTAATGTAAATATTATTACTATTATTAATATGTAAAGATGCATTTGTATTGAAGAATTCTATTACCGTGTGTATCCCAATCAGTGCTAGTAATGTATAGTTCCTCAACCAGCTTTATTTGTGCCAGAACACTAGCACCTTTCCAGGATAAAAGCGCTGGATCGATGTCTCTCGGAGCGGGTATCACACTGACATTGAGGAAATGATCACCACTATTTTGAATTTCAAATGACGCTAACAACTTATTCAGTTCCTTCTGTATTATCTCCGTGGATTGTTTCTCCACTTCTGCCGCGGCCTCAATTGGATTCACATTACCCTTTGTGTTATTTTGCAAGTCCTTCAATTCTTTATTCAAATTTTTTAAGAAATTCGGGAATGAGGATATACCGAGAATGGCAGGGCGCCAGATATTGATTCTATCAGAGAGAATGAAGTCAATAGCAGGCACGTTAGCACCACCCCCAACAATAATGATATTAGAATAGAATTGCGAGAGTTTGGATATATCAACATCAACTGCGGCATTAGTGATACTCTGCACTATAGCCTTGTCGAGAGGGGTGTAACATTTCCTATCATCAACTTGGTTGATTTTTTCATTCTGAAGTGTTTCGATATCCGAGCCTAAGTCAATAATACGTTTTAGGATCTCAAAGTCATCCTTAGCATCACAATATACTCTACCTTCTAGCAAGTCCTTCTGCGTAATAGATCTCCAGTCATTTAATGAATTTGTAAATATGTCTCTGGAAGGTGGAAGTGCATTTATTAGTGATTTTTTTTTGCTCCCCTTTTCAACACCTTCGGAACGTTTTTCTTTGAGTAATTTGAAGATATCTGGATAAAACAAACCCAAAGGAGCCAAAATAACTTCATCAAACAACTTAAAATCGAATTTTTCAGAAGGTTTGCCTGGTATTCTTTTGATATAGTTAAAGAGCTGGACTGCAACATCGGCATCCTGAAATGTAACAAAATCCTTCTTCAATTGCTCAGCGGTCCTCCACCCATATATCGTCTCAATATCCCAATTTTTATAAGGAAAATTGCTCTGCTCTAGTAGGATTGCCCAAAGTCTCGTGACATCTGAGCCACCATAGTCCAGTGTCAAGGAACTATTTTCCAAAACTACCCCGTCATCTACGCATGATATATTAATCTGCTCAGCACCAATATTTACAACACATGTTGGCGTACTAATACCGGCGCCGTAACAAGTAGCCAGCGATTCCTGTATGATTGCAACAGCCCGAAATCCCATTTCCTGTAACAAGATTCGTATGAACGTCTCAGCATGAATCTTTGCAAATAGATCAGAAATAACCAGGACAACTTTATATTTGTTATACTCTTTTTTTTCGATATTAATCTTATCTGATGCTAAGGCGGTTTCGATCAAACTATAAACATCACCCAACAGATCTTGAATCGAAGAGTACCATCCTGATTCCAGATTGAATGCACCACTTGCAGTAAATGGGTGTCTAATTATGAAGTCATCACCAACACACCTACATGCATCATCGCCATAGTATCTCTTATCTGCGTCGATAATCCAATCTACCCTTGAAAAATCATTTTTGTCTGATACAACCTCGGGTTTTGATATTTTATTAAATGAAGTCACTTGTTCGTGGGCATTATTTTGCATCTTACGCTTATAGTACTTCATTCTTTCCTTGAAATTCTTGTATAGCTCGTTTTTCATATCATCAAATTCTTTTCCCAAATTATCCGTATCGTCGAGTAGATTATTGAAGTGTTCTCCATCTTCGAACAGTTCTTTTTTAGGGACAGCAACTGCGTTTGGAACCAGTTTCGGCTCTTCGTCCATTGCCCGGCCAATTTTCATAGAACTCGATCCTACATGTATGATTATTGTCTTTTCCGGATCAGTGAGATCAAGATCCTTAGATAAACTTATCGGCGTTTCCTTCCCTATCAAAGTATCAACAGTATCAGAGACAGAGTCACTGTTGCTATCATCATTTTCGTTATTGTTGTTGCTGTTATTGTTATTGTTATTGTTATTGTTACTATTCGCATTACTAGAATTATTGTTTCGGAGATGTTTCCTCTCTCTTATAACAAAAGCGTTCTCATCTTTTCTTAAATAATCGCTAGAATAATTTTTTTGATTGACCAATGGCACACTACGAAATAATCCATATGAAGGTATATTCTGATTTTCTACACGTTCAATACCCACAACCCTGAGTTTCCGTGCAAACTCTTCAGCTGCTTTGATTCTACCAATACGTCTTTTTTCTAATAAATGAAGGGGAACTTTCTTACCTGGAGGTGCTTTCAATGGGTCCAATTTCTGTTTTTTCACTTCTTTGCCAGATTCTGGAGTTTCCTTCTCATCATTGTCATTATCATTATCATTATCATTGTCATGATCGTCGTCATCGTCAACATCCTCCTCCTCCTCCTCCTCCTCCTCCTCCTCGTCTTCTTCTTCTAACCCTTCTTCAATTTCTTCCTCTTCTTCGTCTAGCATACTGTCATTCTCATCCTCTTCAACAACAACATCTTCAGCTTCCTCTTCTTCCTTCTTCACGTTACTCATGATCCAATTTCTACCTTTGTAATAAAGAATAAAAAGAAAAAAAAAAAAATAGAGATCAATTGTCCTTCACTAAAATGTATTATTATATATTATTAGAAATAACAATTCATTCACCTCTAATAGTGTATCTAAATTAGCTAGGACTTTTCTATCCGGCCCAAAAAAAAAAAATAAAAAAAAAAGAAGAAGAAAAGGATTTCATACCATCATTACATACGTATACCACATGCCGCAATGTAGAGAGTGAAACTCTTGTCCCTGTTTATATTTTTAAATTGTAGTTGTTAAAAAATGAAATAAAGTAAAATAAAATCAGTTATGGAAAGAAAAAGGAATTCCCAAAGATATACATGCTGTTTATATACGTTTTTTTTTTGGTCAGGGATAGAAAAAAAAGAGGGGCGGGGAATGATGTCGGCGGCAAAAGGTATTTTGCCGCCGACATTCCCGTGCCTTTGCCCCCTCTGCACATCTTTCTAAAGGGAAAAATGAAAAAAAAGGGGTCGGCGGCTAAGATGTTACGGCGGCTAAAATTTCCTTTTCCGGTAATTGAGATCCCGCCAATAAAAAAAAGGGGCGGGGAAAGTGGGGTCAGGGATGGTACGTACCCCTCAAAATTTTAGGAAGAAATTAGTGTCGTTTTACCAAGTTTGTGTATTACAGTAAAATTTATACCGTTCGATTGCGAGATAGAGAAATGTCATGTACGTATAACATGATGCCATCACGTGCCACTCAAACGTTACCCGCACAATATATTATCACAAGTAACGAAATGTACTACATGGTGCAGAAGAATTGGTGATCAAGTGTAGATATCACGTGCTTCCGTTTTTATATAGTAAAAATGCAGAGGAAAAATGAAGGGTGTACGCACGTTTCTGTGACGCGGCTGATTGTTGGTTTTGAATATTGTTTTTTTTTTTTTTATTCATTTTAATTTTGGGAAATTCACAGAAATCCACGTACAGAAAACAAGTTTTCTTTTTTTTTTTGGGCGGGGTATTTTTTTTATTTTTGTTGGAGATTTTTTTTATTTTTTCAGCCCAAATGGCTCTTTTTCTACCACATTGGCCGCCCCTGCCCCACGGTTAGGGGTTAGTATAAATACTGTAACGGAACTATATCTTGGTTCTTTTGTGATTTCACTTCTTTCGAAGGCAGGAAGTAAAGATTAGATTTATACGACCGAGAGAGAGAGAGGGAGAGACATACACAGATATATATATACAGTGATGTTGAGATTTACGCGTGGATTTTCGCGGAAGGCGAGTTTGTATGATAATACTATAAAGAACCTGTTGCTGCCAAAGGACACGAAGGTTATTTTCCAAGGGTTCACCGGGAAGCAAGGGACTTTCCATGCGAAGATATCGCAGGAGTACGGTACCGATGTCGTGGGCGGTACGAATCCCAAGAAGGCGGGCCAATTGCATCTTGGGAAGCCCGTTTTTGCGACTGTGGCTGAGGCCGTTAAGGAGACTGGTGCCACGGCGACTGGTATTTTCATCCCGCCTCCATTGGCGGCGAACGCGATTAAGGAGGCCATCGAGGCCGAGATCCCACTGGCTGTGTGTATTACCGAGGGTATTCCCCAGCATGACATGTTGTATATATCGGAGATGTTGAAAGGTCAGCAGAAAACGAGACTGGTTGGCCCTAACTGTCCCGGTGTGATCAACCCATACAACAGAGTGAGGATCGGTATCCAGCCTCCCAAGATCTTCAAGCCAGGTAAGATCGGTATCGTGTCGCGTTCTGGTACTTTGACGTACGAAGCTGTTCAACAAACCACATTGACTGGTCTAGGTCAATCGCTAGTTGTTGGTATCGGTGGCGATGCATTCCCGGGCACAGATTTCATAGACGTTCTGAAATTGTTCCTAGAGGACGAGGCCACTGAGGGTATTATTATGCTCGGTGAGATTGGTGGTAAGCCGGAGATCGAGGCCGCAGAGTTCCTAAAAGAATACAACTTCCAGAAGAGAGATAAACCAAAGCCTGTCGCCTCTTTCATTGCCGGTAAGGTTGCTGGCCAAATGAAGGGTGTCCGTATGGGCCACAGTGGTGCTATTGTTGAAGGTCACGGTACCGATGCCGAGTCTAAAAAAGAAGCTTTAAGAGCTGTCGGCGTCCAGGTCGTTGAATCTCCAGGTTTCTTGGGTGAGGCTCTGCTAAAGCAATTTGCTAAACTATAAGAATCTGGAGACAATCTCAAGTAATAGAAGTAATATATTCCAACAACAAAAACAACCGCCCCCCTCCACCAACCCCCCCCAAAAAAGAAAAAGAAGAGGTTTAAAATGGAATTGGAGAATACAAGGGCCAAAAGTATTCTTATAAAACAACTAATATATTCTCTTACAATTTTTAAACTAAAGGGATCTGAGAACAGGTTGTATATATTTTTGTAAATATTTATATATACAAGAAATAATAACAGATTCCCTAACTTATCGACTCAGGCCTTTCATTGAATTGAAAAAAGCGTTTATAAAAACTCTGTTAGTCGATCCTTCTTTATTTCGACGTTTATTACAATACAATCATCGACATTTATGTAACACTTTGAATCACCCACGAACCTATTATTACTGCTAACTCTTCCAGATGCAACACTAGTTGGCCAATTTGTGATGTCCCATTTGAGACCTATAGTCTCTTTTACAATAGTCGATATACCGATTGGCAACAGCCCACAATTACCTATACATTTCTGTCTAAAATCTCGATCAAAATGAATTAAAGTACCTCCAGCAGGTACGAGAAATATAAGGTCAGTGGCAGTTAGATAACTAAGTTTAATATAGGGGTCATTTTTAGGTAGTATGTATAGTTGTGCAATGGAGTTTATAGTTTGGTCAAAACGGCCGTCTATCCCACCGGTTGCCAATACATTTAGTCGTGATAGTTTATCTTTATCTTTTATAGTATCATAGATCTCATGTATGCCTCTTTCAAGACTTACACCGAAATTAGGCTCTTTTCTATTTAAACCCAGATTATTCACAAAATTGTCGGCATAAAAATGGCACGCTAACAGATTAATACTCTTCATAAAATCAGTTGAATATTGCGTCGTCTGTTTAATGACAAAAACTCCAGCGTTTTTATAATACTCCTCAATTTCAGGTAGGATTGAATCCAAATCTCCGACAATATAATCTGGTAAGTAATCCTCATGCCTCAATCCATTCTCCTCACACAACCGAAACAGATAATTTGCAGCACCATCAGCACATACCTTCACATCGTACAAATTCCATAGTTTTAGAAACAATTTAACCATAGTTATTCGTTGATTTAATATCAGTAATGCCGACCTCTCTGATTTGGGAGGAGTAAGCAATTCCTGAATATATATCGTATGTTTGTATTTCTCATTTAGCATTGGCGCAATTTCCATGTAATCCGGATTCTCAACACATGTCTCTGTCATCTTGAATACTTTTTCGTTCAATCGGAGAGTGTATTCTGTATTCACCGACATTATGCTTTTAAATACTGGTCATTCTTCAAAACTGGTCGATGATTTCATAATTTTTCAAAAATTATATGATCGGCTTAAGCTCATGGCGAATTAAAGGGAATGAATAATGATAAGGAAATGCAGATATTTAATATTAAAATTGTATGCAATATATAAAAATTTGGGTTTGTTGTTTAAGTTATTTTATTACTTCCAACTGTCAATGATTTCTTTGGGATTGGCCTTAAAGAATATTGGTTTTAGGAGCCCCTCTTCTGTCAATTTATACACAACAGCATTCATCTCATTCTTAGGAAGACCTGCAGTCTCGGTCTCAAATAATTGTCTGTTGAATATTTTTATTTCACTATCGTACTTGGCTATTTCAACAATAAACGGGTTGATTTCTTCTGCTAACGTAGAGTATTTGTGCAAGTTTAAATCCATTTTTATTTCTTGCTCGCTCTCAACATAACTTTCGTAATTAGAGTCTAAACGCTCTAACAACTCTCGAATACGTCTTCTCGAATTCCTGGAGGTACGATCATTACCGTTTTGCCGAGGATCCACACGACTGCTCAGATAAGGCGCCGACAGGTTAACTACTTTATCAATCTTGTCTTTCTTTGTTTTCTTTGATTTGTTCTTCACCATGACGGGGCCGTTCATCCTTTCCAAAATGTACCTTCCAACATCCAATTCAAACGGTTGGATCGGATTATGTAATCTATCCACCAAATGCAACTGATAGTCAATCATATAATCATGCTCAAGTTTCAATTGGTCATCAGATTGGTTCTTTACATACTCCGTAGCTTCTCTTGTCATTAAGGTCGGATCTATATCATCTTGAAAGAGGGAGTTCCTTGAAATTACCGAGGAGACCACATCACTACATGATTGTAATTCTATTTCCACACTCTTCGTTTCGAGAGTTGATGATCCTTCATTATCATGAAAGTCCGTATTACTAACTTTTATATGTTTATCGTATAATTGCAGATCCATTAGACATCCTCTGATATCGGAACCGTGTATATCCATTAAAGTATCAATTTGCGGATCAGACAACTGCAGTCCTAAAATTTCCATATATCTTATCAAAAGAGTCCTGACGGTTGCCCTAGAAACTTTTCTTACAGAATATATGGACTGACCTTCTTCTGCGACATCAATTAGGTAGGTCGGAATGTAGTTAATATCACGGCAGGTTAAGATGACGGGTCTTCTGGACACCAATAATACTTTTTCTAGGGCCTGCCATAGAAACTTATCGTGCTCATGGAAAATAACATCGACATCATCAATAAGGATAATGCCATCTTTAGCGCCCTTTACATAGTGTGTTGTCGAGAATTCAAGAAGCATATCCAGAATCTCTTTTTTACCTCTATTAGAACTGGCGTTAATTTCGTAAATTTGACAATTGAGTGAGTTTGAGATAGTCTTGATTAACGTGTTCTTACCGATACCTTCGCCATGGAGTATCATCAAAGGCACAAATTCCAGTCCACCAACAGAATCATCATCTTTTTGGTCGTTGTTGCCTCTGAAATCATCATCGTCGTCACCAAAAATCATACTATCCGGAACAATGAAATCTTCAAGCTCATTGCGCATTTTATCTTGTTTAGTTTGGCTAATTAATCTATGCCGTGTGGTAGGTCTCTTTAGTTTCTGAAAGGCCTCATCTATCCATTTAAAGACGCTATCCTTCATTTGCGGCTCTAAGAGTACTTCTCGCAGTGTCTTGGGGGCTAATAGTTCACTCCACAATGAAATATGTTTTGGTTTCTCTACCTCCAAATCTGTCCCTTCATCAAAGTCTTTGATATTTGTTGTAGGCACTTGGTGAATGTACAGGTCTTCTGCTCTTTTTAAACCATTAATATCCAAGTATGCATCATTCGGGAATACATAAGAGTGATTTACTCTTCCTCTTTTAACCAAAGGCAATGTACAACGATCAAACTTCGCGACTTGATCACTATCACGTACCAACTGTAATTTTGGGAATAGCTCAGGTCTTAGTTCCTTCAATTTTGAGACGTCACCAAATCTCTTAATGCTTCCATAACCGTCATACGGCTTTCTATCAATGTCACCGCAATCTACATCAGGTTGTCGTCCGCACTTTTTCCCTGATTTCTTTTCAAAATTCTCAAATAAATTTTTAAGACTCGTCTTTTTATAGTTTTCTGGTTCCATTACCTTTGTGTTCATAGTTATGGGGCCGTCATCGACCATAATAGGTTCGTCATCGAGTGAAATCACCACCGGCTCTTCCCTTGGCTTAGACATCAAAAAGCTTTTCAACGACACATGTTCCTGGCCAATTGGTTCGATCTGACGTGTTCTAAGGCTTTCCTCCACAGCTACCAATTTCTTCTTCGAATCTCCATTTTTTGTTGATCTGGGTTTCTGAGTCTTTGATCGGCTCTTAACGACCGGCTTGCCGGTCAAAACATCAGAGAGAGAAACTTGTTTCTTCATAATATTAACAGAACCCTCATCAACTAATTTCTCCACAATTGGTCCACGTTTATTTTCATCTACAATTATAATTGAACTTGTGTATAAAAGTAGCTTTAAAAATGGACGCGTTCACAAGGCTCTTAGTTTTATTTTTTCTTAACTATGTACAAGTTGAAACTAAGCTATTAGACTAAGCAAACAAGTCATAGAAAACCACTAGAGAAATAATGTCTAATGAAGATATATATTAGTGTACAGAGTTTGTTTATATTAAAATATTTTATATTTATCTTATCTTTTCAAGGATCCTTTATTATGGCAGAAAAGAATTGAAAGAAAATAAAAAAACCGTTAAAACCAAAAGTAAAGATAAATAAATGTGCAGAGAAATAAGCAAACTAATAACGTTCCTTCAGTCTGGAGGCAACAGTTCTTAAGTTACCGTAGACCTTACCTGGTGGCGAACCCAAGATCAGGCTCACAACTGCTTCTCTTGCCATTTTGATATGTGTAAAGCCTCCCAGGATATGTATCTTGGAATCGGCCAGCACGATTCTTGTCCTGGTGGCATTTTCGATGGCAAACTTGGTCTTACCGTCTTTACCGGCTATACGTCCGATAGCTCTTGAAAGATGGTCTCCGTTTAAGGTCTTTACGTCCTTAACTTCGAATGTCTCAATATATAGATCATCGAGTCTCAGCAACGCAATCGAATCATCCAGGTCAAACCCGAGAGTAAACGCCTTGATGAAGTCGGCACCTTTCTGCAAAGCACCTGGATCGGTAGTATGCTTTGGATGTGTCCTCAGCTCGACACTCTTGCTCTTCAGATTCATCCTCACTTGCAGTTTCAAGTGATCCACAAGTGGAGGGTATATCTTATTCCAGTTGTTCCTCAGGGGCGTCATTCTGTGTGGCGGCACACCAACTTTACGGGACTCTAGTTTCACCTTCACACCATCCTGGGCATTAGCTGCACCAAACCTCGGCTTCCCGGCTTCATCCAGCACAACACCTTTATTCTTCTTACTCTTATTCTTATCCTTATTCTCATCAACTTCTTCGTTATTGTCAACAGCCATCAGGACATCGTCGTCATCTTCCTCATCGATACCAGTCTGTGGGGCATCGCCAATAATCCTGGACCTAGTATCGACGACGGGCTCGCCTTGTAGCTTCTGAACTGCGGTAGGGGCAACCATTTCTTTATAATATTATTCAAGTTCCTAAACCAAAAGATAAATAAAGCAAGAGACGGTATAGTACAAGTCTAAAGTAAGCAAAACGTTTTAAGTTTGCGTTTTGTAATGAAAAAATTTTTTTTCTTTCATTTTATTAAAATTTTTCTTTTGCGATGAGCTCATCTCGCATTTTGTTAAAGAAATTTTGAAATTTGAAATATAATGGGGAGGTGAGTATGAAACAGGGAGTTTTGGCATTAAAAGAAGCATTCGCTTAGTGTTTTTGAAGGCCAAAAAGAACTAGGTGTTTATGGGTAACATGTCACTGCGATCCTCTTTCGGTATTGCAAATAAGACTGCTCGAGTAGTAGCCAGAAATGTTCGTGTGGGTTTGCCCATTCTGAGATATGCGAGTGGAGGACCCAGGCGAGAGGTGTTGAGGCCTCGCAGCGGTAGGTTTGAGAGTAATACGGATGTGTTGAGGGTGCAGAGTATATTATTACAAAAGAACCAGGAGCGGAAAACGCGGGAGATGCTATTAAGGGATGCGGATAACTTTTTGGAGCGGTTCAAGGTCAAAACGAAATGGGTTTTAATTCGTGGGAACAGGCCGTTCTCAAGGGACGAACTCTATACCTTGTTTTCTTGGCTTGTGTTGTCGCAGATTGTGTGGGTGGTTGTAGGAACGACGACGTTCCTGTCATTAGTTATCATGGCGTTCAACACTGTTTTTGCGAAAGAGATGGTTGGAGAGACCCTGGGAAGTATATTGAATAATAACAAGTATATATCGGGGATTGAAGTAACCTTCCGGGATGCAACTGTACCGGAATGGGGGAAGAAGATGATACGGTTCAATAATGTCACCATGAAGTCGAACGACAAGGATGATACACAGGGGGTATCTCTGGACTTACAGCTACACAGGGTCGAGGTATCACTATCAGTGGTCAAATGGCTAGCCGGTAAGGGCCTCGTCAACGATATATCTATATTCGGTATAGTGGGCGATATTTCATTAAACGATAAGAAAGAGAGTAATGTTGAGTCTCTGATCAACTGGGTTACTGAATCGAATCCAACTTATGAGTTGAACAACTTCACCATTCATGACTCCTGTACAGTGTTACATGACAAAGCCAATAACAGAAGTCTCAAGATGAGCATCTATAATTTTGAGATACCCAGGTTACGATTTGACCACTTATTGACTGATATTTTCAGTGCTAATGTCCTTGTGGGTGCTGTGAACGACTCGCTATTTAATATTCATAAGAGACAGAACAAACTCCTCCCAGCATTCTTCGCCGAAAATGGGCCACCAAAGAACAACAATGAACAAAGTGGCAGGTTTACGAACTTGAGGCTGAATGCAATTAACATTAATGAGCTTAACCTTAACAAAACAGGCACATTCAACTGGATTGAAGATGGTACTGTGGAAATATCAGCTGATATTATGATACCTGAAGATAGTGATAATAGTGATGAAATTCCCCTAATGAACATATTCAAGAATTTCGCAATAATAAATAAAAAGGGTACTTCTGTAAATAACTTATCAGTGCCTGGAACGAAGCGTAACAATAATGAGAACAGGTACGTCGTTATCGATGTTAAATTCAAATTCAAGGATCTCAAGACAAGATTCCCTGAGGATGAGCCGAAATTGACTTCTGGAGAGCCCATCCTTTCTTTGTATGAATTAAGACCAGTAATTGCATATATTAACTCCAGGGCAGGATTCCTGCATTTCTTGAACTCTATAGAAGATCAGCAATCGTATGCAGATGCCAATGGGGCTTCTGAATCTAACTGGGGTCTCTCTAATATCTCCATTAGAAGAAAGAAGTCATATCCAAACACTACAGTGGTGTCATCCACGCCATATTGGTATACCAGTGAAGGTGACAAGGACAAGGCGTTGCCTCTACAACTGAACCAGGAAATTATCAAGTTCCATAACATCTCGGTGCAAGACGACAATGAACTTGTACTACGATGCCGTGTTGTTCAAAATCTTGAGGACCTTGAGGACCTCTCCAGTTTGAAACTTTCAAAGATGTGGGATTCTATCACCATGGAGATGTATATGGATTTGCTGAAGGTGGTAGAAGACTGGGAATATAGAAATAAAAACGACTGGATGAAACAATGGGGCGCCACGTTCGCATCGCAGTTATTATTATTCGGTTTCGGTGCAATGGTATAAGGCCAACTCCCCTTTTGCTGTTCTCTGATTTTCTGTTCTTGGTTTGTTTATTTTTATTTGATGTTTTGATGTTTTGATGTTTTGATGTTTTGATGTTTTTGCTTATTATCGTAAATGCTTTTTTTAATCCTATAAATAGTTTTTCATTAATATATATCCGTTGCTTCCTAATAAATTTATTCCGTTGAACTTCTCGGTACCTTTTTAATAGGCAAGAAGTTCTCTATAAGCTCTTTAGTGGTCTCCTTGTCGTTTGACCCATCATTCTTAGCACCAAGTCCTAATCCTTCTGGGTGCAGTAGTTCATGCGGAAGTTTCTGTTTTTTACGCTTGGTATTGTTTTCTTCTTCCTCATCCTCGTCATCTTTCCATCCCATTCCTCTCAACATTGCCGCCCCAAACTCCTCCACAGGCATTTCCTCATATTCTTCCTCAGTGACCTTTTGCGGCAGCTCTGTATCCAATTCCAGCTCTTGCGGTCCAGGTTTCTTCTCAACGGCGTCTCCTATTACAATCTTTCTTCTCTTAGCGTCACGTTCCTGTTCGAGCTCCTCTTGTCGACTGTAGTGCGTCAACTCAACTCTGTTGTCTTCATCCTCCTTAACACCACCAAACGCATTGTTCTTCGTCTTGTTCTTCTTCCTGCTCTTCTTCTTCCCAGCGAGATTAACAGATATCATTACCAGCAAACCTAAAGTAACGCAAATTACCGTTAACTCACATTGATAGAGATTCTTGGGTTGAACATTGAATATAAAATGTGCAATTTTAACTTGCATTATATAATTATAACTGAAAATTCACGTGTATATGATCACTTTGTACATTCGGTGGCAAGAAAGGGAAACTCTTTTAAATCTTGAAAGGGTGAACAAGGTTTTCTGGATAAAAGCACAACACATTAGTTATTCATAACCTGAGTCTTGCAAAGATCTGTTAGGGATATTATATTACATTTTGATTGCGGTACAGGAAAAACCTTTTTGTTGCGAGGATGGAAGAACTTGGAATCACGGCGGAGGCACCACCACCACAAAATAACGTCAAGTCTTATGGCAGTCTGTTGGAGCAATTGAGCAATAGTAAAGTGTTCAGCGGAGTACAAGGCAATAACGATGTGTATTTGAGACTTAAAAAGTTGGAGAGGGAGCATGAACTGTTGAGCCTGCAGGAGGAGTATATCAAGGATGAGCAACGACATTTAAGGTTGGAGTTAAGTAGGGCACAGGAGGAAGTTAAGAGGATCCAATCTGTCCCGCTTGTGATAGGTCAGTTCCTGGAGGCAATTGATCAGGACACGGGTATTGTCTCGAGTACCACTGGTATGAACTATGTTGTAAGGATATTGTCTACTTTGGATCGCGAGCAGTTAAAACCATCCACATCGGTTGCGCTACACCGTCATTCTAATGCGCTGGTGGATATTTTGCCACCGGACTCCGACTCTAGTATATCAGTGATGGGCCAAGATGAGAAACCAGATGTCACTTATGCAGATGTTGGTGGTCTTGACATGCAGAAGCAGGAGATTAGAGAAGCTGTTGAGTTGCCGTTGGTGCAAGCAGATCTATACGAACAGATTGGTATAGATCCACCAAGAGGTGTCCTGCTTTATGGGCCACCAGGTACGGGTAAAACTATGTTGGTGAAGGCTGTTGCGAACAGTACCAAAGCTGCATTTATCAGAGTTAATGGTTCCGAATTTGTACAAAAATATTTAGGTGAAGGTCCTAGAATGGTTCGTGATGTGTTTAGATTGGCAAGGGAAAATTCACCATCCATTGTTTTCATTGACGAAGTTGATTCTATCGCAACCAAGCGTTTCGATGCACAAACAGGTTCAGATCGTGAAGTGCAACGTATCTTGATCGAACTATTGACACAAATGGATGGTTTCGATCAATCGACCAACGTCAAGGTCATTATGGCTACAAATAGAGCAGATACTTTGGATCCAGCATTGCTGAGACCGGGTAGACTGGATAGAAAGATTGAATTCCCTTCGCTACGTGATAGAAGAGAACGTCGTTTGATTTTCGGTACAATTGCTGGTAAAATGTCACTAGCGCCTGAAACCGATTTGGACTCACTTATCATTCGTAATGATGCTATATCCGGTGCTGTTATCGCAGCAATCATGCAAGAAGCTGGTCTGCGTGCTGTTAGAAAGAATAGATATGTCATTTTACAAAGCGATCTTGAGGAGGCTTATGCTGCGCAGGTGAAAACTGACAGTGATGTGGACAAATTTGATTTCTATAAATAAGAAATTGATATCATTTCAGATATACTTTATTCTTTGTATACAATCAAAAAATGAAAGCCACTTTCCATTTCATCTATTTGCATTCCGATAATTATGAAGTGTATAGTTTATTTCTTAAAATCATTGTATATTGACGTATAGGAAATACATTAGTGTTCCATTAATACTTGATTTTTTATAAAACATTTATGGCATTAAATTGTGATCTGAATATTGCAATTGGAATATTGCCATACCAAGCAATTTCTTGCCGGATAAATCTAGATGATCTAGATCAAGGTGGTAACCTCCATGGTATATATAAGAAGTACTGAACTCTGAGCTAACTTCTTCCAGATAGTTGGAGAAATCATCGTTATTGAGCATCACAAGGGGAAACATTATTCGTACTGTCTTGGCACCATTTTGATGAAAGTGCTCTAAAGTTCCTTTCAGAAGTTCTAAATCACTTCCTTTCAGATCTACGACATGGTTTTCGGTTGTGGTAAAATCAATATTATCAATGAATTCCGACCCATTTTTAATACTTGTTGTTGAACTTGTTAACGCGTTATTCATGTACATCCATGTAGGCGGAGAATATGTCTTCCACCAGATGTCGGCGTTTAATGGTAATGGGTTTAGAGTAGATAATACAGGTATAATACCTCCTTGGTGGAGAACTCCCATGATAATCATCATGAAGGCATTGAATATTAACCACAATTTTAGAATTATAGAACCACTGATAAATTTAATGCTGGTGAAATTGAAGTTGATCACTAATAAAGGTAATATTGGTATCAAAAACCTCAACTCCTGGTGCGGTACTATTGATAATAACAGCAGCGCCGATATTATTGACAGATTTGTAATTTTGAAGAAAGACTTCTTGGACGTTAATAAAGGTAACAGTCCTGGTCCTAACATAGCAGGAACATTTACAATCAGATGAGTGTATCTTGGATGGAATCCGTGCAACTCAAGGTTCGCAGAATCTATATTGTACAGTAGATTATTCAGTGGTGCGATGACGTATTCATTAGAATTGAAATATTTGGTGTCGGCACTAATTATCAGTGCAGATGTTGAAGCTATAGCTATTAGTAATACCGAGGCGTATTTCAATCTTTGAGATTGAAATGTACCAAATACCTTCAGACAAGGTAGCAAAAGGAAAGCTGGAAACGTGATTCTTGTAAAAGTACCTATTGCAATCAGGACACCGCATACGGTGACACCTGCAATATTTGAAGTCCCATTATCGATAGCTTGTACAGTTGATAGCACTAACAATACCAGAATTGTTTCAATAGAGTTTGTAAAAGTATGGGCTTGGTAGGTCCATGTAACGTAAGAGGAGACTATTAGCGTCAGCACCCCGTTCTTAGCTTTGTGTGCCAACTTCGGTATAGTGTAATATACCACGAGAAGATACAACACAATATTGTAGAGCCGCGCTATTCTCAGTATTATCAGAGGATCATGTACCTGCAAGATATTTCTCATTAGCCTAAAGAGTGGGCCATAGTATAAGAACAGCACGGTTAAACTTCTAGCGGGCAATTCGGGATCGAACTCCCATGCAATAGTACCTTTAACATCGTAATACTTTTTCATTAGGACCTCTAAGGTCTGGAAATGTTCATCTGGATGAATGTATGAGGGTTGGATAGCCACCAAAGCCCCAATAGCACAGCAGCATAACAGCCTGAATTTCGTGGACATTTATTGTGTTTCTCCCGTCAGCTCTTCCTCCACACACACACGCGGCTCCCGATACTTGTCAATTGATGGATGTAGAGTGTAATGGATCAAGTATTGACGGTAGATGGGCGACTAGGTAATCAAATATATACGTGGGGACTCGATGATGATTGAGTTCAACTTGTCAGCATCAACGTTTGGTACGTAGAGGGTGATCACAATATTTCTTAGCACTGAAGGAATTCAATTAAAGTCGTCGGATTTTGGTTAACTCTACTTCTATTCAGATATTGTCTTGTCTAATAGTCTAGATAATATCTGAAATAGAGGTAGATTTAGTATATGTTGCTGGGCAGTCCGGCTGACAGTTCATAGTGACCATCTGATTTTATCATATAGAACGTAGAAGGAGAGAAAAAAATTGATTCCACTGGATTGAAGTCTGTCAATAAGGGCAATCCATTAAAATATTACTACACAACTGTTGTAACAGAGAGCCGGGGAATTCCAAGCAGAATATACATTGCTAGCCTGTAACGCACTGGGATAGGAGTACCTGCTGATCGTTGCTGTTGTTTGTTTCAAGGTAAGACTGCATTTTTAATAGATGTCGCAGAAAGTTGGTCATACAGGGTTAGCCTTTGCTCGTCTATGGCATCATGTTGATTTGGCAAAGGATAAGCGTACGTTAGGTAGACTGGCGTCATCCATAGCTATTACACTTATAGGGAAGCATAAGCCTGTTTATCACCCATCTCAGGATTGTGGTGACTACGTTGTGGTTACTAACTGTCAAAGATTGCGTGTAACCGGTAAAAAATTTGAACAGAAAACTTATTGGTCGCATTCCACCAAGCCTGGTAACTTGAAACTAACCACTATGCAGACGGTTGTAGAGAATAAAGGTTTTGGAGAGGTTTTGAAAAGAGCAGTGAAGGGTATGCTGCCTAGGAATAGGTTAAGAAAAATAAGGCTTGAAAGGCTGAAGGTTTTTGATGGTACTGAACATCCATACCGTGACAACATTACGGCATTTGCATTGAAACAACCGGTCATTTTGAAGAAAGCAGAGAAACAGAAATTAAGAACATCCATCTCTCAGGAAGCTTAAGAATAAGGCTGATAACAATCACCAGTTACATATAACCATAACAACATGTCGATATAATTTTTCTATTAAGAGAAGAAAGGAAAAGACAATAATTTAATTATTGATTAAATTCTAGGTTCTACTTCTTTTAGTTGGTTGATAAGAATTTAATCTCACTTGTATATATAATACAATTCTTTATAAAAAAAAAATCGATAAATGAAGTGAAGTGATTTAACAACTCCATTTTTTTTAACGAAGTATAGGCAATATTCACATGATATTGGATATATATGCTTTCTCTCTGTCACAAATCTTTTTGATTGGTGATATCCTATTAATACATAAAGAAATTTTAATAAACATTCTATATGTGATCCAAAATGAAGTACTATTTTGTCTGGTCATGACATTTATTTGAAAATGAAGGATGATCATGCGAGAAAGCGGATATATCATATTTTTATTATATTTTATTATAGTTCAAATTTTTACAAATTTTAATATTATTTATGTTTCTAACTTTTCTATCAAGTAGCTTGTGGTACAGCTAGCTATTCGAAAAGAAAACTTTCATTAGCCGTGAACTGAACCGAAACTTCACTAATACAAGTGATCCAGTTGCTGGAAAAATAGGCATATGTTCTTTAAGTTATTATACTTTTTTTTTATTAAAAAACCTATTTCAAAAGTGCAAATAGAAAAACGTCATTTCATAACAAGAAAAGGTTTATTTGACAATCGTTCAATACTTTATAGTTTTAATCTACCACCTGGGTATTAAAGGAGTTGGATTGCTTCGGAAAATTGAATAATTATAGAATGTAGCATGAGAAGGATTAAAATTCTCTTGAACGATCGGTGTACAAACGAGGTGTAATGTTCATGGCCATCAATTCCTGGAATAGTAATTTTGCAGCGTAAGGGATATGGATTTGGTAAATATCAATCTTGTTGTCACAGCCCTTACATTCGAACTGGTTGTGGTTTAATTTAGCGATAACGGACATTAAACCACAGATACCACAGATATGTACCCTGAAAGCATCAGAAGCTTCCATCAATCTTTCCTTTAAGAATGCAGCAGCACCATGGGCAATCATACAATCACGTTCCATTTCACCGAATCTTAAACCACCATCTCGAGACCTACCTTCCACTGGTTGTCTTGTTAGAACTTGCATAGGACCACGAGCTCTAGCATGTATTTTGTCATCGACCATATGTCTCAGACGTTGGTAGTAGGTTGGACCAAAGAAAATTTGAGCCATCAGTTTCTTACCGGTGTGACCATTATACATAACTTCGAAACCACGAGACTGGTAACCATGTTCTCTTAGAAGCTTAGAGATACCCTCAACCGTAATATCAGTAAATGGAGACGCATCACCTTCGTTACCAGAAAGAGCAGCAACCTTACTCAACAGACACTCAATTAAATGCGCGACTGTCATACGGGATGGAATAGCATGGGGATTGATAATTAAATCTGGAACAATACCTTCAGCTGTGAAAGGCATGTCTTCCCTACGGTAAGTAATACCGATAGTACCCTTCTGACCGTGACGAGACGCAAATTTATCACCAATTTGTGGAACCTTGGTTGTTCTGACACGAACTTTAACGAACTTCAAACCGTCTTGGTTAGTTGTAACTAGAACTTGGTCGACAATACCGTTTTCTGTACTTCTCAAAGGAGTAGAAGCATCACGCTTGGAGTGGTAGGCGGTTCTTTGACCCAATTCTTCTTCATCTGGAGCGATTGGTGTAGTTTTACCAATAATAATATCTTCACCAGATACTCTAACACCTGGTGCAATCAAACCATCGTCATCTAGTTTATCATATGTACCATGTTTCATTCTTAAGGTGTTTGTACGTTGTGGTTTTTCAAAAGTTTCGGTAATAGACATACCGTACTTCTTCTCTTGATCCATGTAAGATCTGAAAAACAAGGATCTGAAAAGACCACGGTCAATAGATGATTGGTTCATAATCATGGAATCTTCCTGGTTGTAACCTGAGTAACAAGCAATGGCAACAATGGCATTTTGACCAGCAGGAAGTTCTCTGAACTTTAAATATTCCATGGCACGCGTGGTACCAAGTGGCTTTTGTGGATAGTAAAGAATATTAGCCATAGTATCCATACGGAAATTATAATTGGTTAAGAACACACCCATAGCTTGCTTACCCATAGCAGATTGATAAGTATTACGAGGCGATTGGTTATGATCTGGAAAGGGAATAATGGATGCAGCAACACCTAGAATCATAGAAGGATGAATTTCACAATGAGTGAAAGTGGTCGCATGATGTGTTACCCTAATACGTTTGGCCAAGTCGACATTATCAGGACGTACATCGGGTTCACCTGCTGGTTCCAAATCTTCTGGTTGCATAGCAATCAAAATAGATTCTTCTTCTTCTGCATCAATATATTCTACCAAACCTTCATTTAGCAAGGACGACCATGTATATTCTTCCGCATCTTCGAAACCACCTTCGATATCTTGGTATTCTGTTGCCATTAATTTGGCCACATGACCCTTTCTTACCTTTAATTCTTTTCTTCCTAGTTCTTCATCATCCTCAACAATGAATAACGGCCTGTAAACTCTACCTGCATCAGTGAAAATCTTCAATTCCTGCTCACGAATATCTCTAATCATGGAAACTTCTGGGTTAATATCACCCTTTCTTCTTAAGGTTCTTAAAGTCTCCATTAATCTAGCAGGGTTTCTGTGAACACCGTGCCAAACACCGTTAACAAAAACTCTTGTTGCATCTGGAGATTGATGTGGAACATAATCTTCCAAAGGTTCCATACCCCATTCACTCAAGAAAGTGATGATAGGCATTGGATCAGCGCCAACAGATATACAGGACATTAAAGATAAATTCTTAACCAGGCCACACGCCTGACCTTCAGGCGTTTCAGCTGGACATACTAGACCCCAATGGGTATTATGAAGTTGACGGGGCTTTGCCAGTTTACCATCACGACCAATTGGAGTATTTGTTCTCCTTAAATGTGAAAGAGTGGAGGAGTATGTATAACGGTTTAAAACTTGAGAGACACCAGCTCTGGACGACATGGCTTTCTTCTGTTCACCCCAGTTACCTGTTGCAAGAGCATACTTCAAACCAGATGTGATTGTCTTAGCGTTAATAGCCAATTTCATGTTGAAATCATTTGCTTCTTCAACAGTCCTTTGCATGTAACGGAATATATCTTTCGTCAATTTTCTGAATAACGTCTTGAATAATTGTGCTAATAGAGGACCAGCCAAATCCAATCTCTTCTTACCGAAGTGATCACGATCATCTTGATCCTTACGATCTAGAGCACATAATAACAGTCTGTTAATCATGTACCCTAAGAAGAAGGCTTTCCTACTTTCGAAACCTTCTAATTGTGTTATATGTGGTAAGAACTCCTTCTGTAGAATATCCTTTGCATACTGAATTCTCTTCTCCTTTTTAATACCTAGCGCGGTACCACGACGACCGATGAAATCAAGTGCTGTCTCACGATCTTGAATGACGAAACCATCTTCAACACAGGGCTTCAGCATTTCCAACATTTGCCAATCTTTGACATCGTAACAGATATGCTCTAAGATCTCACCGTCCGGAATAATACCCAGGGCTCTGAAGATAATCACGATTGGGATATCTTGCTTAATGTAGGGCAATGTGGCTTTAATGGTACGAGATGAACTGTTTTCACGACCGTATAATTTAACTTGCAACTGACTGATAAACCTGGAACCTTTCTCGAGGGCAGATCTAATCTCGGCAACATGGGAAATGGGGGATGGTGCTCCTTTCTTAAACACCTGGACGATATTACCGGCAGAACGTTCCTGGGCAATCAGAACCTTTTCGGAACCGTTAATAATGAAGTAACCACCCATATCGAATGGACACTCCTTTAACTTGTACAGATCAGACTCCGTTGCGTCACTTAAATAACAGTTCTTGGACCTCAACATGATTGGCATACGACCTATAAACACTTTGCCACTCTCGCTGTCATCCTCGGACTCCTCGGCAATCAACTCGTACTTCAGGTCTCTCCCGGGGACATCGACTGCCTCATAAGTTCTCTTGGTGACATCCACAAACAAACCACTGGAGTATGTCAGGTTACGAAGTCTCGCCTCCTGCGGGTATAGCGCATGTGTAACACCATCGGACTCGTTCACCATGGGCTTCGTCACGTAAATCTTACCGAAACTAATCTCATATTTCCTGCTGATGTTGTCCTGTTCTGTGGTGTGCTGTGCCAGTTGTTCAAGAATTAGCGTAGAGTCCTCAGATATGATATCCTGTAGTGTATAGTCCACAAACTGGTTGAACGAATCTAATTGCTGTGACACCAGACCTTTCTCCCTGAAGAAAGCAGATATAACTGCCCATGTATCTTCTGCAGTGATTGGAGCACTCTCATCTTCAAACCCATATACATCGTCATCATAATATTCCTCGTTCTGACCAGACATCTTTCTTTATTGTTATTATTATTATTATTTTCTTTTTTATTATGCCAAAAATAGAAAAGAAGAGAAAAAGGGCAAACCGCTACAGTTCCGTTTTATATAAACTTTTGACCTTGGCAGTAGGTATTTTCTCTCTTGATCCAATGAATGGGGAGGTTGATGTGCCGTTCTTCAAAAAATGGCCACTCGTTATTGTTCAACTTTAAAACTTCTCTTTGGGCCTGTGTTGTTGTCTTGACTTTTTTTTTTTTCACCAAAATTTTTCTTTTTTAAAAAACCTTTATCACAACATACGTAACTGCCTCGTGTACTTTCCGTATGTTGTGATTATCAAAATTTCGTATTTTATTATACGTCACATGGTTTTCGTAATTTTTGATTTTTCGTTATTATATCACATGTTCCTCGTTATTTATGATATTTGATTCGTCTTTAATGATATCACGTGATTGTCGTTATTTATGATATTTCGATGACATCATGTGATTATCGTTTTCGATGATATTTTAGTTTCCGGGTAACTTGTTTTCTCTCAATTTTTCCTGCTTCTTGTTCTTGTTCTCTTCCCCCCGTATAAGGGTGGCGATGGTTTGTATCCAATACATACATGCACAGGTAGTTTACAACAAAGGACTGTTATATCCATACATATATCTATCAATTGTATTACTGTGGAATTGAGAAACGCTGAAGAAAGAATATAGTTCAGATTGCCAACAAAAAAGAGAAAAGTATGGCTGGTCTTTCGTTTGATAACTACCAGAGGAATGTCGAGGTGACGAAGTCGCAAGGAGCTGCTGCTAAGGCGACCTCTACTGGTACCACTATTGTTGGTTTAAAATACAAAGGCGGTGTGGTAATTGCTGCTGATACAAGGTCTACGCAGGGTCCTATTGTGGCAGATAAGAACTGTGCCAAGTTGCATCGTATTTCCCCTCAGATTTGGTGTGCGGGTGCTGGTACCGCCGCCGATACCGAGGCTGTGACGCAGCTCATCGGGTCTAATATCGAGTTGCACTCGTTGTATGCGAACAGGAAGCCTCGCGTTGTCTCTGCGCTGCAGATGTTGAAACAGCACCTATACAAGTACCAGGGCCACATCGGTGCGTATCTGATTGTTGCGGGCGTGGATCCGACCGGTGCGCACTTGTTCTCGATACACGCACACGGTTCTACAGACGTGGGTTATTACCAGTCCCTGGGGTCCGGTTCGCTGGCTGCCATGGCTGTGCTGGAATCGAACTGGAGGCCCGACATGACGAAAGAGGAGGCCATTCGGTTGGCAGCGGACGCTATCGAGGCGGGTATATGGAACGACCTGGGGTCCGGGTCGAATGTGGACGTTTGCGTCATGGAGGTCGGCAAAGATGCAGAGTACCTGAGAAACTACAGAACACCTAACGTCAGAGAGGCTAAGCAAAAATCGTACAAGTTTGCAAGAGGCACCACCGCGATACTGAAAGAGAATGTGATAAATATTTGTGACATTGAGGAGCAAGTGGTCGATACAACGGCATAGTGTGTAATAATTTTGAAACAAAAATAAAAATAAAAAAGGTGCGGCCCCGCCCCATATGGATTTAATAGAAGAATATGATGACATTGTTTTTGGTACCATGAGAGGATTACGAAGATTAGCAGATTCATGGAATAACTTGGTATCCGGTACTCGAGAAAGATATAAATATTGATGAATTATGTATTTTGTTTTCGATTCATGCGTTGTGTGTAAATTTTTCTGCACAGCGTTGTCTGTACAGCTAACAAGAAAAAATAAATAAAATTAACATAACTTAAAATTAAAATACACAAGAAAGTCAACTTAATCACACCAGACTCATACCGTTTAATTACGTGTAGGATCCTTCTACTAGACTGTTGGATCAAATACAAAAAAACAGGAATAGAGAGATAGCATTGTTATATGGAAAGGCTAGTGTATTTTTTTCTGACTTCAACAGATATTAAAAAAGAACTGAATATTAAAAACAAGCAGAGAAGTTGAAGTGGTGTTTACAGCAAGATGGCTAGTTCCGGAGGGTTGCAGAAGGAGATGGAGGATGCATCTGAAATGATAGAGAATCTGAGAGTCACAGACCTCAAGGAGATATGCAGGAGCATACAGGTTGGAGTTTCTGGCCGTAAAATAGAGTTGCAAGATAGGATCAGGCAGTTTATAAGACAATCGATGTCTAAAGGACATATTGATCCTTGGCGTCCTAAAGCCATAATAATATTGGCAAGGAAGGCATTACTTAACGAAGATCTGCCGTCCTATGAGCAGCTGTGGCAATCGTTGCGGAGCGGGGCATTTGCACATCCTGTAGCTACGGGACATGCTCCTGTCGAGATGCTGGGTTCTTCTTTGCCCGCTAATATTATGGGTGCGAGCGCAGTACGGCCGAATAGTCTTGTTATAAGGCCAGTAAATGGGCAGTTCGGAGCTAGTAATGGGCCTGTTGCAGCTGCTCCAACAACCAGAGCTGCTGCTGCCAAGTCGAAGCATACCAACACGAGGACACCATTCACATGTAGAGCAGCTATATTCTATAAAGTTAAAAAAGTGATTGAGGGATCGGGGCTTCGGCTGAGGCAACATAACGGGAGAGAACGGAAAATTGTATCATTTAGGATGGTCAATGCAGATATTGCCTATCTCAAAGAGAATCCAAATCATAAAGTGTATCTTTTTTGTGGATTATTTGCGTCATTAACTTCTGATGGAGATAAGACTATAGAATTTCCACTCCCTAACGAGATTACCATTAATAACACTATTTTGAGAGAAAATTTGAAAGGCCTTAAGAATAAGAAAGGTACGGTGAAACCTATCGATATAACCGAATACATAAGGCCAAATCAACATAATATCTTGGAAGTTATCTATGTGTTTGCGAAAGTTGATTACTATATGTATTGTTGTGTCATAGACGAACGTACTCCAGAAACCCTAGTAGATTCAATTAAGGACAAAGATATAATTACAAGGGAAGAGACGGCATTATATATCAAAAAACTGATGAGTGATGAAGGTGACGAATTTGCAACGACTTCTATGGTAATGAGTTTACAATGTCCTATTTCATATACAAGAATGAGACTTCCCGTTAAGGCAAGAAAATGTGACCACTTACAATGCTTTGATGCATATTGGTATATGCATTCTCAAAAACAAGTTCCTACTTGGGAATGCCCCGTTTGTTCTAAGGAGGTTTATCTGGAAGACTTGGCGACATCACAATACGTTATGGATATTTTAGAAAACACAGATGATGATGTAGAACAGGTAGATATTTCTGTGGACGGTTCATGGAAGCCTATTAAAGAAGATGATGATCTGGCACCAAAATCTGCAACTGGTGTGCCAATGAAACGTTCTAAAAGTGATAATGATGATGAAGAGGAACTACTACATCCTAGTAAAAAGGCTGCAGGTAGTAATGAACCTATTGTCATTAGTTTGGACAGCGATTCTGATGAGAACGAAGATGCTGATCCAACTGTCTCAGCAAGTTTTGAAGAGGAGCCACTCTCACGTTTAGTTGAAACCCCCCAAGGATTAAATGGCACATCTACCGTAACAGTTGAACAACCAAAGAATACACATATAAATGGCACACCAAATTCCAATAGGGATGAAGTACCCGCAAACGATAATATTAATGGTAATGGTGAATCTCGAAATAACATAAATACTCTGGGAGCAAATGGAGGGGTGCCAGAAGAATCGAACTTAATTGATGCACAATCTAATATACCAACTGCGAACGATGATGCAAATGTAAGCAGCGGTGCAGAAACAGACGATACAGTTGGCTCATCGCCACCTAGAGCTGCAACAAGACTGTCCAGAAATTCAACTATTACTACGGACAACTTAGGAATTTCGTGTTCTCCGGTACAATTGGCGACCGATGTGCCTATGAGCACACAAAATCAAAATGGCGATGTAGACTCTGCAGATACAAGGGAGTATGAAACGGCAAATGGTGGTTCTCTTTCAGATATTGGTAACACATTATCCACTAAAAGTCCAACGGATGGACAAGCAGGACAAAAAAATAGTGATGGGGATAATATAGTTAACGGAACCAATGTTGAACACAGCACTACGGATTCTCCAACTGCAAACGGGTCAGTAATACATACACCTGCGCATTCTACAAATCAACCTCTAATTGAGAGAAACATCCTTAGCAAACGAACACACGAACCACAGCTAGTTTCTCCATTTATCCCAAAGAAACCATATGCATATTTAACTGCGAGAAGAAGACATCCTCAAAAACCGGCACAGGTACGACAGGATTCTACGCAATCTACGAACAATTCCTCAAGTGACATAATCGATTTGACGTCTGATGACTAGGATTCCGTGTGATGTAAATGGCGCTTCAATAAAAAATCATCTAAAAAAATAGAAATAGATATACTTATATATATATATTCTTTCATTCTATCATTATAAATGGGAGAGAAGGACGTATATATGTGTGTATATGTATGGGGTGGGATTCAGAAACTCATGTAATACTAATGACTAAAGATTAATATTAAATAAAACAGTAATAATATACTTTGAATCACTATTTTGTCAGTCGGTACGACTAACAAAATAGGGGTGGCCTCCCCCTTTACAAGAACATAAGCTCATAAATCAGTTCACAATGGCATTGACTATATTTCAGAAACTTCTATTGGTCTACAACTAAAGACGGTATTTATTTTGCAGTTGACATTTTTAAGAGGTGAAACATTGAGAAACTATGTCGTCACGGTATAGAGTTGAATATCACTTGAAAAGTCATCGAAAGGATGGCTTCATCGATTGGATCAAAGGACTGCTGGCCGCCCCCTTTGTTTTGCATGCTGTTTCACATGATGGAGATGATAACGACGAATTGACTACTACTCAGCGTGTCAGGTCACAATACGCTGAGATTTTCAAGGATATCGAAACCCTTATCTCTGATAAGATTGCGTTTGATGTACGCAATAATCAATACCGGCAATACGAAGAATCTTCTGGAGATGATATAGCGATTCCGTTAGGCCAACCAAGATTGGATCTTTTGGTGCCAACTATCGGCACTTTTTTCACAGCATTGCCATTAGAAAAGGCTTTCTTGTGGGAGGATGCCAGAAGAGCGATATCTTCAAGGAGAATGGTTGCGCCAAGTTTTAATGACATTAGGCATGTGTTGAATACAGCTCAGATTTTTCATTTCATTAAACAGCGCAATTTGAAGACAGATGAACAACTGCGGATGTGTACCTTTGATGGTGATGTGACGCTATACGAAGACGGAGGTTCTATTGTTAATACCAATCCAGTTATTCCATTAATGTTAACACTGTTGCGTTCAAGAATTTGTATCGGTATAGTGACGGCGGCTGGATATGATGAAGCTACTACATATGAGAAGAGATTGAATGGTTTAATATCTGCGGTACATGAATCTGATCTTCCCTACCATCTGAAACGTAATTTGACTGTTATGGGTGGTGAATCGAACTACTTGTTCAGATTTTATGAAGATGGCGATAAGTATGGCTTTGAAGCAATTGATAAGGAGCAATGGCTCTTACCGCGCATGTGTACCTGGTCTCAATCAGATTTAGATGATGTCCTTGATTTTGCAGAAAAGACCTTACATAGACTGAGAAAACGATTGAATCTACCTGAAGAGGCTGTAATTATTAGAAAGGCCAGAGCTGTTGGTATTGTTCCAGGGCAAAAAATAGATCCTGAGACTGGTGCCTCTGTAAAATATCAGCTGGATAGAGAACAATTAGAGGAGGTTGTTTTAACTTTACAGAATTCTTTGGAGGGATATAGACCAGCACAAAGAGTTCAGTATAGCTGCTTCGATGGTGGTAGTGATGTTTGGTGCGATATTGGTGGCAAGGATCTGGGTGTGAGAGCTCTTCAACATTACTACGACCCTGCCAACCCAATTAAACCGTCTCAAACTCTTCACGTGGGTGATCAATTTGCACCTGTGGGGTCCGCTAATGACTTTAAGGCAAGGTTAGCTGGGTGTACCCTATGGATCTCTTCACCAAAAGAAACTGTCGAATATTTATGTCGTTTGGTTGAAAATGAATAAATGATTTCTTTTTACTGAGGTTACTATCACTTTCTCAAAACATCACCATAATCCAAAACTTTAATTTCTATATGTAGTAACGAAGGCTAATGAGCTGTTCTTGAGGAAATATTAGTAATTAAAAAAAAAAAAATAGATATTAGAATTATTCTATCGAAATGCTATCTGCATATGTAAAATATAAAGTGTATAATCTAAATAAACTATTAATTAGGAATGAAAACAAAAATGAATAACCCAAATATAATTATATATTGTATTCGAATTATTTCTTAGAAAGTTTGCCACTTTTCTTTGGAACTCTAGCTAACCAATATAAGAAAACGGCAGCAAAGTAATTGAATGCAATGAAGCAGATGAAGATACCATAATTTCTCCATCTGTGATGGTAACTGGAACTGACCGACTTCAAGTAATCGTTTGTGTGTGAAAATGGACACAATCTGCACATATCCGTTGCAGTAGGATCAGCAAGATAACCGGTACCAGCAGTTTTTAGATATGGACCAATATAGTCACCGCAGGTCTGATTAGCAGGTGGTGAGAATTTTAGTAATTCGTAGTTAGAACATTTGATGTCGACATTAGCAACACCGGTAGAAAGCAAACCATCGATTAAATAAGTTAATGGGGAAACTCTGTACATGAAGATCCAGAATCTTGGCATTGCTTTTGGGGTAGTCATAACACCACAGAAAGACAGCGATAGAGTGAACATTAGGGAACCCATATTAGCGGCGGCTTCAGCGACTTGGTTGAATGATATGCAGAACAACCCCAAGGATCCAATGTAAACATAAAATGCGCAACTGTACAACCAAAATAAGGCACCTCTCTCATGCAATTGATCAGCAACCGAAGCATTGGAGTAGAAACCGATAGCATAATAGTAGATACAAAAAGCGACAGTACCAGCTAAGAAATTCCAAGGTACCTCAACCAAGATTTGGGAAACTATAAACGCTTTCCAAGAAAAGGTTCTTGATGGACGTTCTCTTGCCTCGTATAAATCTCTTTGTTGGACGAATGATGGCAAATATTGTTGCAAAAGTGGATTGAAGATAACTGTGAACATAAATATAGCCAACATTTGATTTTGTAGACCTTGTAAAGATCTATCAGCCTTGAAAAAAGTAAATCCAATGAAAATGTTGTTAAAGATAGTCAAAAAGAACTTGGACCATAAATAATCAGGAGATCTCCAGTATTGTTGGAATAAACGAAGTGAGACGTTTTTGATTTGATATGGAATAGTTGTCGCAAACTCGCCATGTAAATCATCGTCAACGTTCTTATGAACACGATTTGGCAACTCGTTAGCCATCCATTCCAATTCTTCCTTAACCTTTCTGCATTCTTCAGAATTCTTCCAAACTTCGTGATAATCTTGGTTAGCGTGAGTACCTGGAGCAGCACCAACTACCTCCAACATCCATTCGGCTGGGTTTGCGTCAGTAGGACATTTATGAGATCCATGTTTCTCGAAATAATCAATCATAGTCTTACAACCATCGCCTAAATCACCGAAATAAACAGTCTTACCACCACGTTGCAAAAACAACAACCTATCAAATTCTTGCATTAAAATTGCAGAAGGCTGATGGATAGTACACAAAATAGCTTGGCCATGGTTGGCTAATTTCTTCATTAACTGACAAATAGACCAGGCTGTTTGAGAATCTAAACCAGATGTTGGCTCATCTAAGAAAACTAGTAGTTTTGGCTTAGCAGCCAATTCAACACCAATAGTTAGTCTCTTTCTTTGTTCAACATTCAAACCTTCACCTGCAACACCAACGACAGCGTCAGCATAGGGTTCCATTTCCAAAATTTTGATCACTTGTTCAACGTACGCATTTTTTTCCTCAATAGATACGTCAGAAGGTTGACGCAGATAGGCAGAGAACCTAAGGGATTCCCTAACAGTAGAAGTTTTCAAATGTAAATCCTGTTGTTGACAATAGCCGATAGATCTGGCAAAAGAGTTATCTCTTTGATGGCCATCGACAGATACTTCACCAGTGATAACACCCATAGTAACTCTTTCAGCCAAACAATCTAAAAGAGTGGTCTTACCAGCACCGGATGCACCCATCAATGCAGTTAGTGTACCAGGTTTTACCCAACCATCAACATTATTTAGAATACGTCTAGTTTCCTTTTTGATTTGGACATCGTAACATAGGTCTCTCCAGTGGAAAATAGCTTCAGATTTAGATAGACCAACATTGGCATCGCTATCCTCTGAGTCACTTGATTCAGTGATAATTTTCTTGTCAGTGATATCGCTAGTGTCACCTACCTCAGCATCATTGGAAGAAGTCATTAACTTCTTTTGTTTCTTCATTCTTCTAACAATATTTTGTGGGAAGACTAAAATTTCACCCTTTTGCTTAGCACCTTCATTATACTCACAAAGAACCAAATACAAAACTAGGAAGAAAATCACATAAGCCATACCGATACCAAAACCACGCCACTTGTGTTTATGCAGATAGGCGTAGCTTTCCCTCAAGAAATCGTCACCAAGGATGTAGTCATTACCTGGAATAGCACCAACTCCGGAACAAACTCTTGACGTTGCAGGAACATTTGAGTACATTGGGCCTTCTGGGATATAAACTGCGCATGGGAACTTTCTATCATGGAACTCGTTGATCATCAGGGACTCGAACAGGTAGGCTAGAGGATTGATGTACCAAATCCATTTAGACCATCCTAACATTTTCGTTCTTGGAATGGCAAACCCAGAATACATAGATAGGCCGAGCAGTAACATAGAGGCAGGGACCATCGCAGCTGAAACAGTTTTTGATAAAGAACCAACACATCTAAACAAATGAGACATAGCGAAGACAGCAACGACATTAATCAGGAAATAGAAAAAGAACACACCACCATTTCTTCTGAAATTTACCAAGAAGTAAAAAATGATGTTAAAACAAACAGCTGTTATCAGCTTCGATGGGACCTCAGAAAGCATTGAAGCAAATGCATCAGCGCTTGGGTGGTATAAGGAATATGTTCTATGTTTCTCTGTGATAGGCCTGGCTTCAAACAGAGAGAAAATTTCTAATAGGGAGGAGAATGCATTAAACAGTACAGCGAAAAACATTGCTGCACCACGGTAATAGAATGTCGCTGTTGTATCATGTTTCATAACTTTGTAAAACATCGAACCTAAAATGAATGCCATTGAACTATTACCTATCACCATAAACAGTGAAACTCCTGAATTCTGCTTTATTCTCCAGAAATTACGAATTAATAAATATTTGATTTGCATACCATAACTGACCATGTATGGAGAAGAAGGTCTAGCCCTCTTAGATTGTCTTGCGACGTGGGCTTCCTTGATAGCGCCACGGGTATTCTCGGTATTTTCAGCCAACTTAGAGTCGATCTCGGCGATCAAGTCAGCGTGGTTCTGTGACGCCTTCCAGTATTCCCACATCTCCTTTGGTGTTTGCGGTACGTGGATACCACGATTTATGTAATCCTGGTTGACAATTCTTTCTGATGGCGAAGTAACTGCTGTTAGGAAGTCTGCGGTTGTTTGTCTGTCTGGGTTGACGTAACCCATCTTTTCGAAATATTCTTTGGCTTTGTTACCTGGGCCAAAGTAAATTTGGTAACCATCGTACAGGACACAGACTTTATCGAATAAGTCGTATGCGTCCTGGGAACATTGGTAGATAGCCACTGTGGCGGCGGCATTGGATATGCTTGCTTGGACCTTTAACGCGCGGATAAACTCCAAGGCGGTGGCGGAATCTAGACCTCTTGTGGCGTTATCCCAGCATTGGAATTTGGAGCCACAGATGGAGACCTCGGCGATGGAGACACGTTTTCTCTCACCACCTGAGACACCTCTAACCAGGTCATTACCGACCTTGGTGTCTCTTGTATGTGAGAGACCAAAGGTTGCCATAACGACCTCGGTCAAGTGTCTGGCCCAGGTCTCTCTGTCCACACCTTTGATACGGTTTTGTGGGGTCTTCAGTCTGGCCACGGTCAACAATGTTTGGAACACCGTCAAGTGTGGCAGGTGGATGTCGGCCTCTGCGTTGTACACGACCTCACCGCGGAAGTGTTTCTTGATGTCCTTGGGGGACAGGCCGCTGTAGGAGATGGTCGAGTCCGAGGCGATGTTGAAACCGTGCGTGTTTGACGAGATGGATTTGAGCAACGTGGTACAGCCGGAACCGGGTCTACCGAGCACCACGAGCAATTCGCCGGGGTTGACTGCACCCTCCATTGACTTCAGGATCTTGAAGTTCTTGTCCTTTGACGAGGCGGTGCTGGGGACCAGCGTCTTGTACACCGTCTTCAGCCCTTTGTACGGCCCGTTTAGGAAGTTGGCCTGGTACTCGATATCTGCGGAGTCACCGGTCGCCGTGAGGTCCTTCCAGTAGCAGCCCAGGGAGTACGGTTTGTAGAATTCGGGGTCGGCGTTGACCAGGTTCTCCATGTTCTGCACCCACTCCGCGGACTTGAAGTTCTCGGACTCAGGGTCCAGCGCCTCGATGTAGCCCTCATTTTTGTCTGCGAAGATCGGGTTGACACCGCCATCGGGGAGCTCCCCGGCCCCCTGCTGGAACTGCGCGCTCTGTCTCGTGAACGTCCTCGCCAGCTCCCGCACTTGATCCTCGACGTTGTGATCAAACCCTTTGTAAGTCAAGTTCTCGTCTTCATCGGCAGTAGACCGCGAGCTCTCGGCATCGGTGTCCTTCTTATCACCTATAGACGACATAATTCTAATCTTTCTCAGTCTTACTGTTTACTGTCAATTGGAAAGACTACATGGTTCATTTAATTTCAATTGTTGCGTGTATATATATATAGCCTCATCGAGTGTTTGTTTTGTTATCATGAAAAAATCAATTCCACGGAACTCGGAAAAAAAAAGAAATTTTTAAATTTTTAAATTTTTCTTCAGATCTTCCCACGGGAGTCTCGGCACAGAAACGTGCGGAGCCACCCTGTGTCTCACGCCTCGCCCCCCCTCCCCGCGGAAAGCAGAGCAGCAGCAGCAGCAGCAGAGAGGGGAAGCCAGTTCCGCGGAAGGACAATTTTCCACGGAACTGAGAGGCTTATATAAATATTTCCACGGAAAAGGAGTTTTCCACGGGAGCGATTGATTTTCCCACGGAAATTAAAAAAGAGTGGCAGTCATACTGGGAGACAACTCCGGGGCCTGGGCCTGGGCCTGGGGGGATGGTGGGGGAGGGCGTTCTACTGCCGGGGTAACTAGTAATTAAAACTTTACTGTCAGTATCAGTCAACGTCGGCCACGGGGGCTGAGACCATTGCTAGCGGGGCGGTGGCGCGGCGGAGCTATTGCGCTTATTTTTTAACGTGGCAAGACTTGCCGTTGACTTGTTAAAGTCTTTCACTTGTTGAGCGCTCGTTCCGTATCATAAAAAAAAAGAAAAAACCCCAATTCTAATATTGAACATCATGCGACACGGCATATTTAACGTGCGCTTTCGTAATGTAAGATATGTCACGTGTTTCCCTTTGTCATGTGATGTATCCGGGTAATTGTCACGATTTTTTTTTTTTCCCACCTTTTTCATTGTATTTTCTATTATATGGAATTATTACATCTCTCTCTCACTCTCTCTTATTTCATCAACTTTTATCAACATGGCAAGACTTTTTGTATTAACAAGAGACGGCTCTCTCCAAGTTAAACGGTAGAATATTTTTGAAAAAAAATGAGCGGGAAGGCTGTGTTTCGAAAGAGTGGTACGCTGCCTGTTCCGAGACAGGTGCTGAAGAAGCCTACTACTGCGCAGCAGTATATACTGGATGAGTTGAGGAAACCCAAACCAAAGGGTGTCAATGGTGTCGGGTACGCTGCTGGTGTCAGCCACCCGAAGGGGTCGCACAGGTCCCCGCCGCGTGTTGAGTTCGTGGACGTTGAGAGTTTGATTGAGAACACTGTGAAGAAGCCATCCGATGCCACCACCCAACGGGCGCAGTTGTCTGCGCAGATGAAAGATAAGTTGAAAAGAGCCGAGCTGAGACGTGAGTACCTTGCCGGGTCCTTCAGAAAGGAGGAAGAGCGGTTGGTGCAGATGCACAGCTTGATCGAGAAAAGGGAGAAGTTGGTTGCGGAGCAAAGGGAAAGAGAGATCAAAGAACTCAGCAAGCCCAGGTCCAGCGATTTGACGATCCCGTCGCTGAGCGGGATGGTCAACGGTAACATGATGCGGGACAGAACCCCCGAGGAAAAGCAGCTGCTGGAGATGAAGAGGAAGTACAACAGGGAGACGCAGGAACTGAGAAGCAAAGAGAACAAGCTGAGGAAATTGCTTGACCTCTACCATGCGTCCTCGGATTTCATCGTCACGGAGGAGCAGTTGCTAGCCACAATTGAAAACGTGTTCTCTACAAGCGCTGCGGCGTCGGCGTTCGAGACAATCAAGTCCCTGCCAGAGACCGTCATTAGCAGGCGGAACGACAGCACGTCACAGGACTTGTTCTTCGGTACCAGCAGTCAAGGGGACAACTTCGAAGTGGGTCTACCGATGGTTCAGGACTTCATTACCGGCGAATTGAACCGTCTACACAGCAAAGCCAAGGAAAATTACAGCGCGCAACTGGAAAAGGAGAAGGACAGCTCTAAAATTGACTTGTAAATATTGCCAAAAAGAATCAAAAGAATAAACCAGCAACCATAATAATATCCTCCTTAATCGAATCACCCTTTTTTTTTTCCTATGTTCTTTTTTTTATTGTATTATATAGCCTTTATTCTCGTTGTAAATAATTATAAAGATATGTAAGAGAAAAGAAAAAGAAGAAGTTGAAAAAGAGCCCTGGGTATTGGTATTATTATACAGTATAATTATATTTCTAAACAACATAAATTTACTCGAGCGGCGTTATGAGCGTTATATTGTCACCTTTAAGAAGGATGCGCCCCAGTTTAGTGCCCTTATCCGTTAGCTCAGCTCCGGTTTTGGCATCAACAGGCACCTCTACAGCATCATCTATCACCACATTCATAAACTCATCAAACCCCCTGATAGTTCCGCGTATCCGCACCCCTACCTGCTCATATAACCAAAACATAACCGGCGTTTGCTGCTGCAAATACCCAAAAATGCAGTTTATGGGCGGCACCATAGCCTTGGACTTGGACATAGTTGTAATATGTTGTTTATACACCTGCTTCTTATAGAAATCTATTGCTGTAATAGGCAAATTATAGTCTTGATAGTTTATTGTATTGTTATATTCGTTACTTTTGGCATTGTTGTTTTCAGTCTATTTTGATGCACAAAAACAGTGTTTTGTACGGAGGTTTCTTAGCAGAAAATTTTTTTGCTTTCTCATTGCGTTAGTGCAACTAAAACTGGAAACCAATGCTAACTAAACAGCTGAGATTAATTAGATGTTACGAACAAGTGGGCACACACAGGCGTCCTGGTAAGAGATCTTTCAAGTACGCTAAAAGGAGCAATGGCTACTATCGAGGAAATTCTGGCTGCGTTACAATGTATATCCTCGAATGCAGCTCAGGCTGACAAGAACAAGGCTTTGGAATACCTGGAGCAGTTCCAAAGGTCGTCGGATTCCTGGTTTCTGTGTCATGAGATTCTCAATGCTGCCGAGACGCAAAGCTCTTTGGAGCTACTTATATTTGCCGCGCAGACGCTGAGGAACAAGGTCACGTACGATTTGTCGCAGCTGGGAGACAACCTGCAGGCCTTCAAGGATTCCCTCCTAAAGGATTTGACCAGCCATGAAAACAAACTGGTTCTGACACAATTGAATGTGGCATTGGCAAGGCTGGCCATACAGTATCTGGAGTGGAGAAATCCGATCCAAGAGATTATCACTGCTCTGACACCATTCCCTGTTGTGCTGCTGGGTTTCTTGCAGGTGTTACCAGAGGAGACTCTGAATATCGGGTCCATCCCTTTGACAGAGGATGAATTTAATTCAAGAATCCACGAGTTGATCGATTCAATTGCGCAGGACGTTCTACAGTTTTTGATTCAATGTACGGGGAACATCAAGGCTGGGGAATCGCAATTAAGTCTCGAGGGTATTCTGAAATGTATCAGTTCTTGGTCGTTTGAGTTCTCTGTTGATCAACTATTGAGTGTACAGCCATTGGTCAATCTGATTTTCGAGACTTTGATGAATGGCACCGACGATTCCGGAGCGATATTTGAAGCTGCAGTTGATTGTCTATGTGTTATACTGAAGGAGAGCAGAGACGCAGCAAATGAACAGTTGATCATGGCACTATACGAACAATTGATTGAATTGCAGAAGAAGTTACTCCCCACACTTGAAACAGCTCCACTGGATGATGAAAATTTGGATCCAGACCTACTGGAAGGGATGACAAGACTATTTGTGGAGGCAGGGGAGGCCTGGAGTGTTTCTATTTCAAAATCACCAGAAATTTTCAGACCCCTCGTAAAAGCTTTGTTGCTATTATCATGTAAAAACCCTGATTTAGATGTAGTTTCTTACACTTTCCAGTTCTGGTTTAATTTAAGGCAAAATCTAGTGCTACCAAGGTTCCAAAAATCTAAAGAAGCATATACTGACATATATGTTGACCTCATTAATGGTACTATTGTGCATCTTAAGTATCCGGATGAACAGTTTTCAAGTAAAGAAGAAGAAGATAAGTTCAAAGAGTTTAGGTATCATATGGGTGACTTATTGAAGGATTGTACAGCAGTTGTAGGAACAACAAGAGCTCTAACTCAACCATTGAATGCCCTGACAAATGCTATTTCAGCAAATAATAGTTGGCAATATCTCGAAGCTCCCCTTTTCTCTTTGAGGACAATGGCACAAGAAATTTCGCTTACTGAAAACAAACTTCTTCCACAATTAATTGATATCATGTGTTCCCTCCCTGAACATCCCAAGATCCGGTATGCATCCACCCTTGTTTTAGGAAGATACACAGAATGGACCTCTAAACATCCGGAGACTTTGGAAAGGCAGATACAATATATCTTTGATGGGTTTAACCAGGCACCCGTAGGGGACACGGATATCATCCCAGCATCTGCACATGCATTAATGTACTTCTGTTCCGACTGTGCTGAACTTTTAAGCAATTTCATTGAACAGTTGATAGACTTTTACTTCAATATTCAAAACTCAGTAGATATTGAATCCCAATTTGAACTGTGCCAAGGTCTTAGTGCCGTGTTGAATAAACAGAGCAATGACGTAGTGTCATCATTATTTCATCGCTTGATTGAACAAAATTTCAATAAGTTAAATGAATTAGTTCCAAAATGGAAAATAGACCCATCTAGTGTAAGCCGCCTAATAGCCGACCAGATTGACTTACTATTTGCATTATTTGAAGAACTGAAACCGAGGTACCATTATCCTACACAAGGTTCAGATCCACTTCTACCACAAATTGAATACATTTGGAATAGCATAAGGTCTCTTTTAATAGATCAAGCTGCGCTTGCCGATGAAAATATCTCAGAAAGATCAACCAAGCTACTTAGAAGAATATTCGAAAATTATAACATCTTCTGTAAGAGCATATTACCATCTGTAGCCGACGTACTTGTCCAAGGTTACTCAATGACCGGTTTTGGCTCATATTTATGGTGCTCAGGTTCTATCATAGTAATATTTGGTGATGATGAGTCGTTCCCTGTATCTCCTGAGTTGAAGGAATCGGTGTGGAATTTTGCTGGCTCTCAATGTGAAACTTTTATGAACAACTTCAATAAAATAAACAAGGAGGACCTGAAGAACTACCCCGATCTTGTTATGGACTTCTTTTCCATGATCTCTGACCTTTTGATGTTCTACCCTCAAAATTTCATTTTCTCACCGGCATTATTAAAGAACGTCTTACTAGTTGCCGAAATTTGCTCGACCAAGATCGAGCAGTACGACACATACATCTTAATTATCAGATTTATAGATGATGTCCTATCGTGGGGTTTCAAAACTCCACCAATATCAACAGCTAGTATTGAGGTTGTACCTCCTGAATGGAGACAAATCATTTTCCAGATTGCTATTGTGGAACATGGATCGACACTTATAGACTCATTTTTCACAGGTCTTATCTACACCTTTGATTCAACAGCCCATTCTGATGCGATTAGTGTAATAGTTAAATGTTGTCGCTTGGCTTTTGAAGGCAGTAACGACAACTCAGCAGTTATTATACAATGGCTAGATCATACTTGTTCCATGCTAGGAGATGTTGATAAAAAGGCCAAAGACAATTTAGTGGAAGGTGTTTTGAATGGAATTACGAGGAGAGATTTCAGGAAGGTAAGAGAAAATGTGAGAAGCTTTGTTGATTGGTACTTGAGGAAAAATATCAATTCAAGGTTGGAATAAATAGAGACAAAAATAGTACTGTAAATTTTTAAATGATTTTACAATATATAAATATAGTTGTAGCAATTCATAATAGACTAGAGATGAACCCTATTTTGGCTCCAATATTGGGGGAACTTTCGAAATATTGATCAACTCAAAAAAGCTTTGGGTCGTGAAGCAATTCTCTCAATATGTTACGGTATCATAAAATTATAAAAAAAAATTAAGAAGGAAAGATTAATATTACTTATTAAAATTAGAGAATAGAAAATGTCTTTAGCACTAAAAAGCCAAAGAAAAAATAAAAATCAGACATCTTGGTGCTTTAGCTTGTTTAAGACATCAGGATATGCCCTAAAGATCTCATCAAAGCGATCTGGATATTGTGCCAAAAATACTTCTGGATCATTAGCCAATGCTGTAAAGAAAGTAGAGCATCCTGATCTAATTGTTTCGTTGGCAATATTAGCAAGCTGTAGTGCAATAACGAAAGAGAAAGCCATCAAAGGTGCGTTGAAGTCACCCTGTGAGTTATAACCTGGATTGGTGAAACGAAGGAATAAGAACGCAAATAAACATGACATATAACTTGCAAATAGTGAATAGAAACCAAGTGCAATAGCTAGTAAGTTATCGTTGATTAGTGCATCCATACCCTTTTCCCTAAACATATACCACGTTTGCTTAGCTGCTTTTAGATAAGGTTTACCGTAAAGTGCAATAATACAATATGCATAATGATTGAAATATTGTGCAATCCACTGTATAAAACCCACCAGCATATCAATCAAGAAGAAAACTATTCTTACTGCGGTTTGACTGTTAGTGCTGGCAACTGCAGCTTGCTTTGCTAATTGAAGTAACTGTCTTATAGTCTCGATAATCGAGACAATCAAGGAACCGAAGCAAATTGAACCAAAGGAATAGGTCATTGATCTCTTGAACGCTCCCAGTGCAGGCCATCTTGGCATACCTTGGTCTGATTTATAACGGTAGTACCATGAACCAAATACACCAGCATTTGTACAGTGAATCACGTTTCTGATGACTTCAGAGATGTAATAGCCACAAAAGAACACGACCACCAATACACCAATTAATTTAGCATGTGAACAACCACCACCGTTAACGTCACAACCGGAGTTTGTGTTGCTAGGATCGTACTTCATATAAGTAGAGGCAACAACGGTAGAGAACAGCATTGCAAATGCTGTGGCGACTATTGTACCGAAGAACGAGATGCCCAGTGTCTGTGGACAATTCTTCATAGCTAACACGATTGTCCTTAGGATTGCAATTGTCAATGGAATTCTTGATCTCATGCCCCAATAAAACCATGCTGTGATGAACGTGAACACCAAGAAGACTATACCGGCGGACCAATATTTCAAAGACATATACATTATCGCGGTACCTAGAGCTGCCAGAATATTGACGATCATTCCGGCATATATGAAGAACCTTGGGAATGTCCTGCACAAGAAGATCCCCAAGAACGCAAAAAACAACGCGACCACCACCGAGAACACCAGCAATATCACGGAGTTGGAGTTCATAGTGCCAGTGTCAAAGTCATGGTATATACCGGACCCGGCACCTGAATACGTCTGTGCGTACCCCCTCAACGTCAGAGCCGCGACAGCTATGAAGCCAAACAGGGTTATTAAAAAGAGTATGATGAAGGGCCAATCATTGATTTTGGGCCGGTTGTTGTCCTCGGTGGGGAACACCTCGTCGTATGTACCGATTGGGGCGCCTGGCCCCGGGTGCTTTAAATCGTAGAACTCGTTGTCCTGTCTGAAATGGTAATTCTGCTGGTATGTAGAGCCGTCGCCAGAATAGCTTTCTCCAGAGTTCGTCTCTACCTTACCATATCCAGCTGCTGGTACTTGCTCCTGCGCCTGCGCCTGCGCCGTATACGCTGGAGGAACCGGTTCTGGTGGCTTGTACTTTTCCTGATCACCCATTTTTTATGTTCTTCAAGTATTATATAAATTTTTCTTTATCGAGAATTCTGGTTAGCGATAATTGTTTATTGATACTCGCCTTCTTAAGCAAGAGATACAACGCATACATACATAAATATATATGTACATAAATATATACATGTATATATATGAACTTTTGTGTACTCCTTGCAGACCCTTATCAAGTTATATTACTGTTTATTTCTTTTTTCTGCCGTGCGGCTGCGGCGGACTCTAACAATATAACTTTCCCCTACGCCAGTTTCTGTGCATTCCCGGAGAAACTTTTTAAGGGACCAACATTCTCGCTGGAGAATGTTGCACCGTATTTGGCACAATATAATACTTTTCTTTATTACTATTTCTCTCTACAATATTGAGAAAAGCAGTCAACTGGGTTGTGTCTTGATGCTCTATGTTTGAAATGGGATGGAATGTAACAGATCCTCCCCCCCCCCCATATGATACCTTTTATCGCAGCTTCATCTGCACATAAGAGTGATGCAGGTCCCGTTTCCTTTCTTTTTTTTTCTTTCCTGCAGGTTTTTCTCGAAGCGAAAAAGCGTAAATCAGTCTTTGTTTACCTTTATCATGTTTAAATTGAACAAACCACGGTTGTGTATATATATATACATATATATAAAACAGCTTTATATAAATAGGTAAGGTTAGTACGTGAAGTTCTATGGAGATGAATGCTTCGCGGTCTATGGAGGCCAGAACTGGCAGGGCAAATCAGGTTTATAGTGCGAACGGTGCCCGGGTTGTTGCTGGGTCTGTTTGTCTTGACAGCGACAGGAGACGTGTGCTGATGATCAGTTCCTCGGCGAATAAGTCGAGGTGGATTCTTCCAAAAGGCGGTGTGGAGAGCGATGAGCCGGATTACCGGGAGACCGCGAGGCGCGAGACCTGGGAAGAGGCGGGGTGTGTCGGTGAGATTGTGGGGTCCCTCGGTGTTGTGCAGGATATGCGGCCTCCGAAGGAGTGGAGTTCGCGGAAGAGCTTCGAGAATGCGGCGAGTGACGTGGAGGTGAATGAGCACCCGCCTAGGTCGGTTTTTTATTTCTATGAGATGGTCGTGCAAGAGCTGGCCGAGGATTTCCCCGAAAAACACAAGCGGGACCGAAAATGGTTTAGCTATGGCGAGGCCAAGACCAATCTACTGTTGGCCAAGCGGCCTGAACTGCTCGAGGCGCTTGACAGGTCGAGTATTCTCAAAGACTGATAAAAAAAAAGAAAGAAAGGCTAAAAAATTTGGCTTATTTTATTATGTATGTAATTTGTTGTTGTTGTTGATTTATATAATCTACATACCGCCCCCTAGGAATCCAGACATCATATCCTGCAGGAAATTGGATTGCTTAGGGGCCTGAATGTTGAAGTATTCCTGGCCTAGGAAGGACATTTCGTTCTTGTATTTTTCAGCTGAGTCGCTGTAATGCTCCTTCAGGTTCAGGAACAGGTCTTTGCTATTCACTTGGCATGTTAGCAAGAGCAATTGAAGGAAATTTAGATCAGAGTATTCCTCGAAATAGTACATTTTGAAGCCGTTCTTGTCAATTGTATCCACTTTAGCCTTAGTTTTCTCTATAAACTTGTCTAGAAACATGTCCTTGGCGATGTATGCATAGGACATGTTCTTAATGAATAAGTAGTTAAAAAGAAGTCTGCTGAAGTAGTCAGCGACCCTAGTTACATCCTCCGATTGAGCAAACCATTCATACATTAGTTGCACATATTTCGTAACAGATTCATGGGTGCCTAACATAAAGTATCTCTCTGCCTCATATACAAGACCGCCATCCAATAGCTTGACACCAATGACATCGTGGAGCCTTGGGTCGCCAAACTTGTAATCACTATGCTTAATCGACCAGTTATTCATACCGGTGGCGATATCCTTCAAGTTTGGTTCAGTACTATCAACCATCACTAATAATTGCGCTAATCTACCAACAGAGGTTTCGTCAACCTTCACCTCAGCGAGGTCGTACACTTCCAGCAAATAGAAGATTAAATCAGATGCAGAACCACCCTGCTTCGCTTTCAAAAATGACAGCGCACCTTGATTAATCAACTCAATAGCATGCTCATATGATTTACTCCTCACATATCTATTAGCAATAGTTCTAAGTGTTTGATGGGCCTCATAGTAGTCTCCAGCTTCAATTCTACTCTCAAACCGTTGTAAAGTCTTAGCTAATTTTGCACTCACCGCTGTGTCAGACATTTCTCCTGTGTTTATTATAGGTACTTTAAGTTGTTTAATGGCTTGCTCTTGATACTAAGAATTAAACAATGGTATTCATTACGTAGCGGTTTTCTTATAAAATCGTTAAAGTTCACTAAGAGCGAAGGTTTTTTCCTTGTTCTCTCTTTTTTTTTTCAGCACAATAAGAAGGGGAGACAGCAAATTAATAGTTTATTATTGAAATTTGTCTTCAATAGATGAGAATAATAAACGCAGCAGCCCTTGCAAATTCGGATCAGAATCGATTAAACAATGTCGGAACATGCGATTCAACTTATCAATGAGCAGAAAGATTACAACAAGGAGAGTTTAAACTATTTCAAGAGGATCATTGATGGTAGAGATGTTGGATTCAACTACCATGTCATTTCTGTTTTTGGCTCCCAGTCCAGCGGTAAATCGACTTTACTAAACTACTTGTTTAACACTAAGTTTGACACCATGGATGCGCAGGTTAAGAGACAGCAAACTACTAAAGGTATATGGCTGGCACATACCAAGACAGTGAACAATACACATGGTTCTCAAGACGCTGGTGCGGATTATTTTATCTTGGATGTTGAAGGATCAGATGGTGCAGAGCGTGGTGAAGATCAGGATTTTGAGCGTAAAGCTGCTCTATTTGCTATTTCTGTTTCAGAAGTCCTGATCGTTAACATGTGGGAGCAACAAGTGGGCCTATACCAAGGCAACAATATGGGCTTGTTGAAGACTGTGTTTGAAGTAAACCTTTCTTTATTTGGTAAGCGTGACAACAACCACAAGATGCTTCTACTATTTGTGATCAGAGATTTTGTCGGTGTTACTCCATTGGGGAGTTTGAAAGAATCTTTAATTAATGAGCTAGAAAAAATATGGAGTGACTTGAACAAGCCAGCTGGTTGTGAAGATACTACAATTTATGATTTCTTTGACCTAGAATTCGCGGGTTTGTCACATAAACTACTCCAGGAGGACAATTTCTTCGCCGATGTGAAGACATTAGGTGATTCATTTGTTAATAAGAATACTGATCCATATTATTTCAAATCGAACTATCATCATAACTTGCCTGTTGACGGTTGGAATATGTACGCCGAGCAATGTTGGGAACAAATTGAGAATAACCGTGATCTTGATTTACCAACACAACAGATTCTAGTTGCCAAATTCAAGACTGAGGATATCGCCAACGAGGCTTATGGGAAATTCGATGAATCTTACGACAAAGATACAAAACCTATTATTGATAAAGGGGACGAACTCGTTACTTACCTGAAAAAGGCAAAAGATGAATGTATTTCCGAATATGACGAGCACGCATCGAGATATGCCAAAGCTGTTTACGAGGAAAAGAGAATTGACCTATTAGCTAAGGTTGAAAGTAGATTATATGAAACTACTCTTGAACATTTCAAGATATTAACAGATAAATTACTGCAGCAGCTACATGATGAAATGACGGAAAAGATCAACTTGAAGACTCCATTCGAGGATAGATTCGAGGAGATATTCAAGAAAATTGATACTGAATTTGACCAATCCATATCGGAATTTTTCTCAAATAATATTATCACAAAAGTTAAAGAAATAGAATTGAAATTTGCCAAGGATCTTGACAAAAAGAAGGCTGAATTGAGAGACGCTGAGTTAGCTAATCTAATATCTAGAATCAAGAAGCATATTACGGCTAGAATAAAGGAGGAAGAAGTCGAAATACTTACTAAACCAACACCACAGCTTTGGGATGACGTTATTGAAAAGTTTAATTCTATCATTTCCGAGTCCTTAAAGAGATTTGAAACTGATGATAGCAGTTTCGACTTTAAGATGGGACTGTCAAATGAAAAGAACGAATTGGAATACCAAAATATTCGTGCTTTTGCCTGGCATATATTGGGAACAATTGTCCATGACTATTTGAAAGAAGATACAATTGTTAGTTTGCTAAGAGATAGATTTGAAGCCAAGTTTAGATACGACCATAACGATGTGCCACGTCTTTGGAAGAACGAAGAGGAAATTGATCAATCCTTCCGTGTCGCTAAGGAACATGCTCTTGAAATATTGAATGTTTTAACAATTGCTGTTAAAACCGATGGTACCGAGGTTATTCCAGATGCTCAGGATGATGATGCAGAAGGTGATGTTTATTATGAAGATGATAGTGGCGTGTACCATACACATAGATTTGCCCATATCTTGACCGAAACGCAAAAGGAAAAGGTTCTGCAACAATTTAGGAGACAAATTAATGTTACCGTTTTGGATTCTAAAAGGTCGATCATTAGTTCATCAACTCATGTACCTTTATGGGTATATGCAGTTATTGCAGTTCTGGGTTGGAACGAATTTATGATAGTAATTAGAAACCCATTCTTTGTTACGTTACTTCTAATATCAGTTGTATCATTTTACTTTATCCAAAGATTAGGTCTGTGGGGTCCTGTCATGAATGTGGTGAACACGGCTATTGGAGAAACAAGAACCACTATTAAAGACAAACTAAGGACCTTTGTCTTAGATGAGCACGAGGCTAGGCATCCTATGAAGCCTGTCGAAGAATTTGAAATGATTGATTCGAATGAAAAAGAAGATTAGTTATGTAAGTATACAAGATAGTCTGGAAAAGACCAATATCGAGATCACGAGTTTTGTTATTTATATTATTTATAAAACAATATATATTTACTTGAAGCAGTAGTTCAAGTTATAATAAAGGTAATAAGTTAATGCATGCTACAAAATACCCAAAAACATTAGTACGGTAACATTTATTCAGCCGACATGATGTAGCCGTTCCACCTCTCTATATTGTCTAGGACAATCTTTCTATCATTAACATCAAAATCTATAATCAATCTTCCCATTACTTGTTCCCAGAACTGGAAAAAGGTCTTCAAGTCATTAATGTTCCTTGGTAAACTTATCACTGTATCAGGGAGCTCCTTCCACTCATTGTTCCTTACCGGATACCTTTGAAAGTATTCGGCAAACACTGGAAGCCAAAAATGTGCTATGGTCCGACCAGCGTCTATAAGATTCTTGACATCCTCCTTTTCATAATTTATTGCTATAATATCTTCACCATAGGCCTGCTTCATAATATGATCGATTAATGTTAATATCATTGATTGCGTTTCATTATAAACTAGGTTTGCAACTTCTGAGAGGTTTAACTTTGGAAGTTGTGTTATTTGATGCCCACCGAAACGTGATAAATTCTCGTTATATGCTGTCTCTGCTATCATACTTGCTGTCATTCCGGGCCTATACGATACAGTTAAAATCCCTTCAGTAAGAGCTTTCAAACACAAATTCTTGTCATTGGATAAAAGTATAATTAGCTTATGATTTAACTTTTGCTGTAAATATAGACAACAATCGAGAATGGCGTCATCTTTAGTAGCATTTGGGTTTAACCTCTCGTTAAGCCTTTGTCCCAAGATACCGGAATCTTTAATGCCCAGGTTGCGAAATAACCAATCATTACCAGATCGTGCCAATCTGGCAATACTCTCGTCTGGGGTAGTTTTCAGTCCATCCAGTTCCCGCACCGTTGTAATTGGCGTCATAATCACATGGTTGAATTGGTGTGACATCTTTCGGAGCTCCTCGAGCGTACTCAGATGTGAGATGACAAAGTTCGTGTCCACTACAAACACGGTCTTATCATTCTGAGTGAGTAACTGGGCCCCAGTAGGCGCAAGCTCTGGAAGATCAGCACTTATGGAAGATCTCTGCTGTGCTAAATAGTTTGAAATGCTTTCTACCTGTTCATTATCGACATCAATCATCTCAAAATCCTCAGCAGGATATGAGGTATTGTTTTCGTTATGCGTTATCGCTGTTGTATTTTCGTCATGTTGTAGTCTTGTGTTTATATTGGTACTATGTTCGCTGCCGTCATGATCCGCTATATTATTCGCAACTTTACCTTCACCATTAATCTGTCGATCTAGATCGGCAAGCGTGTATTTAGCCCTCGCACTATGCTTAGACGGCAGCATGGTGGGGCCTTACAGCAGTTGTTTTGTGTAATATATACTTGAATAGTGCAAATACAAAAAAAAATTATTTTTTTATTATTAGTTCAATTAAGTACATCTATAATTTTGGTATTTATGCTTCAGTTTTTGAATATAAAGAAGAAGTGATAGAGCGTTCTCGCAGAACCTCCCCTTTCATTCTTTACCCATCCAAAAGAGGAAAGGAAGCCATAAGTTTCTAAATAAATATACATAAATGGTGTGTTTTTAACGCAAACGACGAGCCTCACGTTCGGATTCCATTAGAACCAGGATATCGTTCTCTCTGACTGGACCCTTGACGTTTCTGACAATGGTACGGGAGGTGTCCTCCAAGAACTCAACACGCACTTGGGTAACACCACCACGAGAACCGGTTCTACCTAGAACCTTAATAACTCTAGCCAAAGTAACTGGGGTCTTAGTATCCATTTTTGTCTTGTTGTTATTCTGAAAAGACAAATGTTTCGAGCCGTATCACTTCGGGAAGGAGAGTTTTAACAAGAAGTAGTGTTAAAATAATGAATTGGGTTTTTATTCCAAATGAAAAACGTCGACGATTTTTGTGAAAAAAAAAAATTTTCAGTCACCGACTACGGAGGATAGCGAATTAATAATTGGGCGATGCCCAAACCTCTCGAATCAAATATATCTTTTTAGGTCATTTTTACATGGGGGTACTTTGGTTCCAGCTTTGATTTGAATGTTTGGCAAAGGCAAGCGTGCAATATATAATGTCTCTGCTGGAGAAGTTCGGTTACGAGGAGGCGAAGATCAAAGAGATCACGAAGAATCAGAAGATATGCGGTGAGCTGGAGACACTGTTGGGGCAGGTTGGCGGGTCTGGGCCAATGGACAAGGCGCAGAGGGCACTGCTGCATTCTTTTGCGACGTTGATTGCGAAGAAGACAAAGGGTGATGAGTCGCTGGACACTGGGCTTGTTGTTGAGAATATCGTGAACGGGAACCTGAAGACGAACTTGCAAGTGGACGCTGCGTTCAACTATATCAGTAGCTCTGCCGGCGGTGCCATCACCCAGGATGCGTTGGCCAAGGAGGCCGGTATTGGCATCCACGTTGGCGAGGACGAGGTTAGAGCCAATATTGTAGAGTACATAGCGGCCAACAGGAGCAAGATTGAGACCGAGAGGTATAAGCTGATTCCCGGTATTATGGCGGACGTGAAGAAGTTGCCAGAACTAAAATGGGCAGAGCCACGTCTGTTTAAGCCTTTGATTGACGAGGAGATCCTGAAGGTCCTGGGCCCCAAGGACGAAAGGGACGTGGTTAAGAAGCAGCCAAAGAGTAAGAAGAAAAACGATGCCAAGGCTGGCGAAAAGGACCAGCAGTCCACCGAGGGTCCAAAGAGGACCATGTTTACCGAAGGTTTCTTAGGCGATTTGCACAAAGTCGGAGAGAACCCACAGGCCTACCCAGAATTGATGGCTGAGCACTTGAAAGTCACCGGTGGTAAAGTACGGACAAGATTCCCACCTGAACCAAATGGATACCTGCACATCGGCCACTCTAAGGCTATCATGGTGAACTTCGGTTACGCCAAATACCATAACGGTGTCTGTTACCTGAGATTCGATGACACTAATCCGGAGGCCGAGGCCCCAGAGTATTTTGAATCGATCAAACGTATGGTAGCGTGGTTAGGTTTCAAACCATGGAAGGTTACCTATTCTAGTGACTACTTCGACAAACTATATGAATTGGCTGAGGTATTGATTAAAAACGGGAAGGGTTACGTTTGCCAATGCACTGGTGAAGAGATCAAGCGTAGTCGTGGTATTAAGGAAGATGGTACCCCAGGTGGTGAGAGACATGCTTGTAAGCACAGGGATCAATCTGTAGAGAAGAATTTGGAAGAATTTAGAGCCATGAGAGATGGCAAGTATAAGCCTGGTGAAGCCACACTGAGAATGAAGCAAGATTTGACATCCCCATCGCCACAAATGTGGGACTTGATCGCTTACAGAGTCTTGAACGCACCACATCCAAGAACAGGTACTAAATGGAAAATCTATCCAACCTACGATTTTACTCACTGTTTGGTGGATTCTTTCGAAAATATTACACATTCGCTATGTACCACTGAATTTTACCTATCAAGGGAAAGTTATGAATGGCTATGTGACCAGGTACACGTCTATAGACCTGCACAAAGAGAATACGGTCGTTTGAATATTACAGGTACAGTCCTATCTAAACGTAAGATCGCCAAGCTTGTTGACGAACATTTCGTTAGGGGCTGGGATGACCCAAGGTTATTCACATTGGAAGCAATCCGTAGACGTGGTGTCCCACCTGGAGCTATCCTATCTTTTATCAACACTCTTGGTGTCACCACAAGTACCACAAACATTCAAGTAGTCAGATTTGAAAGCGCTATCAGAAAGTACTTAGAAGACTCTACTCCAAGACTTATGATGATTATAGACCCAATCGAGGTCGTTGTTGACAATCTCGATGAAGACTTTGAGGAAGTTGTCTCCATTCCATACAGGGCTGGTGCTAAAGAGTTTGGTGACAGAAACGTTCCATTCACGAACAAATTCTACATCGAGAGAAGTGATTTCTCTGAAAACACCGAAGATAAGGAATTCTTCAGACTGACACCAAACCAGCCAGTAGGTTTAATCAAGGTTCCATATACTGTTTCTTTCAAGAGTTTAGAAAAGGACTCTAATGGCAAGATCACAAAGATTCACGTCAAGTACGACAATGACGATAAACCAAAGAAGCCAAGAACTTATATACAATGGGTCCCAGTTTCCAAAAAGGTTGATTCACCAATTCGTATATCGGAGACTAGAGTATACAACCAATTGTTCAAGTCTGAGAACCCATCTGCTCACCCAGACGGTTATTTGAAGGATATAAGCCCAGAAAGTGAGGTTATCTTTAAAAATTCCGTTATCGAGCATAACTTCCATCACGTTATTGACAACTCTCCATGGGTTGTTGACTCTGTCAAAAACTCTGAGTTTTACGTTGAGGAGGACAAGGACAGCAAAGAAGTCTGTAGATTCCAAGCAATGAGAGTTGGTTACTTCACTCTAGATAAGGAGAGCACTAAGGATAAAATTATCTTGAACAGAATTGTGTCTTTGAAGGAAAGTACTAAATGAGCACATTTTTACTCCGCAATTGCTTCTTAGTTTTTAGATTGTAACTTAATTATGAGTTAGTAGGCATGTTCCTAGAACTTCTTTTTTTTTTTTGCGATTTCATATTAATCTACAATCAACACAAATGCATGTAAAATTTATTACTTTATTAAAAGTTAAGAATAGATTAAACTAACTAAAGTTATTTTCAAGAGAATAAAAGAATTTATAAAATTATATATTTATTGTTTCTATGCGAGTTATTATGCCTTTACCGCTATATCGCTTGATTTTTAAAGGCCTTGTAGTAGATTTTCTGGTATTATTAAAAAAAACCAATGCTTCGACCATAAGACTACGGAATAGCTGGATACAAAATCAACTCTAGTCGTAGAGGTTAGATTGAATTGTAATTGAGCAAAAGAATAACTATTATAGGGATATCCGAGCTGGCCAAAATTACCATTTGTGACCGCTGCATAGCATATCAAATTCTGTGTCTATGTATTTGCCATTTCTCAGCAATGTCTTGCAAAATTTTGGCATGACCTCAACTTGCATTGGCTCGACCGGAAATCTTTCGCCATCTACGGCAATCAAACTGTTTTCTATTTTAGGAACTAGCTTGTATGCCAGAATTTTACTATGAATAACCTCTGGGTCTAACACATGGCCACCACTGTCAATAGATAATAGAATAGGAGCTATCTTGGAGAATGGGAGGTTTGATTTCATGATAATCATATCGATAGTACCGTCAGCCGGCAGAGCTGCTGGAAAGAACTTTGTATTGGATGCAACATACGGCATTTTACCTGTGTAGAAAATGGATAGATTATCAGTTATTGAAGAGTCGAGCTTAACCCAATCATCAGGTACACCTTCTGTCAAGGGAAATTTAGGTTTCATGTCATCCTCGCTAACTACATGACGGGAGCTTAATGCCGGTGTTGGCGTTCGACCAGGAAGATATGTACCAGTACCGATGGTTGAAGAAAAAGTGCTGTCTGAATCGCCATCGTCTTCGCAATGCTCGAACTCTAGGTAATGTGTGTTTTTATTTCTGATGTAGTGTACATTTAGCTCGTGTTTAGACATGGCCGCATATTTGACGTAGATATCGCATGGGTAGCTTTTACCTTGCAGGACGTTGAAGGCCACGCCGATATCGAATCTAAGCGGGCCCATCCATCTGATGAATTCTGTATTTACGTCTGATTCAGCTATGACGCCGTAGGTTTGACTCAAGAAGGAGAGCCTTGGGGACTCGTCCACGAAGGAAGGTTGCGAGCAGAGCATCAGGTCTATCCTTGACTCCACGGATTTGACCAAGCACAGGGCTGCGAAGGAAGGGTTATCCGTCCAATGGCAAGAGATGCTCATTGCGTTACCTGACCCGCATGGTAACTGCGTAACCGCTATCTTATTGAACGCGTCTGCTCTGTCTTTTCTTCTGTACAGCCCGTTGATGACCTCGTGGGGGATACCGTCCCCTGAGGCGCAAGCGATTGTGTCGTATTTGTCGAGGTCCACTGTCCTGGCGATCTCGGCGGCGTGTCCGGAGTATTCGGTCTCCTGAAGGTCGTAGCTGCACTCGCTTGCGGTGAGGATAGGCGCGATCCGCTCTTTGAAGATGCGCATGGCTTTCTTCTGTCCGCCGTATGGGTTAATGATGACCAGGATGGACCGCTGGCGTTTGACGTTCTGGTAGCTTCTGTCGAGGATGAGCTGGACGAGGTCGTCGCTCTCGTGGGCCATGGGCACGTAGTCTACCTGCAGCATCACGGTCACGGGCACGACGTCTACCTGTTTCAGGCACGACGCGTAGGTCAGTTCGACGTACCCTCGGTGCGCGACGTTGCTCAGCAACAGCTCTGTCTCGTGGTCCTCGGGCGGCGTTGGCAAGTCCATGTGCCGGGCCCCCAGCACCCTTCCAAAGGGTATGAGGTGAGCGGTCAGCTCCTGGCCTGCCTCGTCCTGTAGTTCTGCACCTGCATCACCATCTTCTTCATCGTACGTGGGGTCGAGACTAAGCTCCGAGTCGTTGATACCGAACGAGCAACAGGTCGCGGCGAGCGAGTAGTCGCCGAGTATGCTGTGAAGGCTCTGAGGGCGGTGCACCAGCCCGGGGGTGTGGTATCTCGCGTGCGGCTTGAGCCTAATACCGGTCTCAGTGAGAGTGGCCTTAACATACTTCATCGGGGGGGAGGGGGGGAACGGAAGAGAAGAAACTGTTTATTATGTAGAAAGAACCACTGAAAAAAAAAAAGAAGAAGAAGAAGTAAACAAGAATTTTTTTTGTACGATACAATATATATTTTCTCGGAATGTTCTTAAAAAAAGAGAAAAAAGAGAAACACGAAAAGAAATTACGGTATTTATATTTAAGGGTATTAAACAAAAAGAATTGAAATTTATAAGAATTAAAATAATAAGATGAAATAATGCAAAGATGAAATAATGCAAAGATGAAATAATGCAAAGATGAAATAATGCAAAGATGAAATAATGCAAAGATGAAATAATGCAAAGATGAAATAATGCAAAGATGAAATAATGCAAAGATGAAATAATGCAAAGATGAAAAGATGAAAAATTTTTAAAAAATATTAAAAAGATTGAAATAATGATTCTCACCTAACAAATTCTCACCAGAGAAAAATACCCGAAATGCAGAGACACTTCAATTGAAAGACATTGAAATCAACAGAAGAATCAATAAGAAAGCCTTTTAAACCTCTTGTAACCAAGAAAACCAAAAGTCAAACTTCACCAAAATCGAGGGGTAAAAATTTGAAAAATACTTGAAAATATTTGAAACATTGAAACATCGTACGTTATTGGTCACGTGGTCTCGGATAAATATCGTTATCGACGTTACAGCATGTGAATACCTATTGACGGTGTTTGTCATGTGCTTGATCACAGTTAACGTATAAAGTCATGTGATGTGTATCGCCATGTACGTTATTTGGTGTGGTTTATTTCGTGTGGTATGATTTTTCTCTGTCTTTTTCTCTCTTTTTCTCTTTCTGTTCGCTCTCTCTCTCAATAATAATTTCTTCTTCTGTTGGGCCCCCCCCCCGCCCATTACAATAAAATATATATGCCGATGAGTTTAAAGCTTGCTTAGATATTAGTATATTAGAACAAAAAAAAAGAAGGGCCTGGGGAAAAAAGTATGTCTACTCCTGATACGTCTACGGTTGATGCTGTTGCTGGGACGCAGCTTAATGGGAAGATCAATAGGAAGAGGCCCAAGAGGTCGCGGAAGAAGGTCGTGCGGTCGTGTGCTTTTTGCAGGAGGCGGAAGCTGAAGTGCGACAATGTGAGACCCATGTGCAATACGTGTGCGAGCCGGAACCTGAAGGTGTGTATATACGAGGAGCATGTGGACACGCGGGACGTGAAGCTGGAGGACGTGTTCGACTCGGTGCCGAACGTTGCGTTGCTGAAGAAAGTGGAGGAGCTGGAGAACGCGCTGCGGGCAGTGGACCCTGAGGCCGCGGCGCGGCGGGAGCGGGAGACCGGGGTGGTGAACCCGTTCTCGGAGCTGTACTTCTTGCAGACGAAGGGGTCCGGGCGGAAGATCCTGTACGGGCCGACGTCGAGCCGGACGTACATCCGGTTCCAGAGCCACGACTTCATGGACAAGTACAGGAAACTGTACGCAAAAGTCAAGATAGAGCGCAACAAGTGGAAGTCCAAACACACGACGCCCATCATGCGGGAACTCGAGCTCGTGGACTCCGCAGAGCAGACCGATATCGAGGGCTTGTTCAAACAGGTCATCGATGTCCTCCCGACGTACGAAACGACGTGCAGGATTATCAAAGAGTTCTTCCGGGAGTCGCCGCACAAGGAGATCAGTACCGTGCTAGATGCCAGCAAGGTCCTGAACGATTTCTACCAGGAGTTCGAGCCGGGAGACTACGTCAACGACGGGTCCGAGCGGAGGATCGGGAACATCCGCATCAGCGCGAAGCGTAACTACTACAAGATGGCAGTGATAATGATGATCCTGTGCTTCAAGTACTTCTTCGAAGATGTCCCCACGGTGATACGCAAGTTCTGCGTGGTCCTGACGGGGGTTACCACTTCGAAAATTTTGTACCTAGAGAGAACACAGTTCCTGTGTCTGCGCTACTACTACAGAGAGTACTACGCACCGTGCGGTGACGAGATCCACATGCTCAGCCTTGTGGACACTCTGTGCACCTCAGCAATGAATATCGGTCTGCACCTCAGTCATTCCATCTACGAGGGGCAGGAGGCGAATGTAGGCAGCTTGAAATCTGTTGAAAATCTCTGGCTATGGGTCCTTTACGCAGATGTTAACGTCTCCTTACATGTGGGAAGACCGCTGTTGATAAACACGGCGGCATTCGATGATTCTCTACCAAACATCCTGGACGAAAATGAAGGAAGTGGATACTACAGTAAGATGAAAAGGCTACTGAAGATCGCCAGATTGCACATACAAAGTCTGTACAACAAAAGGGTTATACCCAACTTGGTCGAATACTGTGAGGAAGTTACACAATACGTCGAGCATGATTTCCCTCACCTTCAAAACTACACCAACTATGAATACATGAATGACGACACTCTAATGGACATTAGAATTTTGAGCTTGGCTATGAATTTAATAATGACGTACTACTCGCTGAGGTTTGCAGTTACTAAAGAGCGGTCTGTTGACCTGAAGAACCAAATCCTGAAGAACTCCTTGATGGCAGAGGCCCTTGTGGTTCACATTACTTTATACTGTTACAGGCAGGATAAAATATTGTACCCGGATATGTTAAAGAATTCCAAGTATATCACTCCGTTCCTGTCGTTCTCACTTTCGATCACGAACTGTCTTTTCCAAAAGACGATCACGTTGTTCTGTGCCATATTGTACCATAAGCTGACAATGTTCGAAAGTGGCAAATTCATAAATAAAGAGCTGCAAGTTGCTGAAGGGAATGATGTAACGACTTTAAGGGTAACCACCAATATTACGTTGCTTGCAGCATTTAGGATATACTCAGAAATGTTTGACAAGTGGCACCATGGGGAAATCAGTAAAGGTCTGCTGACTGAGATGAGTAAATCGCACACTTTTGTAGTCACGATGGCATTAGAGAAGGTCCATAGGACGTTACTAGAGAAGGTTATACAATATAGAACACAAGCCGAGGAAAACTGGATAAAAGTAAGCCCTCAGTTTAGGCAGAAACTACCTCCGTGTGATATGAGCTCCTTGTATGATGTTCCCGATACGTACACTGAGGAATATGATAGAACAATGATCCAGCCAGGGACTATACCACTACAAAAGAACAATGGCAACATCAACGGCAACGGCAACAACGGCAACGGCAACAACGGCGATGGCAACAACAGCAATAGTAACTTCATTGATCTGCATAATAATGCCAGCAGGAGTAATAGTATCTCATCGCTGCTGAACGCCGGCCCCAACAATACATTTATAAAGCCTATCGCAAATTGCAATCAAAACATGATCAACTATAAGGTCAATGGCGTGCAGCCGGTCACGTCCCCGCTGAACGGCCAGATGAACGTGCAGACAAATGGACAGATGAACGGCCAGACAGTCGTCCCGGAGTCGCCGTACGTACACTCTAATGTTACGTCCGTCTGTCCATCTGACGACATGTCTCCAAACAGCGCAACATTCACGGCGTCGTCGACGACGGAAGACCACACGAACTTCATGGCGTCAAACCTGCAGAATCCACCGATCGACCCGCTGGCCCAGTCGCTAGCAGACGAGTTCTGGAACAACTACAACGCAGGCTTCACCGAGATGATCGATGGCCTAGAATACAACCAGCTTTTCAGAGACTAGAAACCACTAACGCTGCTATTCAAAATAAATTGTATACATGTATAAATATGTTATTATGTTATGTTATTGTGTTATGTTATGTTATTGTGTTATGTTACTATGTTATGTTATTGTATCACGTGATACTACGTCATTTCGTGGTCGGGTAACTTCTCCCATTTTTTTCAGGGGTGCGGGGGAGGGGGGGACCCCAGGCAAAAGCTTGTAATAATTAAGTCTTTTATAGTTTAAGTGATTATATATGAACGTTGGGGGGATGTTTATTCAAAGGGGTTTTGGTGGAATGGATGCTTACAACTAGTATTTAAACAAGAGTTTGAGCTGCTGCCAAGTGTTTGAATAGGAAGTAACTCAAGGAAACTTTTATTATTTAAGGGTAGGAAGGTTTTTGACTCTAAGAAAGGAAATTAAAAAACTGAAAAATACTCGCCGAGATGCCCAGTACGACGATGAATACGCCACCTAGGTCGGCGGAGGTGTATAAGAACAAGATATTCAAGCTGGACCAAGGTACGCTGCCTCAATTTGAGGTGGAGGAGGAGAAATGGACTCCCGATGAGGGTTCGAAGTCGTTATTTGCGATGGTTAACCGGTTTCTGTTTGAAAGGGTGCTTGATTCCAACCCGCAGACCAAGGTTATATCGCTTTTGGGGACGATTGACGGCCAGCATGCCATACTGACGTGTGAGAAGACGCATTTCATGTTTGAGGAGACGGTCCGGAGGCCCTCGGCGGATGGTCGGAGCACCCCTGTTTTCTACCACAGGGAGAACCAGTACTCTTGTTTGACGGGCATCACTGATGTAGAGGAGATCTCGTCCAATGATATCTACTACTGGGGCCTCTCTGTGATCAAGCAGAATCTGAGCAAGAACCCCACCGCGAAGTTGAACTTGATATACCCGGCCAACAATATCCACATCAGACGGTACGACCAGCAGGAACTGCACCTGGTGAAGGAGACCCCCGAGATGTACAAGAAGTACGTCGTCCCGTACATCCAGAAGATGACGACTAGTGAGATGATGAAGTGGGTTAACAATATCCTGTACCATGGCGCCGAGGACCATAGGATTGTGTACAAGCACCTGGGTTCCGAGGACGAAGACGGGTTTTTAGTGTTTCCAGATATGAAGTGGGATGGTGTTAACCTGGACGCGCTGTACCTGATGGCTATCGTATACAGAGAGGATATCAAGTCCCTGAGAGACTTGAAGCCAGAACACCAGGAGTGGCTGAAGAGGCTAAACGTTACTCTGAAGACCATTATCCCTGCTTGTTTCAACTACGCCATCCACCCAGACGAACTGAGAGTATTTGTTCACTACCATCCATCGTTTTACCATTTCCATGTCCACATTGTTAATGTGAAGTATCCAGGTATTGGTGAAGAGATGGGATCAGGTAAGACGGTTTTGCTAGATGATATTATCGAGACACTAAACTTTCTAGGCCCAGAGGGTTATCTACAAAGAAACTTGACTTATGTCATTGGTGAAAACCATTCATTGTGGAGGCACGGGTTTGAGGAAGAGCTATTTAGTCAATTACAAAAGGACAATATCCCTAGAATGCCAAAGGACTTGAACACATTACACGAGCAAAACGAATGAAAATACTATTATAATATAAAAAAGAAAAAAAATAATAAACCAAAAACTACAAAAACTTATAAACTATACCCTTTTCCCCATTTCATTTCGTCCTGTATTTTTTATTGTTGTTGTTGTTGTTCATGGCCTTTTACGAAATATTATTCCCACCTATTTCTTCTATTCCTCTCACATGTTTTCAAGATTCACAAATAACATATGTTTCATCTTACAAATTCTTTTTGCCATCATTATTATCTTAACTTATGATTATCAATGTGTTGTAAATCGATAATGAATTAACGCCACTGGAGGTATTAAAATATGTTTGAACTATCTGCTTATTTTAATAACTTTAATCTTCATGAACTAAATTTTCTTCTTTCTATTCTCTCATTGTGAATGCTGGATGCCGATACCATGTATTTCTTACTATACTATTTTTTTTATTCCCATTGTGTCACTCTAGAGAATATAAACCCGGTGACCAATACGTGAAGTTACGATTCATTCTGCGACAATGGCTATTTATGGCCATAATACAGAAAAATATAAAAAAAAGAACTCTTATCATCTCCAAAAACCTTTTCTACAAGAGAATAAGTTACATTGATGGTAATGAAGTTTATATGTAATGATTGTTTGGGATGAAAGACTACGAACTTCTATCTTTTATTGATTTACGAATAATATAATTATATATTAAAAAAAAAAAAACCTTAAGCTAGTTACCAAGAAAACTCAAACGTTGCTCTCCAATGTATTTGAATATATATTAATATGTAAGTGAAATATAAGAACTTGACTAGTCTATTTAAAAAAAAAATTGTATAAATATATATATATTTTTTTTTTGTTTTGTTTGAATATGATCACAATTTTTAATCAAAAGGGAAGGTCCTACCCTCACGAAACAAAAACTCGTTTGAAAATATAAATGCCAACTTACTGCTAGTTATGATTAAGAAATTTATTGAAACCTATGTGTGACTAGTACTTTGAAGCTATTTGTATTGGACAGAGAAATAGTTAAACAGTAGAATTGATAGAACAAACAAAAATGGCCGGTACGGATACTGCCAACTTTGAGACAAACAGCTTCCAATCGAGTCTACCGACTGTATCTCTTCTGCGTGAAGTGAATAACGGGTCTTTAAACAACGATATTAACAGAATACAGCTCTATAGTGATCTTGGGAACTATGAGGGAGCGCTACATAAGCTGATTGAGAGTGTGGATAAATTTAAACCCAGTGTTGAGATTGGTAGAGATTTGGTAAATGCCGACAAACAATTGTATAAAACGCTGGATACACTCCCACAATATGATAGAATATTTATGAGGTTAAAAGAGTTGGATAACGAAGCATTAAAGATAGATCAGACTACAAAGAAAGTCCTTGAAGCACTCAATGAATGTCACGACGATCTGAAGTCTTTACCTTTGTTGGAGCAAGTCGAATTTGAGAAGAAGATTATACTGAAACAACGTGAAAAGATAAAATCTAATGTACTACTTGATTATGCTACCAAGCTTGCAAAATTCACTAAAATCCCGCCAACCTTTGACAGGGGGTCTATTGGGCCTAATAATTTCATATGGCCAGCGGAAGATGCTCTCCGGAAGGGCATGCTTGCGATGGCGTCATTAAATGTGAAGGAATTAACCCATATCCCAGGAGAACCAGAAGAAACAGAACCAAAGGAACCAGACAATAAACGAAATCCAGCCGGAGAAGAGGGAAACGCTGATGAAATACAAGCAGGAGAGAATAAAGACGAAGACTCTTTTATATTTGGTGCTACCAATTACGAAAACAACTCGGCTGCTAATGATAGCAAGAATGAAGATAAAGAGGAAGATGAGGCTATGGATTCAGATTTAGACTTATTCAATCCAGATGAATTCTAGATATATATATATATATATATATATGAAGAATTATATGAATTGATAGAGCTTATGCGTATTGTATTTTCTGTCTCTTGGATTTAATATGTTGGTTACTAAAATAGAACAGTTTCTTAGATTTTACAGTATTTACATAATAATAATATTAATTTCTTGTCATACTTTAGTTCGTTACCGACGCTTCAAGGAATGATAAGGTATCAACATTGTGGAAATGTGGGAGGTATGTGGATGCAAAAACAAAACAAAACTAAAATAGCGATGTATAAAGTCACTCCTCTTTAACCTCCGGTTGAGGAAGTGATTCAGAAGAGTAAGCACTGAAACTCATTTTCCTTACCCTATTGGCAGCTTGTCCAGGTTCAGTCTTTGATCCCATGAGCTCCTCTTTGAAATTTTGGAATGCCTTGGCCAGATTGTGTTCTTCAATTTCTAGACCTTTCTGCTCTCTCCATTCGAGGTATTCTCCGTAGAATTCATCCCATTCACTCTTCGCTGTTGACCATTGGGAATTTTCAACGTCAATAGTAGGTATACCCAAAGCAAGATCTGGTTCCTCGGATACTTGGCGACTTTGTTCATAATTCATCTTATCCTTCAGTATATCACCCAAAGAGCCAGATTTCTCCACCATTTGTTGGTCAACCGTTCTTTTCTTTTGCTCTTCAATCGCAACCGGTTGGAATTTCTTACAAAATCTAGCAACCTTCTTGGAATATGGACCTACGAATAAGAAAAAGGTGATAGCTACAATAACGTGGCCATAAAAGTAGACTGTGCTCCAAGCAACAATTGATTTCTTGAAGTCCAAGACGATAAATGGAATCACGAGGTAACCGAAGGCCAATTTTATGACATAGAAACAAATGAAATCGTAGAACCATTTAGTTGGCAACGGTGTCTTGCCATCAGCTGACAAAAACATAGGTCTTAAATTTCTTCTATAGAATTTACCGCATGTTTGGTATAAGGCACCAGAGGCGAATGTTAGGTAGTAACCAGGCCTTGTACCGTGCCAGAATGCCGATGTTAAGAATGTAAAAAGTGTTGAACGAAACCCCGGTTTTTGGCCTTTCTTCGCAACACGCAAGTATATATAATACTTCAGCCATTTGTTAGTGTTCATATTCCACGAATCCAGAGACTCTTTGGTGCTTTGGGCAAATTCCACATGGTAAACATCGATATTTTGAACTCTGTTCCATTTGATCTTTTTTGTTACAGGATCCACACCATTGTAACCTAGACCACAAAGGATGCAAGCGCCTTCGGCAATCGTCCAAGCTGCATAGTATTTGAGTCTGGCAATGAACCCTAGTAACGACATATAATGGATTCTATAAATAAATGATCTCTGCATAAACTCCTTACCTTCTGTAACATATGTTACTGGGAAATATTTAGGGCCCAAAGTGCTCAAGACAATCCAGAATAAACCTTGAACGACCTTCCATGCTGCCAATTTGCCGTTCTTGGGAATGGTCCTCTTTTTCTCCTTGTTCAACTTAACTACAGGGTCATCACTTGGTAGATCATGGAACATCTCGCAGTTTAACCAACTCTCGAAATCCGCGTATTCAAAGCTAGGTCCAGTGAGGATGGTGGAGTAGAAGAAAGTGTAGGCCAAGAATTTGAGCAGCGAAGGATGCTTTTTAACAGCCTTGGCCTTCTGGTAACTTGACAATTCGGCATATACGTGGTCCTGGGTGTACGCGCCGTCGTAGTAAGACCAGGCAAATGACGTTAGTTTCATAGCCAACACCATCTGCGCACTGGTGATGTCAACCGAGTTCTGGCCAGGAGCCTTCTCGACAAAAAACTGAATGTACGAATGATTCAATGCCAAATGGCCCATAACGAACACAAACACCAAATGAGGCATCAGATGTGATCTATAATATTTCGTGGCGAAATAAGTAAACATCGAGCTGATCAACAGCGTCTTGACGCCGCTCAGCAAGTTCATGATCCCAACAATGTAGACCATACAGATAGTAATGATGTATACGCATTTCGTCCTGGGTTTGTCATCTGGAATTCTCTTCAAAATTGTGTTTAACGGAAACGAACCCAGTAAACATAGCGCAAATCTAACCATAAAGTCGTCAACACCATATGTCGAGGATAGCTGCATAATTGCAGCATCGATAGGGTTATAAATCATGTTTTGCTAGTTCCTGATTTTCCCCTTTATTTTATAACTCAATTAATTATTATTATTATTTGCTTTTTTTTGGGTTTCCGTCAGCTTTCAATAATAACGTGTGTAACCACGATCGAGATTTATAAAACCTTGAGAGCTTGATCTCACTATTTGATTATATATCCTTTGACATGTGAGCTGTGTGATTCGTATTTATACAATATTTTTTTTTCAGCATCGCGATACTTAATGAAAAAAAATCACTGGCAGCTACAAGTTTTCAAAGAGTTTTGTTGAGTTTACAATATCTTCACACCAACTCCTATCTATGCACTATATGACCTGGACAATATCTTGATCAAACCAACTGGTTGGTTCTACATTTACTTAGTAAATAGTTTCTCCCGTTCCTTAATGAATATTTTAATCAGTCAAGGGAAAAAGCAAAAACGAATACAATTGAGTAGAATCACAATATCCGTCGTATAATTAATACCATTTAAAAAGTAGCATTACAGTATTTGTATGTTGTTTGAACTCTCCTTGAATGGGGTGTTGTCACTTTTCGCATTTGTAAGCATCGCAAACGAGAGAACCCCCAGGTTCTAGAAATGCCCTTATTATCATGCCACCCATTGAAATATATATATATATATATATATATATAGAAAAGAAAAGAAGCGTATGCAGGTATTTTTAATCTCACCTTTCCAAATACACCACCTATAAAAAGAACGATGGAAGCTGCTAAACTGGCCTCCAGGCAGATGGTGAGACGTTTCTCGCATACGAGCAGCAGACGTACCACTGGTATAGTGCTGATGAATATGGGTGGTCCCTCGACCATCGAGGAGACACATGATTTTCTGTATGAGTTATTTGCAGATAACGATTTAATTCCTATTAGTAAGAAGTACCAGCCGCAGATTGCCAAGTACATTGCGAAGTTCCGTACTCCTCGTATAGAGAAGCAGTACAAGGAGATAGGTGGAGGGTCCCCCATCAGGAAGTGGTCGGAGTACCAGGCGCAGGAGGTTTGCAAGATACTGGACGAGACATGTCCCGAGACCGCGCCACATAAGCCATACGTTGCGTTCCGTTATGCTCGACCTTTAACCGATTCAATGTACTTACAGATGCTGAAAGACGGCGTCACGAAAGCTGTAGCATTCTCGCAATACCCTCAATTTTCTTATTCTACCACTGGCTCCTCCATTAACGAGCTTTGGAGACAGGTGAAGAAGCTTGACCCCCAGAGGAAGATCACATGGTCATGCATTGACAGGTGGCCAACGAACGACGGGCTGACAGAGGCTTTCGCACAGAACATCAGGAAAAAACTGGACGAGTATCCCAAGGAGATCAGAGACCAAGTTGTCCTGCTGTTCTCTGCCCACTCGTTGCCTATGGACGTCGTCAACACTGGTGACGCATACCCACAAGAAGTCGGCGCCACTGTACAGAAAGTCATGGAGAAATTGAATTTCTGTAACCCTTATAGGTTATCATGGCAATCCCAGGTAGGTCCTAAGCCGTGGCTGGGTGCGCAAACTTCGAAGATGGCTGAGTACCTAGGCGGAAGAGTCCCCGGTGTCATATTCATTCCTATTGCCTTCACCTCTGACCACATCGAGACGCTATTTGAGCTGGATAAGGAGGTCATCGGCATGTCGCCTCATAAAGACAAGTTCAAGAGATGCGAGTCGCTGAACGGGAACCCCGTATTCATCAAAGGCATGGCAGACTTGCTGAAGGACCACCTGACTTCGAACACCTTGTACTCAAAACAACTACCGTTAGACTTCCAGCTTGGCAGATCTAATGACCCAGTCACCGACTTCTCCAAACTATTTGGTAAACAAAATTAAAAAAAAAGAAGATCTACCCGTAACGTATTTACTTATTACTTATTACTTATTACTTATTTATTATTTATTACTTATTTATTAATTTCTATTTATCTCCTCCCTTTCTGAACCGAGGCTATATCCATGTCGGTGGGACATATGTCCATATATAGAGGTACTATATATGTTTAAGAATATAATATTTTAAGGATATAATATGAATATAGTATGTTTTATATTATTATGTTATGGTAACGTGCCAAGCGTATTCGGTGACAATTTCCGGACATCGACGCCCGGAGTCTGTCAGTGCGGGGGAGGAGAAGGTTTCAGGTACCGAATATATATAAAAGAGCCCAATACACAAAAGACTTGTGGTCTTGTTTTTACAATACATAAACTGCTGAGACCACAGAAAGAGGGAGTCTGTAAGAGTTAGATTAAATACATGTGAATAAGTGGATTGTAATAGGTAAAGCCAAGAGATTGATCATGTCTTCTATACGGAGAAAGTCGTTGCAGGTGTTCAGTAATATTGTGCGTTCGTTTGGGAAGGATGTTGTCAGCAACGAGGGTGCTATCATACATGCCACAGCACCGACGGCGAAGCCGCTGTATGCTATAATCCGGGATCTGCCGCGGCTGTTTCCCAGAAGTAGTGCGGAATCCCGGAGGGACTATGCACAGTTTCGCAGGGACCCGGAGACTATGCAGGAGGAGTTGTTGAGGACGCTGCCTTTCTTTGAGACTTGTCATGGTAACAAGAGGGCGTATTTGAATCGCACCAGCATCGATGATTCAGGAAATTTCATTAATGAGCTTGTTATCGAGCCGGTCAAGCTCGATACTACCAAGAAACGCAAGAGGCTGATCTTCATCCATGGCTACGGTGCCGGACTAGGGTTTTTCCTGAAGAACTTTGAAAATTTGCCTCTATTGGATGACTCGTGGTCTATCCACGCTGTTGATCTTCCAGGGTACGGGTTTTCCTCCAGGATGGATTTCCCGTTTGAGTTTCCTCGGGATGACACCACTGTGGTATGCGACTGGTTCATAAATCATATGCAGACTTTTTTCAAGAAAAGAGGGTTTAACGAGTCCGAAAACATAGTCATGGCGCACTCTATGGGTGCCTACTTGATGTCATTTTTCTTGAACAAGAGCCCAGACAGTATTAAGAAGCTGATCATGTGCTCCCCTGCTGGTATTTCAAGATCACAGTACAGTATTAACAACAATAACAACTATAATGCATGCGAGGATGGAACGAAAGACAATAGTTTAAAAAAATTGGAGAAGAAAGTTCCTTGGTGGTACAAAAAATTTTGGGACAAGAATATTTCGCCGTTTGTATTAGTAAGGAAGACAAGTGTTTGGGGATCAAAGATTACCTCGGGATGGACGTATAGGAGGTTTAAACCTATCTTGATCAACAAAGAACGCAACTATGAACAGTTTGAGGCCATGCACAAGTATTCTTATGCCATCTTCAATATGAAAGGCTCTGGAGAATATTTATTGAGTTTTGTTCTTGAATGTGGAGGTGACCCTAGATCGCCTCTGGAGAATAGTCTTTTCTCCTTGAATAGTAACAACTTTGGTATCGATAATGCCGGTATTTGTAAAAGTAATTGTGAATGGGTGTGGGTGTATGGGGAGAACGACTGGATGGATATCAATGGCGCTAAACGTGTTACCGATAATTTTTTGAGACTCTTTGGAAAGAAAAGCACTGTCAAAACTATACCAAATTCAGGACACCATTTGTATTTTGATAATTACAAGGATTTTAACGCATTGTTGGTCCAAGAAATGAAAAGCTTGAATTAATAAAAAAACAAAATAATACTAATAACATTCCAAAAAAGGGCTCAGGCCAACCAATATATTCTTATAAAAATAGTTTTTTTTTAACAGTCATATAATATTCATTTAATTACGTATACTCCGTTAAGTAAATTATTTCAATTGCATAGCTAGTGACGGAGAAAGTTCAATGGTACGTTCTAAGGGATTGCTAATTGGAAAAAAGTAGTTAGAAATGCCGGATGTCGCTACCACTTGCAGTTAAAGTAAACTTGTTACAGTTAACTGTTATCAAAAATTGTACAAGAGTTGGGTGTACTTCTCTGCTCTGTAATGACCACAAGGAAAAAACAAACAAAACTATGCTGCTGGAAAATTTTTAAGGACTGAAATATTATGATCAAAACATTACATCTTACTTCGTAAATTTTTATTATTTATCGAAAGAAAACAAGTAACAAGCCGTAGATTAGAATGACCGCTGCAATTCATCCAGAGCATCTAGTTTTTGAAGAGATTTCCGACCCTGAACTAATTAGATTTACGTTTGGTATCAACAGCTCTGCTTGGAAAGGTGTCCTCACAGATGAGCAGTATATTGATAGAGAGGAGTTGCTGGGTAGAAGTGAGATCTGTTCCAAATACAAGCTAGGTTCCAAATATGCTGACCTGTTCCCAGAAACCTACCAGTATCTTGGTATCAAGTATTTTGTCTTAAAAGATAAGTCTTTACCTGAGGTAAATGAAAGGTCCCAAATTGTCTCACGATGTGAGACTCTAAATAGATTGGGCAGTTGTATTACTCCAAGTAGCCTCGATACCATTGAACCCTCATTAACTATATGCATTGGTGGAGTTTTTACACCAGTAGAGAACAGAGGCAAAGGTTATGCCAGAATTATGATCGAGAAATTAAATGCGCACTACGATGCCATATTTGATACGGCTGACAATATTAAGGACAATAACTCTAAGAAGTTGGTTGAGAATATGGTAATCACATTGTACAGTGAAGTTGGTGAGTACTACTCGAAGATGGGTTACGTGAGTAAGCATGTTCCAATTCATGATATTCCTGGGCTGAATACGTTGCTTCAACAATACTGTTCTACAGCTGTGCCCGGAAATTATGGGGGGATACTTTTCAAGTATGACAACTATGAGGAATATGTGGAAATGCAGAAGGTTCAATTAGAAAAAAGTTTACTTGCATTAAACAATGAAAATCCTGACGGATTTTCATTCACTGTTAATGCAGACACTGACATCTACAAGTGGTTCGAAGATCGTGATGAGTATATTTATAGAACCATGGGAGAAAATGAGAAAAAGATCAACAATCCTAATGACTTGACGTACGGGTTTGCTATCACAGAAGGTAAATACAAGAATTCCCACGTTATATGGCATCACAACTGGAATGGTAATGACTTGATCCTTCTCAAATTATACATACCTGAACAGTCTGAAAAAGAAGCAGATGGTGCTGCCAAGATATTGTTCGCCGAGGCTGTCAAGGAGGCTCAGAAGTTCAATCTCCGTAAGATTGAATTCTGGGATGAAGAGATTCCTGCCAAACGCTTCCCTCAACTCTTCGAGGTACTTGAGAACATGAGTAAGACAGAATCCAAAACGTTTTTGGATAATGGATCATTGAGTGCAGTGAGACCACCGCACGGTATCCATCCTGAGAAAGTATTTTGGGATAATAATACCAAATTTTGTTGGTTCTAACTTCACAGAAGACAGAAAATACTGCGTTTTGGATCCTCTTGTCATATGTTTTTTTTATTACGTTGTTCTATTTGGCGTCATTATATCTGTACAAGGACAGCCATAATAAAATTCTTATATCTTTATTTAATAAGAAGACTCTGAGACTCCTAGATTCTAGCTGTCTAATATTCTCAGTTTAAGTGAGTTATGTCACATTAAGAACTATATCTTATAACACGAATATATATATGTGCTTCCTTTAATTGGGAGACCCTTAAATTTTCGAAAAGTAAAAGTCAAGACTTCACAACACTACATATAAAACCACAACAAGGCTACAAATTGAATAAACCGCTAACATATTACACCTACTCACGAAATCATGCTTAGGTTGGCTGTTAACGGTCTCACGAAGTCTCAGTTGACTCATCTCTACCGTGGAGGTATTGTGGTGAACGCTTATCGCTATGGTGCAATTTCTTCAACTAAGAGATTGGTAAGTAAGAGAGGTATTCTAACTTCTACAGTTGACTGGAAGCCTATTAAGACGGAGAAGACACCTAATGAAGAGTCTCAGAAAAAAGGGTCGGTGGGGAAGAAGATCGCACTGGCACTTATGATCGCGATGCCTGTGATTTCTTTTTGCTTGGGAACATGGCAATTGAAAAGGTTGGCTTGGAAGACACAGTTGATTGCCGAATGTGAAACAAAGCTGACCTACGATCCAGTCAAGCTGCCCAAAAATTTTACAACGGATATGTGTGAAGATTGGGAGTACCGTAAAGTAATATTGAAGGGCCACTTCTTGCACGAACAAGAGATGTTTGTAGGACCAAGAGTGAAGAATGGACACAAGGGTTACTTTCTGTTTACACCGTTTATTAGAAGTGATACTGGTGAGAAACTGTTGATAGAGAGAGGATGGATTGCCGAAGAGAGAGTCTCTCCCGAGTCAAGAACATTACACCATCTTTCAATCCCTGATGGTGATAATGTGGAGGTGGTCTGCTTAATCAGACCACCGAAGGAGAGAGGCAGCTTACAATGGGAACAAGAAGATAAACAATCACGTTTGTGGCAAGTTGCAGATATATACGATATGGCATCAAAGGTTGGTTGCAAACCAATACACCTCCAGGCACTATACGATATGAGAGACCACCACTGGCCGGCACAAACATTGGACAGCTCAGCACAACAGCAAAATAGCTCCAGCTGGAAATTCTGGGCGAAAGGAACGGACTCTAATCAGAAAGTCGCACCAGTACCGGCAGAGAAACCAAGATACGAAAACGAATTCGACGAATATCAGTTCGTCAAAGCTGGTGTACCTATCGGAAAACAACCTAAGATCGACCTCAGGAACAACCATCTCCAATACCTTGTCACATGGTATGGTCTATCCCTTTTAAGTACTATTTTCCTGGTTGTTGCCCTAAGAAAATACAACAAGAGTGCTGTGATTTCACCGGATCAGCTCAAAAACGAGAAATTGAAGCACGCAAAAAGGTACATGTAAACCAAGAAGATAACCCAAGGCAAATATATAGAGTAAATATCATGTACATACTGTTTTATTTTGAACATTCCTTACGTATCGAAGATTATGGATTTTGTCACATTTTCCTCATAATTTCGGCGTGATTAAGCAGAAAAAGATAAAAACAATAAATAAAAGTAATAAAGGGCAGCCAAAGCTGGATCGAATGTACATAAAACTGGAGCCTGTAAGATCAAAACAGAAACGTACACGCAGAGTAGTTTCATTTCAGACAATTGTTTTTAAACTATAAAAAAATAAGTTGGTATAATTGTGGGAAAGATCAGAAGAAATAAAAATAAAATGAGCCAGGATATAAATGGTAGGTCGGCCACGGAGTACAAGTTGTCGATGAGTAGTAACCCGTGTTCAAGGCGATCCTCGATGGCGGGCACCGATTCTATCAATGAGGATTCTAACGGTGCGAAGGATGTGCTGAAGGAGTATTTGCTGCCGCAGATACGTGACCTGGCTGATTCTGTGGTGACGTTAGATAGTAATATGACGCGTTTGAATTACATTCACGATAACCTTGTGGATCTCAACGAGTCGTTTGGATCGCTGTTATATGGGATTATGTGCAATTCATGGTGTGTTGAGTTTCCCAGTGCGCCACACAGATTTGATAAGGAGATGGGCACAATAAAAAGGGTTAAAGAACTGAGGCTAGAGAAGATACGGCTAGAGAGACTGATACAGGATTTGAAAAATAGTGGTGACAGAGATGAGAACAAAGACGAGGCAAAACGAGAGGACGGTAACAAATTCAGCCAGCCGTTGTTCCCGTCGTCGGGTCTCAGAGAGAACAGGAATACCCTCAATAAAAGTAACCTGACCAGACTTAACAGACAAAACCCATCGGTGGCGCGCAGTCACAGAGAAATCGATGAGGACACCAATAGCGAGGCGTCGTTCGTCATGAATCCGATGCATCAGCATGAAAGTGGCGATGGTAGCGATCCAGCAAAGAGCAAGTTAAGAAGAAAATCGATACTACACACCATCCGGAACAGCATAGCGTCTACCTCAGATGCCTACAACAGAAAAAAAGAAACACCTGCAGGCAGAGTCTCATTAGGTGGTAGTGCAACAAGAGTGATCAGCAAGATGTTCCAACAACCCCAAAGGCACTCGACTGCGGGAATACCAAATCGACGTGTTAGTAAGCGGATGCCATTCAAATAATATTGGGAGAAAGGGGGAGGAAGGGGTAATAGCGTGCAGGTAAGTAATCCGTTGTATTATATAAATATAAATATAATATTAATCTATATATATGTTGTGTATTGGTACACTGTGATGGATAAATTTCCGGGTAAAAAACGAATTTGAAAACTTTCAATAACAAAAAAAAAAGTGCAACGAAGAAAAAGTTTTGCAAAGACTTTAATATGGAATGGTGCGATTTCTGTCTTGTAGTTATTACAATAAGTTGAAAAGGACAATTGGTTCGATTTCGAGAAAATAGGATTGCGAATAAGGCAACGAAACTGTTCTCTTCTGTCACTTTTTTTTTATTTCTTACTTCTTTTTTTTTAATTCAGTCTTTTGATTATAAAAAGAGCTCTCAGGTAAGGGGCCGATCACCAAGAGAAATAAAAACAAAAAAATGAGTGATCAAGAAAGGACTTCGTTAACGGAGGAGAAGGACGATATCCACACTATGAATTCCGGCGCTCCCAGTGATGAGGAGGAAGGTGAAGATGTGTTTGACTCTTCTGAAGAGGAGGAAGAGGATGATGAAGATGAAGCCAGAAAGATTAGTGAGGGCTTCATTGTCAATGATGACGATGAAGATGAGGAAGGTGTCAGTAGTAGGAAAAAGAAGAGAAAGCACAAGAGAAGGCCCAGAGAAGAGGAAGATGATAGGTTATCTGAGGATGATTTGGATCTGCTGATGGAAAATGCCGGTGTCAAGAGAACAACTTCAGATACTACTAGTGGTAAATTAAAGAGATTGAAAAGAGTTGGAGAAGACGACGGTGCTGGTTTCCCTGAAGGCGAGGCCGACCATAGAAATGAAGGAGACGATTCTAAGTTGAACGATTTCTTTTCCGATGACGATGACGAAGAAAATGAAGTTGACGATGATGAAAGATCAAGAGGAACTAGAGACTACAATAGAGGTGAGCGGATGCATGAAAACGAGGGCCGTAAATCTGGTATAATCGATGAATTGGATGACTTTATTGAAGAGGACGAGTTTTCTGATGAAGATGAAGAAACTCGTCAACAGAGGCTCCTAGAGAGAAGAATGATGAATGAACAAAGAATGAAGCAGCCAACAAAGATCACTGGTTTATCTTCTGACAAAATTGATGAAATGTACGATGTTTTCGGCGACGGGCATGACTATGATTGGGCCTTAGAGATAGAAAACGAAGAACTCGAAGGTGGTGACATGAATGCAGAAGTCGAAGAGTTTGACGAAGAGACTGGCACAACTAGAACTACTAAGAAGAAAATCAGATTACAAGATATTTACGATTTGCAAGATCTGAAGAAGAACTTGATGACCACGGAAGATTTGGTTATCAGAAAGGCTGACATTCCAGAAAGATTCCAAGAATTGAGAGCTGGATTAGTTAACTACGGTGATTTGACAGAAGATGATCAAGAGTTGGAAAAAAACTGGATAAGTGAAAAGATTGCTGTTGATAAGAATTTCTCTGCCGATTACGATACAACTGAGTTCAAAGAAGCAGTTGGTAACGCCATTAAGTTCATCACTAAAGAAAATCTTGAAGTTCCATTCATATATGCCTACCGTCGTAATTACATTTCATCGAGAGAACGTGATGGTTTCCTGCTTACAGAAGATGATCTATGGGAAGTAGTGCATCTTGATATTGAGTTTCAGAGTATTATTAACAAAAGAAACTATGTGAAAGATTTCTATAAAGAACTGGGTATCAACGATCCATTAGTCGATGAATACTTCAGCAACCAGAGCACTGCCTCAGTTGCTGAGTTAAACTCCCTACAAGATATATATAACTACTTGGAATTCAAATATGCTAACCAGATCAACGAAATATTGCAGAAAAACAGTGAAAAGAATGGAAAGAAACATTTAAAGAACTCAAATTATGAAAAATTCAAAACGAGTGCTCTTTATAAGGTTATTGAATCAGTTGGTATAAATGCTGACCAAATCGGTGAAAATATTAGCTCCCAACATCAAATTCATATTCCAAAGGATCACGAAAGTCAGAAACCACTGGAAATGGTTGAAAAGATTTTACAGGAGAACCCAGGCGAACTTCAAATTTTTCTATCTAATATTAAGCTTGCTGTGGAAACAGTTCAAAAATATCTTTCTTGGGAAATCTCGAAAAACACCAAAGTTAGGGAGAAGGTTAGAGCAGATTTCTACAGATATTATTTGGTCGATGTAGTCCTAACTACCAAAGGTAAAAAGGAGATACAAAGAGGGTCCCTATATGAGGATATCAAATATGCCATCAATAGAACCCCACTGCATTTCAGAAGAGAACCAGATGTATTCTTAAGGATGCTTGAAGCGGAATCTTTAAATTTGATGAACTTGAAACTTCATATGTCATCTCAAACTCAATACGTTGACCATCTTTTCCAAATTGCATTGGAGACTACCAACACTTCCGACTTGGCTATTGAATGGAATAATTTCCGGAAAGTAGCATTTACTCAAGCCATAGAAAAAATCTTCAATGATATAGCGCAAGAAATTAAGGACGATTTAGAGAAAACTTGTCAGAAACTGGTCTGTAGAGTAGTTCGTCATAAATTCATGACCAAATTAGATCAAGCCCCATACGTACCAAACCTGAAAGATCCAAAGATTCCTAAAGTTTTGACAATTACATGTGGATTGGGTAGATTTGGCTCTGACGCAATTATTGGGACGTATGTCAACCGCAAAGGTGAGTTTGTCAGAGACTTCAAGATTACAGAGAATCCATTTGATAAAATGCACCCAGAGAAATTTGAAGATACTTTTGAGGACATTATTCAAACATGTCAAATTAACACTATTGGTATTAATGGACCAAACCCAAAGACTCAAAAGCTTTTTAAGAAATTACAGGAAGTCGTTCATAAAAAGAATTTGGTTGATTCTAAGGGTGCTCAAATCCCAATCATATTTGTACAGGATGAAGTTGCCATCAGATTCCAGAATTCCAAAAGAGCTGCCCAAGAATTCCCAAATAAACCCCCATTTGTTAAATATTGTATTGGTTTAGCCCGTTACATGCACTCTCCGCTATTAGAGTATGCAAACCTAACACCAGATGAACTGAAATCTCTTTCCATTCATGAACATCAATCCCTATTAGCCCCAGAATATATGACAAGAGCAATTGAAACCGCATTTGTTGACATTGTCAATTTGGTAGGTGTCGAGGTTAATAAGGCCACTGATAATTCATATTATGCCTGTATTTTAAGATACATTTCTGGTTTTGGTAAGCGTAAAGCTATTGATTTCCTAGAATCTCTGCAAAGATTAAATGAACCATTGTTGGCTCGTCAACAGTTGATCACTCACAATATTCTTCACAAAATCATATTTATGAACTCTGCTGGTTTCTTGTATATATCGTGGAGTAAAAAGAGACAAAGATACGAAGACCTTGAACATGATCAATTGGATAGTACTAGAATTCATCCCGAAGATTATCATTTGGCCACTAAAGTTGCTGCTGACGCTTTAGAATATGACCCAGATACAATCGCGGAAAAGGAGGAGCAAGGTGCTATGAGTGAATTCATAGAATTCCTGCGCGAGGATCCAAACCGTAGAGTTAAACTGGAATCGTTGAATCTGGAATCCTATGCGGAAGATCTGGAGAAAAACACTGGTCAAAGAAAACTAAACAACCTAAACACTATTGTCTTGGAATTACTTGACGGTTTTGAAGAGTTGAGAAATGATTTCCATCCACTACAGAGCGATGAGATTTTCAGCTCACTAACTGGTGAAACTGAGAAAACATTCTTCAAGGGATGTGTGATACCGGTTAGAATTCAGAGGTTTTGGCATAATGACATCATGTGTACTACTAATTCAGAAGTTGAATGTGTGGTCAATGCTCAACGCCACGCTGGTGCACAATTAAGAAGGTCTCCTAACGAAATATATGAGCTGAATAAGACATATCCAGCCAAGGTTATCTATATCGATTACGCAAATATAACAGCGGAGGTGTCTCTGTTAGAACATGATGTCAATCACGAATATATTCCACTCACGTATAGTAAAGATCCAGCCATCTGGGATTTGAAACAAGAACTGGAGGACTCTGAAGAAGAAAAGAAGGTCACAATGGCCGAATCCAGAGCGAAAAGGACACACAGGGTTATTAACCACCCATACTACTTCCCATTTAATGGTAAGCAAGCTGAAGATTATCTAAGAAGTAAAGAAAGAGGTGATTTCGTTATCAGACAATCAAGTAGAGGCGATGATCATCTAGCTATCACATGGAAGCTAGACAAAGACCTGTTCCAACACGTGGATATCCAGGAATTAGAGAAGGAAAACCCATTGGCTCTAGGTAAGGTTCTAGTCGTTGAGGGTCAGCGATACCATGATCTAGATCAGATTATTGTAGAGTACTTACAAAATAAGATCAGACTCCTCAACGAACTGACCTCTAATGAAAAGTTTAAGGCTGGTACCAAAAAAGATGTCGTCAAGTTTATCAAGGACTACTCCAAGGTCAATCCGAAGAAGTCCGTGTACTACTTTAGTTTGAATTACGAGAATCCGGGCTGGTTCTATTTGATCTTCAAACTGAATGCAGAGAGTAAGCTGTATATTTGGAACGTGAAACTGACACATACTGGCTTCTTCCTGGTGAATTACAACTATCCAAGTGTCATCCAGCTCTGCAACGGTTTCAAGACGTTATTGAAATCAAACAGCAGCAATAGGAATAGGGGTGGCTACATGTAAAAACCTTTTACGCCATAGAAAAATATTTATCTTTATATAACTTCACATGATTCGATTTCAACTCATTGTTATAATATTACCCTATCTATGTACTATAAATAAAATACTAAAACAAAACAGACAGATGATAAAATACCAGAAGTTATATAGTGCACATTGTTGCATTCAAACATTACCAGTTTTGCTCAATAATTCAAAATCTCATAAAACGTCTTGGAAACGTTTTAAATGATATAAAATGGTTGACAAGGAAGAAAAAAATTCTGGAGAGCCGGATTTGTCTTTAGCTCAAACGCAGTTGCTCTTTAAAGAGTAATCTTGAAACCCATATACCTTTCATTAATCCTCTCATAAAGCTATAACAGTGACAAATTGTCTTAGATATTTTGGTCTACTAAACTTAATATTAATTCCGCTGTTCTTTGGTGTTTATATTAATTGAAGATAAAGGAATAACTAATAATAAAAGTAAGGAAAAAATCAAAAAATAGGTATAGTAATACAATATTATATTACAAGAGGCTCCATTCGCTAGTATCAAAGAACTCAGACAGAATAAATCTTCTAGGATATCGATAAGTGCTCAAGAAGGAATAAAAAAAAAAAAAGGGAGACCGTAATTGACTTACCGCAATAATAACAAACATGTCTCAATACATTGGTAAAACTATTTCTTTAATTTCTGTTACAGACAACAGATATGTTGGCTTATTGCAGAACATTGATTCTGAGAAGGGTACGGTGACTTTGAATGAAGTGCGTTGTTTTGGTACCGAAGGTCGTAAGAACTGGGGCCCCGATGAAGTTTACCCAAACCCAACTGTTTATCAATCTGTGAAGTTTAATGGTAACGACGTTAAGGATTTAAGTATCCTAGAGGTTAAGCTATCCGAAGTCCAACCAGTCTCGCCACCAGCTCATATCCAACAGCAACAACAACTACAACCACAGCAGCCACAACAGCCACAACAACCACAGCAACCTGCAAGCGGAACTGCTCAGGGCCAAGAGCCAGCCGTAGCTCCAGTAACTGGAGGCGCGAAAGCTGCTACGCAAGTACCAGAAGTACCAGCCGCTGTTTCTGGCTATGGTGTTTATGCTCCTTCCGGCGACAGTAATATCCCATCTGCAGATGCTTCAAGAATCGAACATCATGACAATAAGGCTGTTAATCACACTCAGCACCCCAACAAAAGCAATGGTGGAAGACGGTCCCAATTCCAACCCCCACATAAGGTAGAAATCCCCGAATCTGATTTCGATTTCGAAAGTAACAATGCCAAGTTCAATAGACCCGAGGGCGATGAAGAAGTTGTTGAACAGGAAGACAAGCAGGATACATTTTATGACAAGAAATCTTCATTTTTTGATTCGATCTCTACGTCAGCTGAAGAGAACACTAACATGAGGTGGAGTGATGAGAAAGAGTTGAACCTTGATACCTTTGGGCAGGCTTCTGTCAGGCCAAGGTTTCACAATAATAGAGGTAGAGGCGGCCGTGGTAGAGGCGGCAGAGGCAGAGGCAGAGGTGGTAGAGGTGGTCGTGGTAGAGGCAACTATTTCAACAATTTCAGCAATAACCGTCCTCAATTCGATCAGTTTCAAGCGAATTCTAACATGCATTATGAAAAACCAGAATTCTAATTTAATTCTTGTGCCATTTGTATTATATTGTTGATTGGAATCAGGTGAGTTCCATCGTCCTTCTGCGTATTGTGAAATTACCTATTTAAATAGATTCATGCGATTCCTTGGTTTGCATATCATTTGTTCGTGCACCGTTATGATTACCAATTCCTATATATATATTGAATCTAAGTGTATATTACCCAAAAATAAAAGTAAATTTGATATATGAGAAACGACTTCCTCTACATACTTAGTAAGTTTTTCTTTCAGAAATCTGAAATGAGATATAATAATTTCATATAAACGTCATGGATACTTGAATCAATTGTAGTAAAAAGTAATGAAGTATTATTTTTTCAGTAATTTTAGTGAAATATCTACTCGATTATTGTATGGCACTTTACCACTGGCATTCGTATTGTTGTCAAAAGGGTTTAAGAAATCTATCAAAGCGTTGTAGTACAGTAAAAAACTTCTTTATCTGCGGTAGTGACAACGATAGAGCCTTTATCATCGATATCGACAGCCTTCACTCTCTTTATATTTTGCTCATCACTTATTTTGAACTTCCAGCTGTCTCTTTTGTTCAGGTCGACAACGTAGAGTCCGTCATTTGATCCAATTAAAATGTTGGCAAAGCATTCGTTTGTAGCAATAATTGGTTGGGAATATGCATCCTGAGGAACTGTTGTGACTATATTCTCCAAGATGTTATCATAATGAGTTATGACCTCATTAGACTCGCGCTTATGGATTTTCTCTTCAATATCATTAATGTCGACGACAATTAAGCGCATGTAGGGACTATGGGACGTTGCTATGACTAAAGTTTGTGTGCGTTCGTCATCAAGAACAGGTACCAACTTCATGTCAAGAACGCTGTAGGAATATGACATGAACTGCGCGTCATTCAGCGCCACGTTAAAGCTATGTTCCAGGTCATTCGTTTCGGTCAGATCAAATACTAATATTGCTGTGTAATCGACTCTAGTGGCCAATATGATCGGCTTCTTGGTGTTTGTATTTATCATAGCTTCGAGTGATGTTATTTTGGAGAGTAACTTTGTCTCAGTGATAACTTCGAACTCAGGAGTAGTGTCATTGTGCATATTTAGCACGGCAACTCTAAGTTTATTATCCAGACCTGCATAAATGAAATAGAAGCCTGTAAGTTCATTGGCTGGATTTAGTAGTTTAAGGTGAGATACAATACTCGTGCCCAACGGAAAGCTGCATATATCCTTAGAGGTAGAGAGGTCGTACAGTTTCAATGTCCCGTTAATCGTTACGAAATAACATATATCTGTATTTGTTATGATGCCACAAAATTTACAAATACTGTTGTGTTCTATTACCTGCCAATTGTCTGTCCTGTCCAAGCCATTATCCACGTTAGCAATATAGGTTTTTCTGTTCGCCGAAGAAAGCACCAACAATTCGCGGCGGTCATCCTTTGTGTCGAGAAACTTAGCACCGATGACCATAGATCCGATGGGGGGTAATTTCACCGCTTTGAACTTACTGGCATAGTTCCACGGTTTGAACTTCAAACGCGGTTTGTCTACTACTGTCTTGTTAGCCTGGCCGAACCTAATTCTGTCCCTGACAATCCCTTCGAGTGATAAGTGTTCACCGTATTCTTCCTGCTTTAGCAAGTCGCTGTAGGAGCAATCGGTCTCTTCTAAGAAAGAAGTTAGCGTCTGATCGAGACCTTTCTCCTTCAGGTACTGAGCAATAAGTAAGTCAGTATAACGCATTCTCTTGTCAGCTGCACAGTTCCTTCCAAGATTACACATGTATTTAGATATAGATATAGATATATCTATATACACGCAGTAGAAACGTAACAGCCGTTCATCTCATCGAAAAAAAAACAACCGTAAATCAATATGTCTTTTTCTTTCTTTTTTTTTTTATTCGAAGCAACTAAATGTAATCAGGTACCTAAGAAAATCACGGAGAAACACACCAAAAGCGAGGGAAAATGGGAGCAGCCGCTTAGGAATAAACATTTTCTTGTGACTGTTTTGAAACATCCGTACACCACAAAATTTCAAAATTTCGATTTTTTCAATTTTTTCATTCGGATTCTGGTTTTACCTAAAACGGTTGTGTTTTCCCACTCAGTTGAAGTTGTGCCCGGCCGCACGGTGAAAGTGCTCCCACCCCTGCCCAGGGGGGGGAGGGGGGCCACTACTCTGGACGGGGCCAAGTCCTTCTAGGCAGAGGATTCATCTTTTGCTAGGCTGGGGGGGACGCAGTTCTAGGCGGAACCAGCCTATTCTAGGCGGGGAAGACGCAACTGGGCTCTGCTCCCTGCCCTTTCCCCACCACAAATACGAGCTGCCGCCCCCAGCTGACGGATTTTGGGCTGAGGGCAGGCGGGCAAATACTGCGTAGTCGTTTGTGTGAATGGATTGTACGTCTTGTTCTGTGGGGGCAGTGTGTGAGAGTTGCACTATGTAATATCCATGCCTTTCTCATGAACTTTTCCAAAATTTTTTTTTTGATTCTTTCTATTTGTATTTGAAATTAGTTTATATTTAACAGTTTTAGTATCGATTTTTGTTAGATAATACCCTGAAACAGTACATCAATAAGACTATAGACAACAATGGGTAAGGGTAAGCCAAGAGGTTTGAACTCTGCAAGAAAGTTACGTGTCCACAGAAGAAACAAGTATGTTATTATTAAAAAAAAAATCAGAATTCAAGTTGATTTGTCCCTGGATACCGCTGAGGTATCTTACGGACACGACTTTCGAGTATAATAGTATGAACATGTTTTACTAACAATGAAATTTTTTGTTTTTGATGATGTTTTTTTTCTCTCTTTCTGGTTTGGTTATTTCTATTCTAATGAGGTTAAAAGTGAACGTGGTATGTGTGTGAGGAAGTTGAAGTGGAATAAGGAAAAGGAAAGAAAGAAATTAGAGAGCTTCTCGTTAAAAAAACAAAATACTTTATGAAAACAGCCGTTGGGCCGAAAACAACTACAAGAAGAGACTTTTGGGTACTGCCTTCAAGTCCTCTCCATTTGGTGGTTCTTCCCACGCTAAGGGTATTGTTTTGGAAAAGTTGGGTATCGAGTCCAAGCAGCCAAACTCCGCCATTAGAAAGTGTGTCAGAGTCCAATTGATCAAGAACGGTAAGAAGGTTACTGCTTTCGTTCCAAATGACGGTTGTTTGAACTTCGTTGACGAAAACGACGAAGTCTTGTTGGCTGGTTTCGGTAGAAAGGGTAAGGCTAAGGGTGATATTCCAGGTGTTAGATTCAAGGTCGTCAAGGTCTCTGGTGTCTCTTTGTTAGCTTTGTGGAAGGAGAAGAAGGAGAAGCCAAGATCCTAAGCGGTTTTCATTCTCGAACTTCTTCACCCAAAATAAAAAAAAATTTGTTAAAACTGGTTTTTTTTTACGCATCTTTAATATTATAAGCTTTTTTTTTATTAACGATAATTAAAAACTTTTAAGAAAATATCTCAAAAAAAAAAATATTATTATTACCATCATTTTTCTCTGACTCTTTAGCGACGAGAAAATGTGTATCATAAATATATTATGGATGGATGATCTTTTAAATCATATAGTTAAATATATATCACTCTCAACTACTGTCGCTGAACTCGTTGCCGGCAATGGTACACGATGATTTATGCAGAAATTATAATTTATTTTATTTTATATCACTTCAAAGCACAGGAAATCCGTGTTTCTTATCTTATTAAAAATCATCTAGTTTTTGCTAGCTATATAAGAATCCAACGCCCTGTTGTCCTTCTCAAGAACCTCATTCAGATATGCAATACCACGTTGCTGGTTACTTAAGATTTCCGCAACTTTATCGATCTTGTCGTTCACTTCATCAGGGGCACCATCCGCTTGACTGCCAGTTTGACCACCATTTTCTCCGATGATAACTAATTTACTGTCTAGTTGATCTGAAATCGTCTTGGCACGTTCTTTGAGAACCGTTAATCTTGCCCACAACTCGTTGGTCTTCCCAAGACCAGCAGGGTCATTGCTACGCTTCAGTAGATCTTGAAATTGACCCCACATCTTCTCTTCTGCAATGGTTAACGGTAACCGTCTATTCTTCAGAATTGCAAGTTGAGTACCCAACTTCAATATTCTTTTTTCTATTTGAACATTCCTTGTCTGTACCTTCATTATTCTTGCCGCAGTATCAAAACTATGGGTTTGTTGTAACTGCGTCGATTTATCTAAAATTTGGCTCAATATTACTCTAGCTTGGGCAACATTTTCGATTTGAACTTGGTTACGACTATTCAAACCCTCAAACCCGTATACTTGTACTGGAATAACACCTGAGCTTGACTTTTGATCCAACGCCTTATCCCATTCTTCTTGTGTTACATTTGCTGGTTTGGTATATAATATGGCATCGGTTTCATTAACTTTATTATAAACGAATGCTCTTAGTTTTGTTTTAGATGAGCTTGGATCCCATGACTCTTTACATTTCAAGACTTGCTCTTGTATTAGTTGTGGATAACCAGATAGTTGTTGTGTTTGTAATTGCTGAGCCGCCATTTGTGGTTGTTGAACCTGAGGTTGGTAAGCTGGTTGCTGGACAGTGTTGGTTTGAGAAACCGGCTTTGACCAACCAAAAGAGGGTTGAGTGGACTGAATACCACTCGTTAACTGGCCTTGTTGTTGCTGTTGCTGTTGCTGTTGCTGTTGGTTGTTACCAAATAGTCCGGTACCTTGACCTTGTTGATTTGTATTACTGAAAAAACCACCGCCGGTAGTACCTGTACCGAGTGGCTTATTGCCAAATAGCCCACCACCGGTGACCCCAGTTGTGGCGGGTTTGGAACCAAACAGTCCACCTGAACTCTGTTGGTTGTTTGTACCAAAAAGTCCACCTGAATTTTGTTGGTTGCCTGTGCCAAAAAGTCCACCGGTGGTTGGGGCAGTAGCTGTATTATTATTAGTTTGTCCACCAAATAACCCGCCAGTTGTGCTGGCTGGTTTGGCGCCAAAGAGACCACCTGATGTGTTGCCAAAGAGACCACCACTTTGAGGTTGCTGTTGGCTCTGATTTTGGCTAAATAAACCACCCGATTGTTGTTGGGTTTGTTGTGGTTGTTGCGAGTTGTTTTGCCCAAACAACCCCCCCGAAGTTCCTCCAGTAGCAGGTTTATTTCCGAATAGACCCGCAGACGATTGGGCAGGCTGGTTTGTATTATTACCGAATAATCCTGTCCCGCCCGCTTGCTGACCGAATAGACCACCAGCTTGTTGGTTGCTTTGTGGTTGAGATTGACCAAATAATCCAGACTGTTGTTGTGCGGGCTGCTGACCGAAAAGACCTTGCTGTTGGTTTTGCTGACCGAACAGGCCTCCAGCCTGCTGTTGTTGTGGCCGTTGTTGCTGTGACTGGCCCTGTTGATTCCCTTGTCCGAACGTAAAACCTGTGTTTCCTCCTGTGTTTCCAAACGTAGAGTTCCCGCCAGATCCGCCAGTATTGGCACCAAAACCAGTGTTGCTCCTTGTAAACATGTTTATGTCGTTTCGATTTTTCTATTCCCTCGTATATTCTATAATCGACCCTCAATTCCTTGACCTCAAGTATTAAACGATCTTTATTGTTATATCTGAAAAGTGATTAGCTGAGGTTGCAGGTATCTATTGTGCTGTTTTATGCACAAAACAGTCCTTTCCCTTTGAAAAAAAAAATGAAATAGAGAAGATTGATCTCAAAAAATGATCCTATTCCTTCCAATTCAAACAATAAGAACGAAGAACAGTTGCCAATTCGTCTTTCCAATTCAAAGATCGAAATCACAGCTGCTTTATCCCAAAACTCTTTTGTTATGGTGATGACCAAATTTTCTCTTATAAGAAAATAAAAAGTTAAAAGGTTGACTACAAAGTACTACGTAGTGAATGATAAATATATAATAGTTGTAATATTTAATATTAATAGTCTTAATGATAATACATTTATAGATAGTATGAGTCTATGCAATGGTTAATGGTTATACCTTCTATTCGGTGGGCTCAGTATTATTTTTTGTAAGGGCTTGGTAGATGGACGCTAAGAGAAGTGAGAGTTGTGGGTACTGGTCGGTGTGCTGTAAACACCTCTCTGTGAGAAGTTTGAGAGATATTTCGAATTCTTGTGACACACCTTGAAAATCATTCCTTATGTGATGTAGGAAAGGGGAGTCGATTGCAGCGAGGGTGTCGAGTAAGTGCTGTACTTGGTTGAAAGTATCAAAGAGTCTTGTGGTTAATTTAACGCATAGATCTTCCTCTAGTGGGTCCGTATCACATAACGAGTGTAACGATTTGCTTAATTTCTTTAGTGTTGTGATATTCTCAGATATGACAGTGTGGTTCTTGAGAAGGCTCTGTATTTCCTCCAATTTCTCTAGATAATCTATAGAGTCCTGTACCGTCTCCTGTGTTCGGGGCATTTCTTTTTCTGTCAAGTTCTTTAGAGATGAGGTAAAGCTGTTCAAGTCAGGTACCAGTTTCTGCAATTCAAATGCTGTATCGTTATCTGGTCCACCTTGGAACACCTTACAGAAATCCAGATATGAATCGTAATTCTCTGCAACACGCTCTAAAAGCACAAGCATCATTTCATCTGAGAGACTAGTCAATTGCCGGGTGAGCGTATCCAATGGCACATATTGGAAGTTATTCTTCATTAGGAAATCGTCGACATCAAATGGAACAATCATCTCACTCCTGTTATCCTTTTTCTCGACCTTAAACTCATTTATTTTATCAGCCTCAGAGGCAAACAAATCTCTGGAGATCTCCGCAACTGCAGGGAGTTCATATTCATCTTGTACATCGGACATGGCGAAACTTCACACATACACACACACACACATATAATTATATATGTAGATTTTAGTCTTACCTTTTTCAGTCTCTTGATTTGATCGTTGTTTTTTTTTTCTTCACGACTTTCTAAAATAGACAGCCAAAACTGTATTTCCAAGATAACAATTTGCGTGTAATATCAAATGCCTATTTAGCTATTTGCTAAGCAAATATCTCTCCTAATATTTCGGCGATAATCTTCACATATACTGAACAGCACCTTTTATATTATTTGTTAGATTATCGGATACCTGGAAATCCATATTAGTAGTCAACCAGATCACACTAAATCTGCAATTGCAATATGCCATTTTAGTATAGTGGTTAGTACACATCGTTGTGGCCGATGAAACCCTGGTTCGATTCTAGGAAATGGCATTTTTTTTAAAAAAATTAATCTTTATTGATTAATATTAATAAATAGTTTGCCATAAATATATTTATATATATATATATATAGCTGTTGCAGTTATTGTCTAGAAGAAAATTGTATTATTTCTAATATTACATAAAATTGTCTTTTCTGCTTGTCGTATTATTATCCTAAAGTGGAGAGGGGTTAGTCGGCAACTGGTTGATCCACTTTGAAAACGTATGCACCGGTTTCTTCATCATAGCTAACAAAAGTGGTTCCTGGAACGTTTTTCAGCTTCTCGAGATGCTTCTTTACCAATTGATGGTTAGCGTCCAGAATGGGCTTTCTTGTCGATTTGTTGATTGGGTAACATTTGTAACAAGTAATTTTTACAGGAACGTTGATCCCTTCTCCTTTCTCCAGTTTCATATCTGAATTTGGGTATAGGATACAAGTCTTTGGTTCGAAGTGGATGATTTTACCGCATAATTTATTAATTGGGATGTTCACCAGATCTACAGGTTTTAAGAACTCAACCTTACCGTACTCTTTGTGGCCAATAATCAGGCCCTCAACCTTTTTCAGGCTGGTCAAAGGAATGGATCTTAAAGTTTCAAGAGATGGGCTAATGTAGTACCCGTCCTCCGTGAATGATATGTCGTTCCCATCGACCGCTTTTTGAGTTTTTTCATTCGATTCCTCTTTGTCCTTCTTTGAAACTGGGGTGCTTGATTTGGATATGGCTGTGGGTGTAACCAAAAGGGCTCTATCTAGTGGATCAGGTGAAGGCGTGTCCTCAGCGGTTCTCAAAAAATCGTTGGCAACGCTTTTTTTGCTGACGGGCGAGAATGTGATTTTATTGATTTGAGAGGTGTTAGTAGTCGCAGGAACTGGTTTCTTCTTATTTGAGATAATCAAGTTTCTGAACGATTTTTTATCTGGGTTGAACAGTAGTTGTTCACCCAAAGGTCTAGTTGTATTGGTTATGTTTTCCAAATTCCTCCGCTTACTAATTGAGGTAGTTGAATTTTGCTTACTGTTTGCAGTTATCTTAAATTGTGAATCATTAGATTCCGATTGTGGAGAGAGTAGAGAACTAGGCGTTAACCTGTATGCTGAGGTGATACTGGATGTCTTCTTGGAAGCCGCCTTTATTTTCGTTGGTGAGATCTTGGTAGGGAGAGTTAAAGACGCAGGCAATCTTTGTTCTGGTAAAGTGGCATTAAATAAATTATTAGATGAAGCATTTTGGGTGTTCGTCGGAATGCTTGAAGCCGCCATTTGAGTTCCAGTACCTACGACATTTGGAGTTGCACCGAATAGAGTTGTACCTGCAGTAGAGGTAGCTGGTGTTTTTGAAGTAGCTGTTTTTGTTCCTGCTGATCCAAATAAACCACTTGTGCCGGTATTCGCTGTATTTATCGTAGGTTTTGAGCCAAATAACCCACCAGGCTGTGTAGCGTTTGAAGTGTTTGAGGTGTTCGAACCAAACAAACCTCCCGATGTGGTAGCTGTCGTGGCAGGCTTTGCTCCGAAAAGACCATTTCCTGTGGAAGACTTAAGACCTGTTGCATTGGTACCACCCAATGACGGTGTAAGATTAGTCGATGCAGAGTTATTCCCGAAGAGGCCTCCCGTTTGAGGTTGAGTATTACTTTGTCCAAAAAGACCGGTTCCAGCTGATGAAGAAGCACCAGCTGAATTAATTGCAGGTTTGGCACCAAAAAGGCCAGACCCCGTCGAGGAATTTGTTGGTGTATTCTGTTGATTATTACCAAATAATCCAATTGATGCACCTTGTTGTTTGTTACCGAAAGGAATTGCGGTTTGGGCCGTTGCTGTATTATTATTACCAAAGAGACCACCACTTGTGTTATTTTGTGAACCAAACAGGCCTGTGGTTGCTGGGGTCTGGTTGGCCGGGTTGGTTGCTTTATTTCCAAATAATCCGGTCGATTGTTGTTGGTTTTGCCCAAACGAGTTTTGGTTATTATTTTGCCCGAACAACCCCCCAGTATTAGTAGCTGTTTGGTTACTCTGACCAAACATACCAGTAGGTTGTTGGGTTTGGTTTTGATTTTGGGATGCTTGGCCAAACAATCCATTTTGTTGGTTGCTGTTTTGACCAAACATCCCTGTACTATTTATTGCTGGTTTGCCACCAAACATCCCTGTACTGGTGTTAGTGGTGCCTGCATTATTTGAACCAAAGAGACCTGTACCATTATTTTGGTTGTTTTGACCAAACGGACTAGTTAGTGAAGGCTTGGTTTGTTGGCCAAAAAGACCATTAGTGTTTCCCATAGCATTTTGGTTGTTCTGACCAAATAATCCAGTTCCTGTGGTTTGATTATTGGCGGTTTGATTTCCGAATACACCAGCTCCTTGGTTTTGGTTATTATTTTGTCCGAAAAGACCCCCGGTTTGCTGGGTAGTATTTTGTGAGCCAAATGGATTATTAATTGGTGCCTTAAATTGGGAACTGTTGGCATTTGGTTGACCAAATAATCCACCAGCTCCTGAACTTGCAAAAGTAGAAGCATTGCTTGATTGTCCAAATAACCCCCCCGAGGTTTGTGGCTTATTTCCGAATAAGCCAGTACCAGATCCTGTGTTAGCTCCAAAAGCATTTCCTTGTGAATTAGTTTGACCAAAAGCGTTCTGTTGTTGATTTTGTCCAAAAGGTCCACCGCCTCCTGAATTAAAGCCTGTCTGCTGCGATTGTGTTTGCCCTAATTGTCCTGATTGTTGTCCGAATGGAGTGTTTGTTAGCTGGCCATTGCCGAATAGTCCACCTCCTTGGTTGGTATTATTTTGAGACTGTCCAAAGAGGTTATTTTGAGACTGTCCAAAGAGGTTATTTTGGGTGTTATTATTGTTACCAAAGAGACCATTACCTTGGGTATTATTGCCAGAACCAAAAGAATTGACATTTGAACCAAAACCTGTACTTGCCGCAGGATTTTGTTGTTGTGAACCGAAAATCCCTGTTGATACAGCTGGTTTTGCACCTGCGAAAGGCGAATTTTGAGTGTTACCGAATGTACTTCCAACTTGGTTGTTACCGCCAAATAATCCTGAAGAATTGTTTGTCTGAGAGCCTCCGAATGATCCACTTGGCGCGTTATTGTTGTTTTGAGAATGATTAAATAAACCCCCATTGTTACTTTGAGTACTCGCACCACCAAACAATCCACCTGTATTGCTATTGTTTCCAGACATAGCAAATGAGTTGCCACTTACATTGCCAAAAGCAGTGTTGGAAGCACCAAAAGCATTACCAGTCGTATTTCCAAAATTGTTATTCGTACTAGCAGCACCACTATTCCCACCGAAGACAGGTCTATTGAACATTAAAAATAGTTGCGACTATGATTTATATTTGTTTTTTTTATTTTATTTTATTTCTCTTGTTCCAGTAACTTTGGAATTTTCTATAACTTTTCTTGACTATATTACAATTTTTATATCTTAAAGGATATATCCGCTTCCTTAGAGTTTACCTTCGTTACACAATTTGATCTTCGTCCTTATACTTGTTTGTTGGGCTAATCGGAATGAACAAGGTAAGAAGCGATAAACAAAGTGAAGTATCAATAATCAATTGATCTATTGGCTGGCTGTAAAGTTGATGACGAAAGGAACCGATGTCTAATTCTCTCTAAAATCAACAATAATTTTAATTTGTTTGTCAAAAAATTTTTCCTTTTTTGCTTTTCTTGGACATCGCAAAATATTGAAAAAATGAAAAAAAAATTGTAGAAAATTAGAATGCACAGTAATAATGATCCAATAAGAAACCAAATTGTTTTCATATAGATGAAAATGATTTAGATACGATTAGATAAGCTCTTAATCAATTGCCTATTTTGAGGATCTTTGAATAATATACAGTTTTTTATTTCGTACTTAGTTTAGGTTTTTTTCTGAGTGAAATATCAAATATATAGTTAATCGGCGTTTTATGGGTTTGGATTTGCTGCCAATTTTTTTTTATTACTATTACTACTTGTCGTTTTATTCGGTTTAATATTTATGATGTAATCAAGTGGTCCACATACGAGCAGTGTTGTCTGAGCCAGAAGAAAAGAGCCAAGCTTCCCTTGGATGCCAGATGGTATCTAATACACCAAGGTGACCTTGTATTCTGTGACCCTTCAGCTGTTTTAGGGGAACAATCATTGGATTCTTCATCATGTCATCGTAGACAGTAGCATGGAAGATATGAATAAAACCATCATCGGCAGCGGAGCAGAACAATGGCAATTTTTTGTGGAAATTTACACTTCTGACAGCTTTGTCGTGGTACCTTAAGGTCTTATATGGAGTTGCAGCCAAATCAAGATCGTGCCATAACACTCTCTTGTCAAATGATGACGCTATTAGATTATCTCCCCTTGGATGGATATCGATGCCAGATAACCAACGGGCACCCGGTTGTAGTTTCTTAACAAGCACCTGCTGGGAAAGATCATAGATCCTTATATACCTTTGAGAACAGACAAAAAGCTGTGGTTTGAATGGATGGAACTTAGCATCCATGATAATACCTTTGGATTTTTTGAAGGGAGACTGGGTTAGATGCTTGGTCAACTGGTGAATTAGTACAGATGTATTACCAGATTCTGGTTGAACAGTAACAAAGTAGTCACCTTTTCTGTGCCATGATAGCTTCTTCACGGACTTCTTACAAGAAATAACAATACAAATATCCTTCTCTAATTGTCTTTGCGTTGGTTTAAACCATTGGGAAATTTGTTTCTTGACTGCGGTATTTTTCTTGCTTTCTTCATTATCAGAGTCATAGTCAGAACCGTTGACCTCCAGATTAGAGGATTTGGTGGAACCAAAAGTATCATAACCGTAACCTTTTTCGATCTTGACTTTACCAGCATTCTCAATATCGTAGCCGAATATTGGTGGAACAATCAAATAGATGTTGTCACCTGCGGCGACAGCCAGAATACCAGTTGTGGCATCTGGGTTCCATTCAACTGCGTAAATATGATCTTCTGGGTTTTCTTCCTTGTTTATCAATTCAACTTGGTATACTTCTCTACCAGTTAAAATTTCCCAAATACGGACAGTACCGTCATCAGCACCTGTGGCCAACCAAATACCAGATGGGTCAATTGAAAGAGTACGTACTTTACCTTTGTGGCCGGAGTAGATGGTGGAACAGCGAATAGGAAATGGTCTTAGGTCCTTTGGTGAAGGTAGTTCAGGAATTAGAGATTCTGGATCAATGTTCAATTTATTTTTACGCATTCTTGGCGCAAGGTATAAATCTAGTGATCTTTCGAATGTCTCTCTGATAGATTCACCATAACCAGGTACCTTTCTTAAAGAGCCGTACTTTTGTGGAATGAAGTTTCTTTCTCTTTCACTGTACTCACTATTCTTCCATTCCTCCACTTCTTCTGGGCTCAAAAGGTACTCTTCTGGTGGGTTGTAACTTTCCTCGTTAGTTGGAGGCGGTAATTTTGGTGCTCTTAAATTCATAATATGATCATTAGTGATCGTAGAATCACCCCATAGATCATAGTTGTGGTTTTCTTCCTTTTCTTTGGCTCTTATTTCCTTCATCTTTTTTGGAGGTATGATGCGGCCTTCTCTAATAGCTCTGACTATCTTCATGACTCTCTTAGCTTCATTCTTTGATGGAACAAATCTTCTCTTTGGTTCAGGTGCAGCAGATAATGGCATAACCTCTTCATGTCTGGTAAACCAGTCGATCAAAGGTTCGTATGGATTCGTACTCTCATCGGTCTGTTCGTTCTTTTGAATCTTAGAGATTAACTCTAACTCTTCTTTAGTTAAGTTCAAGCTAGCGCCAGAGTCCTTATCAAGCAATCCAGTCCAACCTTCGGGGAGCTCAATAGTATCTAGCAATTGATCCAGAGCTGAACCCTTTGCAGGTCTCATAATTCTCTTACCGTTGATGTCATAACCAACATGGGGCATTTCATCATACGCAGATAAAGGTATATTACCGATTGTGTTCTTAGTCTCTACATCACTGTCGTCGCTGTCATAAACAGGGTTGATTTCGGTTTTGATAACTCTTGGGGTACCATCAGAAAACTTGGTATAAACATTTGGATCAGCAATAGTGGTTATTTTCACACCAGATAATTTATCCGTCATAGAAGTTGCATCATCTGAAAAATCAGAGGAGTTGTAATCAGAATCCTCCTCACCCTCTTCTTGTGCAAGCAATTCATTTAGTTCAGCTTCGGAATCGGAATCGGAATCAGATGCATTCTCCCCTTCACTTCCAGATTCATTGTTGAACTCCTCGTCTTCTTCACTATCAGCTTCTGCATCAATTAATCCGTTAACCTGTAGCTCAGGTTCGACGTCTGACTCTTCAACCTCATCCGCAACTCTCTTTTTCGATTTTTTGTGAGCGGTAACAGGCATGTCCTTTCTCGCTTCCACCATCGTTAAATCTGAACTTCCCTAGTGGATTTACAAAGTGGTTTTTGAGTTATTAATTCCTATTACAATCAACAGTTATATTTTAATGTATTCGAAAAGTCAAGTACTATTGCAGCTGTTTTGCGATGCCCGAAGCTCATCGCAAATTTTCGAGATTTTTTTTTTTTTTCAGAACTTTTTCAGTTACCCGGGTCCAATAAGAACATCGTTCTTCGTATAGTACGATTTGGATTTTTATTATTTTTATAGTATACCTATTCTTCAAGTATGAAAGTTGATAAACTATACATTGCAAAGCTGTGCATCATGTACAAATATTTTATTTATAATTGGAGAGTTGTGAGATTGTATTGATTCAGAGAACGTTGCAGGGCTCAAACGGAGGAGCATAATTGATTAGCATTTATGCTTACTATAATTTTGGAGTCCTTAGTATAAAAGTGAAACTAGCATCTAGTTTTTATTGGTTGCAGTTTACATAAAATTGAAGGAAGATACATGAAAAATTGCTTCTTTTGTTGTTACAACTACGTAATAGTTGTGGATCAGCTAATTGATGTTCACCATGAGTTTATATGTATAAAGCGTAATATTGGAACAAATTTGACAACTTTCCACTTTAAAACCTTTTGAGCTCATTGATAAGGGCTCCAAAGAGTGCTCAACATTGACGAGATTATTTAGTACCTTGCAATATTACCGAAGGGTCTTTTTATGAGGTGGCCGAAAATCAAGAACCAAAGTTTAATACGGTACTTCGCCTGCAACAATAACATACTACTTTAATAAGACACCCCTAAATCATCGCATGTAACAGCACATTAGTAGCTAAATTAAAAGCAATTGTTTGTAATAGCAGCATATGGTCTACTATATAATCTTCAATTACTATGGCTCTTTTCATTGTAGGGGGAATAATACTAGCATCCATTATATAAAGGTTGTTAATAACAGGAGCAATTAAAGTGATATGCTCGCGTGGCGTAATGGCAACGCGTCTGACTTCTAATCAGAAGATTATGGGTTCGACCCCCATCGTGAGTGCTTTTACATTTTTTTTTTTTATTTTTAATATTACCATTTCCAATCAAATAATTAATAGCATTAATGACCAAATCAGATGATATTGTTCTCTTTTTGATTGAGTATAAACTAAGCAGCGGGTGTATGAAATCTGTTCATATCTAATAGTTAGTAAAAATAAATATATGTATATATATATTTTTCTGCAATAAATTAAGAATACTCAAAATTGTTAGGTGAAAAAGGTGTGGGTGCTTAAAAATACAAATAGTTGTATTCTATTACTGTGTTATTCGTTATCTTTGTTAATTTCATAATATCTGAACTTGTACTTTGATTGTTTATTTCACGTTTTGGAATTGTTCGCAACCTTTCGCAAATTCTAATCTTTTGAAAAAAGGCTTTCGAACCTAAACGTTGATATTTTTGACAAAACAAAAAAGAAAAGTATGGCTAAGTACAAATAGAATTGGTCAATTAAATATAAGAGAAGAACCGCTAACGACAATACAATAAGCATAAGATGAATGAAGGAAGCTATGATAACTTTGAGTATCTTTACCTGCTGGCAAAAAATCTGAGTAATGGCTGTAGATCCAGTAGGAAAGAGACAGACAAGATCGATATATTACTTCGAAGGCTCTCAAAGCAAACGGCTGTGACATATGAAGAAATGAGTAAAGAACCGGATGAAGAGACTTCACAGAAATTTGATGAAGCCAAGAAACTGTCGAAAGTCGATGTACTTATTAAAGAAAATTATCAATTGATGCATGAAATTCAGCAGCAGGAGCACATTAATGACCTCATCACTAAACTTGTGAATAACATCAACGAGCACTTAATTTCGATACGAAATTTTATCATTGAACAGAAATTAGCAAGAGACCAGAATAATGAGATATATTTACACGAAACGTTTACAGTAAGGGAAAACATCATTAATGAAAGCATAGAAAACCTTAAAACGCAGGATAATATTACCGTTAAAAATGTTAATGACGTAATTAAGAAGTTTAAAGAACTGTTTAAGTCAATAGATTGGAAAGACGTGCCAAAAGATTGCAGCGAATATAAACAGTTAAAAGACGAGATTGATTACGTGAATACGACTTACAAATTAAACCTTTCCAGTATAGAATAAATTTCATTTTTGATAGCTTAGCGTTTTTAGGAGACAACTAATAACAACTTTCGTTGAAATATAAATAGCTAAAATAATAATGAAAAATGACTTTGAATATTATTGACCGTGAAAACTTGAATATTAAAATTTATCCCCTACAAACCGGTTAATATATATATAGGTATCTTGAATGACATTTCAGTTTACTTTTTTTTCATAGTCATTTCTTGATAACGTATAAATGTGGTAAAAGTATATTTCACATGCATTTTTTACTTTTGAGATCCTTATGGAAGGACATTTCACCAAATATCCAGGTAAACCAACCAACCAGGTTATCTTTTAATTGACATAACATATCCGTACTTACTATTCTCAGGCAAAATGCGCGATACTTAGTTTTCTCTTTCTTTGCCAAAATAGCTGCGATCTCTTGTAGCTGTTTATCATCAAATTTACTCAACATTGATATATCAACACCGCAATCAAAATCAATAAACTTTCCTTGGATTTCTCTAAGTTGATGTTCAAATCTACCTAAATTTCTCTCCACGTCTCGGAGTCTTCTATTTAGTACTTGTACATTATAGGCCAGCTTAGAGGATAACGAATCTATTTCCTTCATATCATTCTCCAATAGAGACTGATCATGCTGAATTTGCCATTTAATATCATCCAATCCGTTCATTTTCGCATAGTATACTTTATGATCATGGATTATTCCCTTGAACTTCTTATTAAAATCCCGACATTCACTAACCAATTCAGAGTCCATAGCATCATCTTCGTCATCCTCTATAGCATTTTCAGAAAAAAAATCCATATTGGGCCCATTTGGATTGTTAAGTCGCTCAATCTTAGCCAATTCTCTTGCAATCTTAACTATAGGAATGTCAAATGGCAAATCCCAATTATCGTATGCATCTCTAACATCATCAAATGATGCAGATCTATGGAGATCTAAATTTGACACAATAGGATCGTAGCCAACAACCAGTTTATTGTACTTTGGAAATGTTTCTTCTTTCATAAATGGGAATGATTTCCTTCTAAAAAGTTCATTACGATAACTTCGATTCGTCCGGTCCATTCTTCTAAACTTTGATGCGTCGTAATTACACATCATTGATGAGATTGACCCATTGTTGCTAGTAATTTCTGTGATTTCTGGGGGACCTGGTGTAGGTTCTCCTGAAGCCCATTCTCTTTCCTCTATGAATACGACATCTGAACCTTCTTTCTCTTTCAGAAGTTCTTTCTTTAATCTCAATCTTTGCTCACAGAGTTTTGTTTGTTTCTCCAGTTCTTCCTCCAGGTTACCATTGTTATAATCGTAGGTAGAAAATTCGTTTCGTTTCCAAGAAAATGTGCTATCTCTTCTCCCACTTTTGGTTTTCCATAACCATCCCAATGATTTACAGTGAACATTTTTCACCAAATGTTCTAAATCTGCTGTTAAAACTTCATTTGACAATTGGATAAAGTTACCGTTACCTTTGATATCGTATACAGCTGACTTCACCACTTTCTTAATTTTGAAAAGGTCTCTATTGGTATCTCTATTCGTGACATTGAACAGTTTCTGAACAGTTAAAAGGTCAAAATGAACCCTATCTCCTTCTTTGATCAAATTGTATTTTTTCTGAAAGGTATAAATTGCTGTGTAGAAATCGTCCTCTTCAAATGGATCCTTGGATGATGATACACAGTCTTCAATAAGGAGCTTGAAGAAACAACATAGCACAAAGCTGAATAATGCAGCCACGGTAGTAGGGCCTACGACGGCTTCATTTTTAGGTCTTTCTATTCCTAGGTAGATTTTACCATATTTATCCCACCATAAGTCAATGGCTTTTGTTGTTTCTTCACATAGCAAACCGTCTTTATATGATTTCCCTTCGAATAAATCAAAATAACCAAGAGATATTTGAATCAGTGTTATGAGTTCTATCACAGGACAGTAAATAGCGGGTTCGGCGTGAGACTTCGTTTTTTTTAAATGTAACCCATGGGACCTCCGCTCGTGGTTATGTTCCATCTCATAATCTTCATTATTCTTAGTTGCTTCACCTCTAGAGAGTAAATTACCGTCTGCGTCCTTTGGGAAATGATCCATGGATATCTTAAACAATTGAGAGAACTTCGTCACGGCAGTACTGGAGGGTCCACGCAACAGCAATGCCGACCTACCGCCGCAATTAAGCTTCTTCAAATCGTAATTAACTTTGAAATTCTTCCAAGCCTCTCTTTGGTCACCAGACTCCACATGCAAGATATTCAGGTTAGAGGCTACGGAGGATAACTCAGTGACAAATACAATTCCCATGTCAATCACCATCGGAGAGCTAAACTTCAGAATCCTATCGTGGTAGTGCTTGAATTGGGGCGGCCAGAGTTCAGTGGCACGTGGTAACAGCACCCGCACAGCGAAAACCAAGTCCTGAGAGTTACCAGTATACGTCGTAATCAGCGTAGACACCTTCCGTACAGCTGCCCATTGTTCCACAATATATATGTCGAACCCTTCCACCTGCACTTCCGAATAAGTCAGGTCCTTGCACGTCCTCAGATCAAGCTTGAATAACGCCCTGCAGTCCGGGAAGATAAAACTCACCAGCTCGTCATTGGGATGTACCAATGGGTCGACATTGTTCAAACTAGGCTGCGACCGGCTATGACTCTTCAATTTAGGAGTCATGTCTCCATATTCCACTCCTGTGCTCATTTTTTCCTCCCTTTTTTTATTTTTTTTAATTTCCCTATCACTATATTATTATTATTATTTTATTATATTATTATATTATTTTCTTATCTAGTTAGTAGTTTTTTCTGTTCTTTTATTTTTTTTTAAACTGTCATAAGAAAAAAAAAAGATTGAAAACAGTTTCGATATCTTCAAATGTCTTCACAAAAGATTTAATTACTACATGTACATGTAGTTAATTGTTTTCTTAATTTTTCAATTTATTGTAAACTGTCATTTTCTTTTAAAGAAACACAAAAAAAAAATTTAAAGATCGGAAAAACATCCAAAAAAAAGCAATTTTTTTACTGGCCCATTGTTCTCAGAAAACACCGCGCAATAACTCTAAAATATGTTGCCTTGAGGAAACGTCGATCTAAAATACAAATTCAGAGAAACTGCCGTATAGAAAAACATTCTCGCTCCTCTTTTCTTTTTTACAGGTTTCACTGCATCGGAAAAACTATTTTTTCTGCATCTGCGCTGGTTTCTGGGCCGAGACAATATAATCTAAAAAAAAGAAATTATTTGAATTTTTTACACTTTTTCTGCGGCCGGTTCTGGGTGTGGGGTCACAAAACTCGTAGACCCCTGTAAATCTTTTCTTTTTTTGTTTCATTCTTTCTTTTTTTTCCCTGAAAGTCCAAAAAAAAAAATTTTTGGCTGAGAGAAACAGTAAAAAAAACTAATGAACTCTTACAGAACAAAAAAGGTTTGATGTTTTGGTGGACTTTTAAGTGGCTTCGAATGAGTTAAGAGAGTCCACAGGTAACTTAAAGGGAGATATACTAAGGATGTCTGAAAAAACGCTGGAAGATTTACGCTCAAAGATTATACAGTCGATGTCTGGGGAAGTGAAAGAGGAGGCATCGCAGAATGAGAAAAGGCAACAACAAGTAAATCAAGGTAAACCATATGATAGGCCGCACAATAACAATAGAGGTCAGTACCGGGAACATAGTAGGTATAACAGCTCACAATATCACAAGCAGAAAAACGGTCAGTACAATAAGGCAGCGCAATACAACAATAACATGAACCGGGAGACTTACTACCAAAATAAAAACACCCCCTACATGAACCCACGGTACGAAAACAGATCCAATGCCGACGACAATAACAATACCGACTCCAACAATAATAGAGGCCATAATAACAGGTACCAAACTCAACAACCCCCCCAGCAGAACCAGAAACGGTTCGATATCAATTATAGGGATCCCGCGTTTCTGTTAATTACAAAAAGCAAATCCGCCTGCCAGATAATTGTGCGGATGGAAGAAGTTCAGGACTTTGAAGTTGCAGTAACGGCTCGTGATAAAATCAAAACCGTGGTTTATAATTTCTTCCAAGATATAGAAACCGCTAAACAGCCAACTTTTTATGACCCAGAGTTTAATGAAGGGAATAAGAGCGCAACTTTTAACATCGTAACCTCAGAGCCAGAGGACTCAACAAAGATTCTGGCACTTCAGCAATTCATAAAACAAACTGCGGAGGTCACTCAACTTCTGACGTGGTCAAGGCCTCAAAATTATGTAAAGAATAATAGTCTCGTCCAGAAATACTCCAATCAAGATCTAATTGTCCTAAGTGATACAGAAATTAATGGCAAGACTAAAGAAGAAATACTGCAGAACATGAAATGCGTTCACGTAGACCAAACTGATCTCTTGGAACCCCTGTTCTACAAAGCAGGCCCTGAAACGGAGCCTATCTTCACAAATACCACGCTAATCCTTCTGAAAAGAGCGTTTAATAACATGTCTTTTCATTGGAAGGCCGACGGTCCGAATGCAAAAGTCATTAAGGTCAATGATGGGAAGTATATGTTCCAGAATTTGGAATACCTTCATTTCCACAACTTCACTTCATTAGTGTCAAGACAAGTGAGACACCCTTCAAACATCTTAATGTTACTGAATTGTATTGATCCCATGGATCTGAAGGAGAAAGTCAATGTTGGCGAGTTTACAGAGTCTATACGAAGTTTGTTGAAAGTCGAGCCCCAATCTATTCAAATAGTTAAACCTTCTGTTGACTTCAGAATCAGCGTTGAACATGTGAAGGAATTGGCTGGAAATATATTCATAACTTTTAATAGCATCGAAGATGCAACTACGACAATGCAACAACTAGCTGGTTATGATTTCTACGGAAGAACCATCCTTTGTGCCTACGCATCCAATGCGGACATTAATTTACCAGGTCTGACGTTTGAAAAATAACCTTTTTATATAACTTTGCTCTTTTAACTATAAAATATACATATATTCGTTTTAATTAACAAAAACAAAATCTATATAAACTAAAAGAGAGCCAGACTGTATCAAGGCTATATCTTTTTATAATATGTGAATTTCCTCATTGCGGTGATGAATTCCCCCATTCGTTATTTTGAAAAAAAAAAAAATATTATAGAAAAAAATATAAAAAATTAATCTCAAAATGTCTACTAAATGAAAGTCGACTTCAGATAATTTTATACTCATACAGTTAGCCTACGTTACTAGACCGGTAATATAAAACCCCAAGCCACGAGACTATTTTTGACCGAACTTTGGTTTTTGTTTGTGAAGCTTCTTATATTAGGAGCGGCTGGCATTAAGGTTCAATTTCTCACAAATAGTTGATAGCAATACGAAAATAGATTGAAATAAAAACCTAAAGGATGAATACAACAGTAACAGATTCTGTTCCTGAAAATACTTCAGACGGAAGAAGGCCGCGGAAAGTGAGAAGAAGGAGAAGTCCAAGATTTAACTTCGTCAAGCAGATGGCTGTTCCAGGTACAGTTTATGACACTATTACCTCTATCGAATATCTGAATTTTAAATACGGTCTTAGAAAGTCTCATTACATCAAGAAGTTCATAAAATGTATCCATAGGAAGATTAATGAGGATGTTAGTAAAGTTAGTGATAAATATGTCGAAGATTTAAGCCCTTGGGTGAAGGTGAAACTTTTTATGTTACTAGTCACATTGTCTGAGAGGGGGGGTCCAGAGTATTGGATTGATAAAAATGAATTAGATAAAGATAAGAAACAAGACGATGACGAAAACATCACAGTTGAAGGAGAGAAAGAGCATATCAAGAAAACTAATGGTCCCGATCCTTCTACCAAGAAGAAAGTTGAATTCTGTACCAGAGTTAAATTATTGCCAACTGTAACTGAATATGTAATGCAACAAAATATAAACCAAGAATTCTCTGAAACTACCTATGATGAAAATTATGTCTTTTCTTCTATTTGGGCCAATTTCATGGAAGGTTTAATTAATTATTATCTGGAGAAGGTTATTGTACCACATTCGGAAATGAAGGTATGTCAACAATTGTACAAACCTATGATGAAAATTATATCTCTTTACAACGAATACAATGAATTAATGGAAAAGAGTGAAAGGAACGGTTTTTTGCCTAAGTCCAACGGAATCGAAGATATTGAAAATGAGATTCCCGTAGGCAATGCAAAAACCGAAAAGGAAGCCTCTGATGAAATTGTAGAGTTAAGTGCAAGTCTCCAAAATGTGAACTTGGATAAGTCGGATAACATTGTTGCACAGGAAAGATTACAAAGAGCCCAGAAACTATTATGGCAGGCTCGGCAAGATATACCTAAAACAATAAGTAAAGAGCTAACATTACTTTCAGAAATGTACTCTACTCTTTCTGCTGATGAACAAGATTATGAACTAGATGAATTTGTCTGTTGTGCGGAGGAATATATCGAGCTAGAATATCTTCCTAACTTAGTTGATGTTTTATTTGACAATTGTGGTTCGAATAACTTCTGGAAGATAATGCTGGTTCTAGAACCCTTCTTTTATTATATAGAAGAAGTCAATAATCACGATGACGAGGAAGAAGATTATGAAGACCGATACATGTCAGATGCAGATGGTACGAGCCAGGCAAATAGACAAAGTTTTAAACCTGATCCGAGAGTCATCACCTTGGAAAAAATCTGCGAGGTAGCAGCTAGACAGAAATGGATTTAATACTATAAATCCAGATTTGTTCGATAATAATCTCTCATTGTTTTATAATTTAGCTTTTTGTAAAAATCTTTAACTATAAAAATTATTACGGGTATTATATCATTTATAATTGAGATTTTATCCCAAAGTCTATGTTTATCTATCATAATTCTAATTTAGAATAGCATTACTTCTATTGAAACTAACTCTGTTTGCTCGATTTCTCATAAGTTGGTAGTTCGTTGTACTTATGATTCTTGAACTTTTTATATTTCTGCATTTCAGAAACCTTACCAAGAACACGATGCTTTTTCTTTAACTCTCTGTTCGTAATATCGGAAAAGTCTCTGTTGCTTTTGTTCAAATGCAAAAAGAAGTACATGGCAACAAGAGCAACAACAACAAGCGATGGGATGGTTAATGCAACATAATACCAAGTCTCATCACTGATACCCGCGTCTTCCAATTTCAACTCATCCTTAGTCTTCTTAACAACCTTACTAGGTTGCATAATGTGTAAAAGCACACCGTTCTCTAGCGGGTCAAATTCGTCATCCGGAATATAATCTGGCTGAACAGAAATCACTACTCTACGTTCATAAGAACCTTGCAACCATTCCAGTTCAGGTTCAACAGCATGAATGCCGTCCCAGTTATCCATCCATTCAGATGAGTAAAAAGTTGCTTTCAATTCACGCTTGTGGAGATAACCCTTTTCTTTAGCTTTTTCTCTAACATATGAGATGTGCATACGAACCTTCTCTGCAACTTTACCAGTAGTTGGCTCTTCAAAAAACTTAGTGTACCAAGTTACAAAGTAAACATTACCGACGTTAAATCTCGAGTTTTCTCTTGGTGTACAGAAGGGGCCCTCGACAATATCATGCTTCTTATTAACATACCTGTCAGGAGTACATCTGATCACTGGATTCAATCCAACATAGGTTTGGTCTTCATCCATCCAAATTTCCTCTTCATAAACGTCGTTGGGATCCATGTTATGTGCCTTCAAATCTTCATAGGAGTATGTACGTATACTAGCAGTTTTGAAGTAGGTGGAGTAATCTGGATGGCCCTTCTTAGTATGGCCGTTCTTGATCTCAGGCTTAATTGTCTTTGGTCTACCATCCTTATTCAAGGAGACCCAGGGTTTCAGTGGGTTTGGAGTAGCCTCCGGTTTGCCAGAGAAAGTAACACCACCAATAACAGTGGGTGTCACAATCTCAACCTTAGTAGAATAAACAGTCCTGATCCATGGCTTCGGTTCCTCAGAAGTAGTCTCTTTTTCCTTTGGAAATATAACAGGTCTCCAAGCCAACACCTGAACTTGCAATAATAAAGAAATAATTAAAACTTTGAAATAGGACCGCATTCTGAGAGTATCCAAGTGCTAATCTTAAATCAAAATGTTAAAGTCGACAAGTCAAATTTAAATGCTGTTTTTTCCTTCTATTATTGCTATAAATTGAAAAATTTTGTTGCGCCTGTTTCTCACAAAAACTCTAAAACAAAGTACCTATCAATGCAAATGTACCGGTTTTATAGTTAAAGCTCGTATTTGATCCAGGAATCTCAAGCTCTACACTTCTACGTTTATGAATATACAGATTCTTCTTAAAGGATTTGAGCGAATTACGTCTCATCGTTATTATTTTCATTTTTATTTTCATTTTTATTTTCATTTTTTTTCACTTGCACATCCCCGAACCGAGCCCTATATTGTTTGCTTATGGGCATCATGATAATGATGGCAGCTCATTTCTAACAAAGGCCCAATATTAAATGCTTTATTATATAACAACGTATTCGTATATATTATTTTGAAGGTCATACAATCTCATCCATTTTAAGGAGAGGACTGCGCCTGAGGTGCATCTTGACCATTGATAACTTTGATGGATTTCAAGTTGAAGCCTTTCTTCATGGGCTTCAAATGAATTGAATCCTGGGATGTTATGGTATTAACACTGCCAGATGATACTTTCCTTGCTCCCCAGAACGAGGAGTTCTTTGTGGACGGATTTGAAAACCCCCACGATTTCGAATGGCTCTCCGTCTCCTCAATCGGTAGCATTGTGTTCATTGAGGAAGAGCTCATTGAACCCTTTCTTGGAGAGCTTTCTACCGAGCTAAATGCGGATGAATCCCTGACCCTTGCCTCTAGACTTTTAATTTTTTCCATTTGTGTTTCTGATACCCGCATCAGAGCGTCAAGTTCTTTCTTAAGAATTGCGTTAGTATTTAGAACGTCCTGATTGGTGCTCTCCTGAGTTTGCAATTGATCCAGTAGTTTGGTGTTCATCGTTTCAAGTGCTTCTATCTTTGCCTTCTTTATATCGTTATCGCCTTTCATTATAGAATTGTCGTGGAGTTGCCTCTCGAGCTTTAGTTGAAGTTCAGCGACGGCTTCACATTTCTCCATTAACGTTTGTATGATCTCCTTATTATCATCAGCTTCCTTGAGATCACTGCTGTTGAATAATTGACTTAACGTTTCCAATTGCTCTCTGAGTTTCTTATTTTCATGTTCTTTTTCATCCAAAGTCTCTCTTAACTCTTCTTCTTTACTAAGTTCTTTGCTTCTCGTGTTTATCCTACTTAGTTCTTGCTCTAACAAATTGATCTTTGCTAGGTAGTTATCCTCCCGGATCTTCATACCTTCTACTATTAGGTCCAATTTTTTCTTCGAATTTAGCCCAGTTTTATCAGCCTTAACAAAATTCACCATTCTCTGCACGATAGACCCAAAGCGAAGTGTGGCTATGGTTTCTTCGTGGTGTGACTTATCCTCAAAACAATTTAAAATAATATTAGTACGGCAATTACCACCAAATATATCCTGCAATAAACCTGTTAATTGCGACTCCTTGTACGGTACCCTTTGAGTAGCTAATGTGATGCCTGGTGTTAAACCATTTTCTGTGTATAATTTGTTAGCAGCTTGATTTTGGATCACTGTATTTACTACTATCGGAATATTAGCAATAGATTGGTTTAACTTCTTTATATTCTCAGCACCAAGCTTGGAATCTATTTCCTTATCAAATTTATTGGATCCGCAGAGGTCAGCTATCGTTAAACTAGAGTGCATCACGGTTTGATGTTCTCTATCCAGCTGTTCCACTTCAATCCGTATAATAACATTTGAGATAGACCTTTTACTATCCATTTTCTGATAGGAGATATCTCTGTTTTCTTGAGCCATTTTAATTAGTGTGTTAAACTCATTTATGGTGCTGATATGCTCACTTGTGGCGTCCTGAAAATAATGGTAGAATTTCTTAGTTTCATGGTGGCTTTTCAAGGGTTTCCGTTCTTGCATAGGTGCTAGCAGATCGTACACCTTCTCCATCATCACCTCAACCACTGATATCTGTAAGCCCACCGTAGTACTACCATGACTATTAGCTTCAATATCTTTTTTCTTCTGTAGTATATCTCTAAAGAACAATGTAGCTAACCCGTCAGATTCCTCATTACCGAAGACAACATAGGTCTTCCCACTCAATGACTCACCGTAACTCACAACCGCGCAGTTATATCCATCAAACAAATCCGTTACTGACGGCTTGACGGTCTCAAATAGATTCCCATTAGGCTCTCCGACATCGAACACTTTCCCAGCACTAAATGTACTTTCATCAGCAAAATTAGTAATCGGGTAATGAATCACAGTGTTATCATTCTGCAAAGAGAAGTGTCTTGCTTGCTTTCCTCCTTCTTCACGTTCTTTGTCACCCACAGAATGGGCTGTCTCTGCTGTTGTGCGTTTCTCTTTATTCTCCGTATTAAGCCTCACAATTGTTCGAACTTTCACCGGCTCAATGGGCTTAGCAATCAACGATATTAAATCAGACGGTAGTTCTGTTCCCTTTGCGGATAAACTCCAATGCATTACCATTATTTTTTTTTTTTTCAAATTGAATATTAAACCTTCTTTTTGAAACAATATTCCTTTATTATCCTGAATGCCCGCCGCTTCTGAGCCAATCTGCAGCAAGTTTAAAAACCACAAATCCCGTATAGTCAATAAATTCCCTTTTTGAATCAAAGCTACTGGTTCTGTAGCTGCATAGAAAGCAATGATTAACTAGCTTACTCAAAATGTGAGTGTCCATTTTTGAAATAGAGGACAAGTCCCAAAATTATTTTAAAAATCGGACGAAAACCCCGTCAATCCCTATCGCTCCCAAAGAAAGCAAGGTAGACAGCTCATCTCATTACGATGGATGGGAAGCTGAAAGGACAGTGTTGAGTTCTATTTCATTATTTTTATTATTTTATATAGTATAGTATAGTATAGTATATATATATATATATATTGGTAACTACAATTGGATGTGGTAGAAGACGAAAGGTTCGTAGTCCGTATCTACCAGGTTTGCGTATTGGTTCATCGATCCATCTTCCTTTATCTTACCTTTCCCGTCCTTGGCAAATGCGTTACCACCTAGGAACCCGAACGTCTCAATAAGCTCCTGTTTACATTTGGTGACGTTTTTGGGTGGTACGGCGATGATTCTGATAGTGAAGTGTGGTGGGAGGCCGTAGCGCAGCACGGACTCCACGTATACACGAAGGGCTTTGATGTGGAACCATATAACAAACACGTCGACAAACGCTGTCTTGGCTAGTCTTACCAGTTGGACACGCAGAGATTGTTCCAAGCTTGCTGCGGAGTCGTGTTCTCTTTTCAATTGTTCTATTAGTTCTTCAGAGTAATTGAATTCTCTGGGGATGAACTTCTTCTCTCTTGCAGCACTGGTGAATTCCTGAACGTTCTTTTTAAACAAATGGACATTGTATAATGTGTATTCGTCGTCCTGTGCAATTATGCCGGCTGAACCTGGTACTACATTCTTACTCATTGTCTCGTAGCCATGTTCAAAATCGCTCTTCAAGCTGTTTGGGACAGCAATCAGTACCGTTGTCAGGTACTCTGAATTCAGTATGAAGTCCTCTGGTTTAACTATGTCATGTAAAGATCTAACTGAGAGATCACCAGTCTTCTTACGTTCTGCAGCAGCCAGATTAGACTTGGCGTTGTTGTAATTGGTGTAGGTGGCTCTAACATCGAGGTCCAATTGACTGGCCTCATCAGACAATGCTGTCATTAGGTCCTTGATCGACTTGTCTAGCTTAAACTTCCTCGTCTGCCATTCGAAATTCTCCAAGTACTCTGGGATTGGCATGTTATTAATTGGGATAGTCTTGTACTCATTCGAAGAGGCCTCCTTCATACCACTCATGATTTCCACGATCTTAGCGACAGAAGACCCTATCTGTTTATCAATCTTACCCAGCTCCTCAGACTCCAGTAGCAGGTTATCCAGTGACCCAATCTTAAACTCAGGTATCCTGAATTCGGATACAAAAGTCCTGCCACCGATCAAAGTGTTCTTCAAGTAGTCGTCCACTGTTGCATCACCATTGCCAGGCTTCACACTCCCAGGAAGTGAAACCAAGAAGAAATCGTTAGCAGTATACAACGCAGTAGCCATTTCTATCTCCTTCAATTTCCTAAAAACTATATTCAAATTGAACCCAGTTCAAATATTAATAATAACAATAATAATAATGAAAAAAAGGAATCTTGTCTTCAGAGGCCACAAGGTATTGGAAAAAAAAATATTTTTAACAAGATAATCTTCAATTACTATATTCTCGAGTTATTGTTATTGAATAATCTTTAACTGTTACGGTATGTTTTATCTCAAATTCTATGTAACGCTACTCCTTCAGCTCTATTCTCTCTCTTGGTATATTTCTGACCCTGGAACAGAAGCCAAGGCGTGTCCCCGGGTAATTTGGGTCCTAGATAATATAATAGTGATAGTATATAAATCAAATATTGGTAATGCTACTCCGAATACATCATAATTCAGCATTGGTATTATTCCATAGTTTTGTTGTACGCTTGGTTGCAGATTGGGTGGTTTTTAATGAGTACTCGAAACATGGTAACGGATAAAATACTTATAGAGGTGATGGTTATTAATTATATCTTCTAGTTATTTAGGCGTAGCGCTAGTCATTCAATTGCTAAATAAAGTGTGGTGGAAAGAAAAAAAAGCTTATTTCAAGACCTTACCATCAGCGATTTCCTTAGATTCACCGTTAACGACAACAGGCTTGTCCCAGGCCCACATGTTGTTGACGAATTCCTTGTCTTCTTCTTTAGTTGGGTCCAACTTGGTGTAAGAGTAAGATTCCCAGTCTGGAGCGACGTCGAAGGCTGGAACATTGTCTTGGCCTCTGACCATGACAGCACCAACGATACCGTTGTTGTTGTTCTCACCGTAGACAACTAGACAACCGAACATGTACTTGGTAGAAGCGGACAATCTGTTGAAGAAACCACCGACCAAGTTGTTGGACATGAAGGTCAAGGTCAATTCGTCGTTGTACTTGTATTCGACCTTCCATAAGGAGTATTCCTCTGGGTTGTAGTGTTCCCAGAACCATGGCAAAGCAACTGGTCTGGTGTCTTCGTTAGAGTACTTTCTCTTCCATTCGTCTAGAACGAAAGTGGATCTGCCAAGAGCCTCCAGTGGGTGCTTTGGCTTCTTCTCCTGTTGTGGAGCCGCCTCCTCAGCAGGCTTCTCGGCCTTCTTCTCGGCCTTCTTTGGTTGTTCCTTCTTTGGCTGTTCCTTCTTCTCCTTCTTTGGGGCCAATTCCAATGGCTTCTCAGCGAAAGCTGGGAATGGGGATGGAGCGGACTTGATGATTGGGTGGTTAATCATGGTGGTGTACCATCTGGTCAAGGCCGGGTGGGACTTCTTCAAGTCTTCACCGAAGATAACAGCGAAGGCGATGATGAACATGTAGTAAGCGTAGACATCAGCCAAAGTGACGTTCTCGCCGACCAAGTAGGTGTAGTGGGTCAATCTCTCCTCCAAGGTGTTAGCAACCTCCTTGATAGAGTTGATGTGGTAGTCCATACCTGGCTTGAAATATGGCATCTTCTTAAGAACCAGAGTCAGGAAGACAGCACCGGAGTGGTTGAACAAGTCCATAGTGGTCATAGACATCCAGGACAGGATCTGGGACTTTTCCAAGTCGGTCTTACCAGAGAAAGTGGCACGGACCTTCTCATCAGGGATCAAAGAGGTCAAGTATTCAGCAATGGCCATGGACTCAGTCAAGTGGGTACCGTTCTTTAGCAGCAAAGATGGAACCCTCTTTCTAGGGAATTGCTTGTACAACTCTTCAGTGCCTAGAACAACCTCGAATGGCAAGTCGAAGTGCTTGATCAATGCCACAGCTGGCATAGGTCTTGGGGACATGTTCCCACCAGAGAATGTGATAAAAAGCTTACCTTCAGACATTTTTTGAGTTACTTTTTTCCAATTGCCCTTTCTTTAGAATCCAAATATCCAAGAATCCAAACGTACTGAAGCAGATATAATCAGCTAAATGGAGGTTTCTCTCTCATCGAATCAATAAAACTATCTTCAATGAATTCGTTTGATGAAAATTTTTTTGGAAAAAACTTTTTTTCAAAGTCACATGAATTTTCAGCGTAGAAAATGACTGAAAAATTTGCGATGAGCATATTTTCAGTTAAAATTTATGCGATGCCCATCACTCTATCTGTATTAATGTTGATGTGGTATTGTTGATACATTTAAATAGAGAGAAATAGAATATATTAGCTGATCCAGAAACGAGAAAGCAAGAAGGATAATGAGAATCAAGAAGAAAAATTCCAGTGGTAACGCAAGAAATTTCATTACGAGGTCGCAGGCTGTTCGGAAGCTGCAAGTCTCTCTGGCTGACTTCAGAAGGCTGTGTATCTTCAAGGGTATTTATCCGAGGGAGCCCAAGAATAAGAAGAAGGCCAACAAAGGGTCGACTGCGCCAACTACGTTTTACTATGCCAAGGACATACAGTACCTGATGCACGAGCCGGTGCTGGCAAAATTTAGAGAGCACAAGACGTTTGCCAGGAAATTGACCAGGGCCCTGGGTAGAGGTGAGGTTTCTTCTGCAAAGAAGCTGGAGGAGAACAGGGAGACGTACAAGCTGGATCATATCGTAAAAGAGCGTTACCCGAGTTTTCCGGACGCCTTGAGAGACATCGACGATGCTCTGAACATGTTGTTTTTGTTTGCTAACTTGCCGGCCACAAATAGAATATCCTCCAGAGTTGTTAGAGACGCGCAGGCCATCTGCAACCAATGGCTGGCGTACGTCGCCAAGGAGCGTCTTGTTCGTAAAGTGTTTGTTTCCATTAAAGGTATTTACTACCAGGCCACCGTGAAGGGTGAAGAAGTCAGATGGATCGTTCCTTACAAGTTCCCTGAGAATATTCCAAGTGATATTGATTTCAGAATCATGATGACTTTCTTGGAATTCTACTCGACTTTGCTGCATTTCGTTCTTTTCAAATTGTACACTGACAGTGGTCTAGTGTACCCACCAAAACTAGATGTCGAAAAGGACAAGCTCATCAGCGGTATCAACTCTTACGTCCTAGAGGGTCACGAAGAGAAGAACGTCCTGCAAAGTGGTGTACCAACCGAATCGTCTACCGAGAAGAAGGCGCAAACCATAGACTCCAAGACTTTGGAATCGGCTCTGAAAGCTGACACCGGTAAGAGTGAAGAAGCAGCAGTAGACGGAGAACCCGAAAATGTCGAGGACGTTGAACTAGATGCATTCGAAGACAAGAACAAGATCAAAGGTGATGTACTGGCTCAACCAACTAAGTTCGACTCGCCAGTGGCCAACCTGTTTGAAAATTTTGTCTTTTTCGTTGGTAGAGAAGTGCCAATTGACGCTATCGAATTCCTGATCCTTTCATGTGGCGGTAAAGTTATCAGCGAAGCTGCCATGGATCAGTTAGATGCAAAGCTAGATCTTGATATGTCCACGGTCACTCACCAAATTGTTGATAGACCTACACTGAAAAACAGAGTTGCTGGCAGAACTTATATCCAGCCACAATGGATCTTCGACTGTATAAATAAGGCTGAACTACTCACTGCTAACCTATATCTACCTGGCGAAACCTTGCCACCTCATCTGAGCCCATGGGGTGATGCCGTGGGTTACGACCCAACCGAACAAGGTGAGGAGGATGAGGAAAGTGAATCAGACTCAGAATCCGAGAGTGGATCCGAAGATGAAGAAGGTGAGCAAGTTTCTGAGAAACCAATTGCACTAGAGAATGAAGATGATGATGAAGATGCTGACGAACTTGAAGCTCAAAAACAACTAGAGTTAGAAGCTAAAGGTATTAAATATTCAGTGGCCAAGAACGCTGGCTTAGAAGAAAATAATAAGAAATCCAAGAACAAGAGAAAGCTGGACGAAGATGAAGAAGAAAAGAGACTAAAGATGATCATGATGAGCAACAAGCAACGTAAGTTGTACAAGAAGATGAAGTACTCCAACGAAAAGAAAGAAGAAAAGATTGACAACTTGAAAAAGAAGAAGAAGGAACTAGCAAAGAAGAAAGCTGCTTTGCAAAAATTGAATAAAAAATAAAAGATATAATATAATATTGAATTTCCAGAAAAAAAAAAATTAGAATTAAAATTTATATTGGCATAAAAAGCAACAAAATTACTGCTTACTCTCTTCGTTTCTCTTTCATTTCAAGTTTGATTAAACAAGCTTTTATTATATATTTGAAAAATAAGAACCTTTTTTATATTATTTTGTATATTAATCATATCAAATATCCATCGAATCTCGATACAGGCTTTGCTTTCAATGCGATCATGACTCTACATGTTGCGGTTTCTTACTTTTCATATCACTATATTTTTGTATGCATTCGTGGGTCCATAGATTTTCTATCTGGTACTTTAAACTCCACGTAACCTGAAAGGTCCTTTTGAAGCGCCAATAAAGTTGATTCAGCTTGATTCAACCGTTCAATATCGGTAGCTCTCCTCACATTAACGAAGGAACGGACTAAGAACCCACCTTTAGTTACCTCTTTTATCCTACTCTGTCTTATATCCCAAACCTTTTGGCAATGAGTGAATAAACCATGGCGGTGTGTGAACCTCATACCAACAGTAACGTATATATAATCTAGAACATAGCCTAACTGTTGCATGAAAACATTTAAAACTGGCTCCTTACCTGATTGTTGTAGTATAGTAGTCTCCTGTATAGCCTGCATAGTAATCTTTCTATTATTTCCTGCGGCGGGAATATCAGCTGTGGTTAAACTCCAACACACGTCCTTATTCTCGGGACTTTCGATAAGTTTATATATATGCTCCGCATGAATGGGTAGCTCTCCATCCTTTAGCTTCTCAAAGACGGGTTCACAGCTTACACCGTCCTCTTTGTATTTCTCTTCCGGGACGATCAATTCCAACGGCAGGTTGGTAGAGGTCTTCAACCGTGTAGGCTCAACCAGCTCGTTCTTTGCATTGACGTTATCTATCTTATACCTAGGATCAGGTTTCCACACCGTTGTGACATCTGCAAACACTATTGCCGGTGACCCGGTTAAAATCGTCATGGAGGTCTTAAACAACTCAAAATCATCATCTCCTATGGACGCCATAAGGCTCAATTGCTGCACCATTATTAGGATCTCTGCACGATAAGTTGATGATATTTCTTCCAAAATTGCAAATGATTAAGAAAATATTGAAATCATCAAGGTTGTGCTTTCAAAATTTTTTTTTAATTTCCTGCCAGTAATGAAAAATCAAGTTTTTAAGGTTAAAAGGCCATTAATGAAAAGAAAGAAGAACGTATACAGATTTAGACTCAGATAAAACTACCCAAAACAAATAAAAAATGGCTGTTGAAGTGCCTAAGACAGTTATTAGAAAGCTGGTGTTTTTCACTGCTGCGATGGTGATATGCCCACTGTCGATGTTCTTCATTGTTCAGCATTTCACCGACAACACGATCATTAGTGGTGGTTTGGCTGCCATTGTAGCCAATTTAGTGCTGATTGGATACATTGTTGCCGCCTTTACTGAAGATACCTCTAGTTATGATTTGGAGAAGGAAGAAGCCATATCGAAAAAGAAGGCGTCTTAACCCCCCCTGTTTCTACCACATTTACTATTGTATATTATATAATGAAAGAAAAAAGAATACAATATATGTACGTTTACAACAAATTACTGACATACATACAATTTTCTTATTTTTTGTTTTCAGTTCGTCTTCTTAGAAGGTGCTGTTTGTCTCTCTAGGGCGCCGTAACTGATTGTTAGACTGCTCAACCAAGAAAGAGCAATGACTAATATGCCCAAAAGGACAAGGGATACAAACAGGCACATGAGCAGTCCTTCAGTCCAAATACGGTGCTCCCCACTGTGCTCCCCACTGTGCTTCCCATCTGAATCTTGATACCTATTGTCTTCTAAGTATTCCAGAACTCCAAGATCATCAAGCAGCTCCTCTACAGTATCTTCAATATCTTCTACGATATCTCTGCTTCTCTCCTCATTGAGGTTGTTATCTAGGGTAATAACGGTGGGTACGATACCGTACTTTGATGACAGTGCATCAATAACTCCTTTAATGAATCTGTTCAATGCCTGTATTTCTGTAGATTTTTTTGGTTTGAACGCTTGTACGTTCTTCTCCTCGTCAACAACAAGTTCTGGTCTAAATTCAATCGAGTTCGTACCATGAAGGTCAACTTTGTGTTCATAGCTCCTATCGGAGATATATTTGAATACGGAACCTGGCGTATTTAAATCAGCATTGTCAAATTCACTAAGATCTAAAACTATAGTCGGAATATCGGATAAGCCCTTAAATATACTCTCATATTCTTCTAGGCCTAGTTTTCTATCACTTGGGAAAATCTGTACTGCCGACACAACACTCAGTAAACAAGCAATAACTTTATATAACGCTACCATTTCCAACAATCACCTTTCTTGTACTCGAGTCCCAGTCAGTTCCAGGAAATAAAAAAATATAACTAAAAAGAAAAAAGCCTCCTTTTCGACAACGATGAACAAGCTTTATATCCTGTATTTGTACTTAATCACAATGAACCTCAGGACTTAACAGGGAATCGACTGAGTTGGGATCCTTAATTATTTATCTGTATTGAAATCCTTTCAGGATTAAAGCTTCGCTCTCTGGGCTGCTCGTTCAAAATTACAATTTAACACCAGAGATATATGTTAATAATAACAATATTATATATTTATATACATATACATATATAATACGGACAATGCCCGGGTTCATTTTTCTTGTAAATGTTATTATACCTTGGGTTGCTTATATCTTGGCTTATTTATACCTTGGGTTACTTATACACACTTACATACTTTACTCTATACATTATGGTATAGGGAAAGAAACAGTTCGTTTTCGATTGATTAATAAACCATTCTTCTCCCGGTAATTGTTCTTCTATTGGAATCCTCGTTTTCATCTTCTTCATCGACTTTTGCCCTGTTCAAGACCTTGACGAAGGAATCAACCCTGTATCTCATTCTGGAATGCATGTAAGCCTTAGAGCATTTAATATGGTAATGGAAATAGTTTCTAAATAGCGTTAGCTGCGAGATAGAGGTGAATTGAAGTTCATCTGTCTGGAAATGACGTGGGAAGAGCACGAATGTGATGAACCTTCTACTGTCCTGTTTGTTATGTTGCTGTGCTGATTGTGCGACTGATTGGATTTCCAGAGGCGGTTCATGAGAGAATAGCACCTGTGGCGCGGATTGGATACTGCGGTTTCTCCTCCTTGCATCGGCGAACTCCTGAAGGAAGACTTTGCCTAGAATCTTATCGGTCTCGTCTTGAAAGATAGTCTCAAAGATAACGGTGACACGGTCGCTGGCAGCCTTAACGAATATGTTCTCCTCGTCTCTATAGTTTATCACATGGACGTTCTTGGACTCAATAACAGTACCGTCAGGGATAGGCTGGCTATTCAATTGACGGAACTCCTCGAACGCCTGGTGGAAGGGGTAACTGAGGATAAAGGTCTTCAAAATGGAACATCTCTTGATGACGTCCTCATTCAAAGCACCCAAGTCTATTTGCAAAGTGTAGTCATAACCAGGCTCAACTCCTGCCACAGAGACACCACTACTCTGCGCATACTTCTCCTGCAGAAATGGCAAGAGCTGGCCCTGGCTGGCTATACTCTGCCAAGCCTTCGTTCTGATACTCAATAACAAAACAGCCTTGTTGTCTGGCGAATTGGATATATGGAAAGTGGTGTAATCGAAATCAGAAATGATCCTGTCCAGTGTCAATGGAGAACCGCTCTTGTTCGCATCAACTGCCTCGAACAAAGTCTTCTGGACTAACAGGTTATGGGGTTTAAGATGAAGCATAGCTGGTAGCGATCTCTATTCAAGTGGATTTCAAGTATAACTGCTAGTATATTGCAGGATTCTTACTTCTAGGCAAGTCAAGAAACCATCTTTATATCGCAGGTTGATAAGCTCCATTCCCCTGGTTTTGGCCCCTATGCCACTCACAACAACAAAAAACCGTGAAAACAATCCGGGTCACACCGTTGCCCATGATACATAACACTACGAATAATGAACTATATATCAACCCTACGTATACATACATACATATATTATTCGTGGCTCTATTGAGTTCACACTCTTGCGGTACTATTCAGTTTCTTAATTCAGTTTCAATTTTAATATTAAATACTTATTTTTATTTACACGAGGAGGACTGAAAACGGACAATACAATGGGTGGGATGAGATCATTCCTTTGTGGGTTTCTTGACACCGTACTTGGACCTGGACGTGATCCTGTTCACCACACCGCTCAGATCGCCTGCACCACGGATCAGATGGTACTTCACACCCGGCAAGTCCTGGCAACGGCCGCCTCGCACATACACCACACTATGCTCCTGCGCGTCGTGTCCTTCCCCAGGGATATATGCTGAGACAACATTACCGTTTGTCAGCCTTACTCTGCACGCCTTACGCTGAGCAGAGTTAGGTTTCTTGGGCTTCAACACCATAACCCTCAGCACCACTCCCTTCCTGATGGGGCACCTGTCCAAATCGGGCGCCATCGTGATCCTCTTCTTCTTTGGTGGCCCAGAACCACGCTTGATCTGGTTCAGTGTGGCCATGATCGGCGAACTGGTCGAGAACGAACTTGTTTTGACAGCACTCAGCGCCAGCATCATCGCCGGCCTCATTGCAGGCCTCAAACCCATGCCACCAAGCCTCGCCACAGAGAGTGCAGTAGTTCTGAACATTATTTTCTCTACTATACAACTTGAAGGTCTCTGGCTTCCCTTTTAACAACCCGTTAACAGTTCCATTTCTTCAGTTATTTGCTCGACTTTTGTAGTTGGCCCTCCCACAAATCCCAACGAAATGTGTCGTCCTCAGCGAGCAAAATTTTAATGGTTGGGTTTCAGAAGACCTTAATGTTTATTTATACTTATTTACAAGGTTTTATTTATTCATTACTTATGTATATATATGTTCATTTTTTGTTCCTGCTTATTTGTTCTTTGTTTGGGTGTAGCTGAACCTCTTGCGAGTTGGTGCGAACTCTCCGAGTTTCTTGCCGATCATGTCCTCGGATATCTCAATGGGCACGTAATCTTTGCCGTTATGTATTTCGAACTTGAGTCCCACGAACTGTGGCAATATCGTTGCTGCTCTGGCGTTGGTTCTAATGGGTACACCTTTGCTCATGGCCTCCTTAATCGGCAGGGGAACGATGTTGGGTCCCTTCCAGGCAGAACGTGCTAGCAATCTCACAGAGGGATGCATGGTTTTTATTTCAATCCTTAGACCTTTTACTAAAATACTTTTTAATAAACCTGGCAAAAGTGCTTGGCAAAATACAATAAAGCAACAAAAGAAATGGAGAGGGGGGTAGATCAAAAATGGGGAGAACCTCTCTTGTTGAGTTTTTTTTTAATTATTAGTGCAAATAGTTATTTGCTCTCTTACGTTGTCAGGAGGCTTGTTCATCAATTCAATTTCACCTTTTCAATTTTGAGTTTGTTCGAAATATCTTCAAATTTTTTTTTTTCAAAAATTGAAAAAATAAGAAAAAAAAATTCAAATTCTATCAAATTATTGCAAATTTTGCGATGAGCTCTTTAGAAACTTTATATCATTAAGTCAAATACCTAGAGTACATCCATTCAAAAAATAGCTGTGAGGACATGTTTGCTGCGAGATATGATCCTGCCAAGGCTCAGGTACAAGAAGAAACAAAGGTACCTGTAATTCCATACAAGAGAAAGATATCTGATGTGGAAATAGACGAATCTGGGCTAGAGCAACGACTTGATGAGACAGCGGAAGTTGAAGCGAAGGAGGGCTCCCAAGATGACTCTGACGATGATAGTGATGACGTAGATCTTGATTTAGGTTCTGATTCTGATTCTGATTCTGATTCTGATTCCAGCCCTGAGACTGATCAGGAACCAAGTATTCCTACTACTGGAACGGATGATAAGTATAATTCTGTTATGTCAAGGTTTAAAAAGACTTTGTCTATTCAGAATAAGCTACCCGACGAAGAAGGAGATGGAGAGATAATGGAGACTGGTCAGGTACATGATCTGGCACAAATTCCACAACCTGCATTTGTTAGAGATCAGAAATTAAGAGCACAAGATACAAAAGAACTAAAAGCCACCGCGTTTAGAGACGCAAGAAGGATTCACTATAGCAATGACATGATTAAGCCATTCAGTGATTATTCAAAGCAATTAACACCAAGACTAATGCAAAATATTGAGAACTACTTTTCAAAAAATACATTTCCAATACAAACTGTCCTATTAGATACTTATTTGGAGAAAATAAACTTTGTAATGTCATCCTCAAAAAAGAATTTCACGAGACATATCGGTGACATATTAGTTAACGCATCGACGGGTTCCGGTAAAACACTAGCGTATTCAATACCGATTATCCAGACGCTTTCAAAAAGAGTAGTCAATAGACTACGTGTATTAATCGTTGTGCCTACGAAGCTGCTTATTAACCAGGTCTATCAAACGATGTCACAGTTGGCTGAGGGCACTAGCATAGTGATAACTGTCACAAAGCTGGAAAACTCTCTCAAAGAGGAGCAACATAGAATAATGAAAACTGAACCAGATATTTTTATTACAACACCAGGCCGTCTTGTTGATCATTTATCAGCTAACTCGATCTCCTTGAAAAACCTTAAATTCCTAGTTTTGGATGAAGCTGATAGACTACTTAACCAATCTTACCAAAACTGGGTTCCTGAAGTTATGGGTAATATAAAATCGCACAAATTAGGTCAGATGCCAGGAAACGTGATAAAGATGATATTTAGTGCCACTTTAACGACAAACACAGAAAAACTAAACGATCTACACCTATACAAACCAGCATTATTCGTTACTGATTCTGTCAAGCTTTACAACTTACCACCGTCATTGCAAGAAAACCAAGTCGCAATTCCTACTGCAAAGAGTCTTTACAAACCTCTCTATCTTCTACGTTTATTCGATTATATTACGAGCGGCAAAGTATTAGTTTTTGTACGTTCTAATGAATCATCCCTAAAATTACAAATACTATTACAGGCATTGACGAAAAGTGGAGTGACTAAGAATGTAATCAATGTAAACTCCATCAATTCTAACAATACAAAAGCAGAAACAAGAAAGTTTGTTAATGAATTTTCTCAGTCTTCTTGCAAATCCCAAGTGGAAGTGTTAATCACAACTGATGTGATGTCTAGAGGTATTGATATAGATAGTGTTTCAAATGTAGTGAATTACGATGTCCCCATTTCCTCTCAACAATATATCCATAGGTGTGGTAGAACAGCAAGAGCCAATCAAAAGGGTAGCGCCTTTAACTTTTTGGTTGGTAAAGGTGAAAGGTTATTCTGGGAAAGAAGTATCAATGCCGATATCAGTAGAGATGTTACTGGTTGTCACCCTGTTTCATTTAATGATAAATATAAAGAAGGAATTTTAGTTTCGACAGAAATAGGACATCAGGACCAGAAAGATATCTTTACCACTCTTGAAACGGATGAAATTACACATTACATGGAGTTGTTACAAACGCTAAAACAGTCCTAACCCATTATATGACAGTGAAATACGCTGAAAACATTGCATTTACATCTAGAGCATTTGATGACGTTAATAATTATTTTTTTTCCTGATAAGTAAAATTTCATTATAAGTATTTCATTCTTACATCTAATTGCTGTGTGTTTATAGAACCAGGCAGATTTCGTTCTACATAAACTGACTATATTCTTTCTATCTCTACAGTGGTCTCAGACCCAGGGAGAATCTTTTTTATACACTTGTCTAAGGCTAATCTTAAATGGAGTTCATCGTCGTTGGAACCACCCTTCATACTTATCTTCATTAAAACGATAAATAAACTGAAGTTCACTTTGGCAATAATAAGATCTTCGTAATCCAGCTTGCATCTTGCTTTATATTCCGGTAGACATTCAAGTTGATCTATCAACTTTGCCTTGAAAGCATTCGGATCACTTCTATCAAGACTATCCCCCGAAAGAAACGACAGTATTTTGTTTTTATTCGATTTCTCATAATAATTTTGTGTCAAGACAGGTAAGCCGCTTGAAGAAGTCAAATGGGGCTTGGTGGATTTATTCTGTCCCATTCCAGAGTTTGCATCAGCTGCTATATTAGTATTATCAGCTTCGTTATCCAACAGTGCCAATGAAGGAAGATTTTTTGTAGACAAGCCCATTAACAGCACAACTGCTGACCATTCGGCAATTTTTAGACCGTGTAATAAAATAAAGACCGCAATAATAGCAGTGGCAATATAATCAGCAAATCCGTAGAAACGGCTTATTACTAGAGGGTATATCATCAGATAGATGCCATAACAGATAGTAACCAATGGGTTTTTTGTCTTTAATCTACTATTGGTATTCGAATAATAGATTTTATACAACGATAATGTGGATAACAAAATTGTAACCAAAATTGTGAAATACCATATTGAACAGTCCCCCTCAGAGAAGGAGAATGCGTCGGATCCTCCAGAATGATGAGAATGGGGTATCTGCTGAGTAATATCATCATGTATATCAGAATCATGATCTTTCGTTTCAACCAGCAAAACTATAGATTCTTCAATGATGTGGAATAATAAGTCTAAACCAACAAAACAAAGAGAAACAGCGAGCCCAAAGCTTAATAAAACGTCAACTCTATTAAGACCAAAGGGAAATGTTATAGTACCTGTAAACCAAACTTGAAACTGAGACAAATTTTCAACTAGAATAGTAACCAGTGCACCAATTATATCATATGTGATGAAATGTGATAGAGTGACAAAATTGGTCCAGTTGTTGTATCTACCTAGATAAAATACCACAATACAGAGGAAGAGTTGACAAGCTGTAATAATAAGCTGAATATGTGCTTTTGGCCACGGAAGATTATTTAGCATGTCTTCGATATCAGGAATTGGCAACGACTTTGCTATATTCAACGGGATTTTCACTTCAGGTTCCTGAAAGAAGTTCATAGAAACAGAAGAGTGCTTATAACGATGACCTTTACGGAACGAGGCTCTCGATGATGATACTGGGGGAGTGTTTTGGTGATTAGGTCCCGTGGTTGTCTGTGGCTTAATTGGTGCAGAAGAGAAGTTAAAAGGTGTCTCTAATGTTATGCTCGCTCTCTTGCCTGGTGGCCCTATCTTTAGGTGGTTTTGTTCTGGTGAAGACGACCTAACAGGTGATCTATTTCTTGAAGTGGGTGGTGCAAGTTTTTGACCTGGAATGTATTTTAGAGAGTTCCTTCTTCCATCATTAGCTGGTGTATTAGTGCCATTATTTTTCTTAGGTGTATGATATCCACTTTCTGGGTATGACGTCGAATTGCTATTATTATTAATACCACCACCACCAAATGTAAATGCCGAGTTATATATTATACTTGAGCTAGAGTTGTTCCCATCCTTTTGCGAATAGAATGAATTCGGCCTTGGAAATGAAGGAGACATTAGCATCGAACGCGCTTTTATCCTACTTCTTGCTAGAGGATTTGTTTCGCCGTTATTATTCACTGAAGCTGAATCCGACAGAGACATATCATCAGGCCCTTCCAAGTACGGCGTCTTAAACAATTGGTCGGAGAACTGAGTGGAACTCTCCTCTGCAATAGGGTTCATTACAGGTGTAGACAACGGATCATTCATGGTTTGTCCTTTATCCTCCATTTTTCTATGATTGTATCTTTGTATAAATTTTTACAGGGTTAATTTTTTTTCAGATTTGATCTTAGCTCTTGTCACCTTTAAGGTTCCAATAATTATCTTTGCGTGCTGTCCCCTTCTATTAGTATGAAAAACTTTTCACAAGTTTACAGTCTAGCTCTGCTTTTGCAAAAGTAAACTAGCTGGCTATTCCAAATTACTTCTTTGATAGGGAACCAAATACACTTGTTTAATTATCGAAGAACTAATTTCAAGGTCATTTTTCTATCTTTAATTCAATTTTTTTTTTTTTTTCTTTTATATTTTTTTATTATCCGTAAAGAAAATAATATAATATTGCATATACTCCGAAGGTAGATCATATTTAATTATATTTTAGTAGGGCGTTAAAAGGATAATATAATATATTTTTTATGAAATGTATATAAACTCATATCATTTCGATATGATAAGCACATAATTTTTACATAGCGAAGCTGAGTACAGAATACTTCTTTTTTTTTTGTTTTGTTTTTACTAGTCATGACTGTCATAAAAGGGCAAGTTTATAACCTAGTGTTACAGTTCGACACTGCTGTATTCTGTACTCCTTTGCATCACCACGCCGTGAACTGCATGTACGTTCCGTGAGAATCTCTCCATGTGAGAGGGTCTTCTCTCCAAGTCGTAGTCGTAGTCACTACAGAGATCATCCTTGGCATCGGTATCGTTGACCTCCTGGGTTTGCGAGAAGGCGTGTTCCAAGTCGTAGTCACCAGCCTCCTTCTTTTCGTCTGTTGTGTCGACCTGTTTTTCGCTGTGCATATCCTCTGCATCTGTTGCTTCTGCTGTCTCCTCGGGGTCGCGGTTACCAAACCACTTGAACCTGCAACACCACACGAAGTGGGACGCAAATATGCCGAGCTCGAGACCCGCAATCACACAGTACAGGATGATGCCCATGACGTCCATGTTCCCGACCACCACACTGACGATGGACAGCCACGCGCCCAGCGAGTCGATGAACAGGAACAGGAAGTTGATGCCCACCACACGGCCGTTACGCTTGGCCAGCTCGAAGTACGGCGGCAACAGCCCCACCGCCAGCAGAACCGTCGCCAGGATACCGAAGATCAAGTCCGGCCACGTGATCCCGCGCGAGTACAACGGCCGCAACCACAGGATGAAGCCGACCTCCATGCCGACGTCCGCGGCGATGATACCGGCGACTATGGCGATAATCTTGCGCCTGTCCATGCTGCAGGGCGGGTAGTAGCAGCTCTGCACGAACGAGATGCCGCAGAAGAACATGAACAGATGGGGCTGGACCTGCAGGACGACGTTCCCCTTCGAGACACAGAAGTATATGGCGAACGGGATCCCCGAGACGACCCACAGAAACATCATCAGCGGGGGCAGCCCGGTACAGTCCTTCCGCTTCCAATTGTATATGATCTGCGGGATAAGCTGGACACACCAGCACACAGTGGCAATAGTAGCCAGAACAGTAGCAGCACGATCAGATATCATCGAGTAGTTTTTCGCTCTCTTTATGACAACATAAAAAGTACTTGTGATAATATGCGATGAGCTTGATTTGAATGTCTCATTATATATAGTGTGTTTAAATATATTTTGTCACACAGGTAACAGAACCCAGAAAAGAAAGAAAGAAAGTCATCCGATAAACCGTAATCTTTACTCAGAAACCGCTGCATTCGAAACCCAAAAAAGAGAAGTCCAAAAGGGCACCAGGTCGCAGCCGCGGCGCTGCCATTCAAGAAGAACGATGCACAGCAGCCGGAAGGAGTCGGCAAAAAAACAGAGCGACGACTTCTTTCTCGGGCCACCCCCACGGGCCACGGGGCCGGGCGGAGTCGGAGTCCGTTCGGGTAAGTTTTAGGGTTTATGGTTAGGTCTAGGGCTAGGGCTAGGTCCAGGGCTTTTTATACTATACAGTATTACTGTATTGTAATATTGTAATATTGTACTATTGTATTGTAGTATTGTATTATAATATTGCAGTGACAAGGATATGTGCAACTATATTGTTTTGTTTGTCTTAATTCAAAAAACTCCATTGCTATAAATTTATGTAATATCATTCCCATCTTCCGTTATCATATTAAAGTTGTGTAAACTATGTTAGACGTTATTGTATATATATATTCTGCTTCTGTCTCCCGGTTTTTCGCTCAGAAACCACGGGAAACTCGGTATTTACCTCTTCGTTAGACAATTATGTCACAATTTTTCTTTTAATAGTCTAATTTTGAAGTACTCTTCTTACTTGAAAAAGTAAGCTGCGTTATGCGCTGATATGACTTGAATAAATTATTGTATTATACTGTGCTATATTACAAAATTGCATTGTATAGTCATCACGTTTCCATGTTGTCAGGCATATACCTGACGAGGACAACCGACAAAATATTGTCTATGTATAAATGCATCATTGCCAGGTTATTACACAGCGCGGATGATGCTACAGTGAACATTTATCGTATGTCACGATATATCAGTTTATGTGTTTAGAAAAGAAATTGACTCACTGGAGTTCCCCCTAGAAAAGTGCGTGGAAAAACACCCCATTTCTACCCAAACCAAGGGTCCCCCCTTGGTATTTTGTTGATTTTTCTCAATTCATCGTTGTGTTGTTTTTTATTGTATTATATTGTATTATATTATATTTTGCTATATTGTATTACGGCATTAGTGTATTAGATTGTACTCTATTTTATTGAACTATACTATATTATTATATATTATTTTACTCTAGTTTTCTACTAAACTAGACGATAGTGTGTTATATTACATTGTGTTGTATCATATCGTAGGATAATGTTGTAATGTTGTAATGTTGTAATATCAATTTTTTAATATAAATATATTTGAATTTTACAGTGCCCTTGGTTTCCAACTGGTTTTCGTCGGTTTTTCGATTCGCCTTTGTATTGTTATAGTATAGTGTTTTATAGTATAGTGTTTTATAGTATAGTGTTTTATAGTATAGTGTTTTATACTTTACTATATTATATTATTGTAGTATTGTATTACTGTATTGTATTACAAAAATATAAATATGTTAAATAAATATAACAACTAAAGGTCATGAAAATAATAAATAAACCTAGATACCGGTGTTATCCAAGAAGAAGTAGTTTCCGGATAGTTTCTGTTCTTTGTCCATCTGGGAGTCTAGCTTGTTGATTCTTGGTCTGAACGAGTTAGGGTCTCTTCTGAAGGTGACGTTCAGGTTCTTCAAGAACCTGTTGCAACCGGTCAGCAGGGACTCTGGTTCCCCTGCAGTGGCGTTTTGAGATGGCGTACCTTCGAAGACGATGACCTTGTCGGCCAGGTACGTGGCCATGATGAAATCGTGCTCGACGACGAAGGCCGTTTTCTTGTTGTGGAGGATGAACCTTCTGATGACCTTGGAGCAGATGATACGTTGCTCGGAGTCCAGGTACGCGGAAGGTTCGTCAATCAGGTAGATGTCCGCCGGTATACCCAGGGACAACACGATGGCCACTCTCTGCAGCTCACCACCGGACAGGTGCTTGACCTCCTGGTCAATGATGTCGTCGATCCGCAAAGGCTTGACCACATCGGTCTGGAACTGCGGGTTCAGGAACTGGCCTCTGATCTTCTTGAAGAACAGCTGTCTAACGGTGCCCGGGAACTTTGGTGCGATGGTCTGTGGCTTCATCGAAACGTTCAACTTAGGCACCGCAGACCCGTCATCGGCTGGAATGGCACCGGCCAAAAGCTTGATCAAAGTGGTCTTACCAGTACCGTTTTCACCCATCATAACTAAGATCTCAGAGTCAGAGAACTCACCGGACTTGACGTTCAAAGTGAAGTCGCCTTGCGTTCTCTTCATAGCCGGGTACGTGTACGCTCTGGTGTTGTCAATGATAATATCCGCCGCGGAATCGGCTATTCTGAATTGCAGCGCCTCGCTTCTGAACCTCATGTTCTCAGCTGGAATGTGCCCATCCAAGAAGATGTTGATACCTTCTCTAACAGAGGATGGCAAAGTCACAACACCGTAGACGGATGGGACACCGTAAAGGATACACACGAAATCGGACAGATAATCTAGGACGGACAAATCGTGCTCGACCGCAATAACGTATTTTGTTGGGCTCAGCAAGGATCTAATAATTTGGGCTGCGTTCAAACGCTGCTTGACATCCAGGTAGGAGGAAGGCTCATCAAACATGTAGACGTCAGCCTCCTGGACACAGGACATGGCAATGGCGAATCTTTGCAACTCACCACCGGACAGCAGACCAATATCTCTGTTCAGCAGATGCTCAAGCTGCAATGTCTTGATCTGCTGTTTAACCACGTCTTGTGGCTTCTCCATTCTGAGCTTCAGCAGCTCACCGACTTTTTGGACGGGACCCTTTATAGCACGAGGCAGGTTATCAACGTACTGGGGCTTGATGATAGCCTTGATGTCGTCTTCCAAAATCTTGGTGAAGTAGTTTTGCAACTCGGAACCACGGAAGTATCTGATAATCTCTTGCCATTCTGGGGGGTCCTCGTAACGGCCCAAGTTCGGCTTCTGCTTACCAGCCAGGATTTTCAACGCAGTAGACTTACCGATACCGTTAGTGCCGACCAGCCCGAGGACCTGGCCGGGCCTTGGGGTGGGTAGCCTATGAAGTTTGAAACTGTTCGCAGAGTAACGGTGTGTGGTGTGCTCCTCCAGGTTGGTGGGCAGGTTGATAATAGTGATAGCATCAAACGGACATTTTTTCACACAAATACCACAACCAATGCACAGGACCTCCGAGATGAAAGCGATCTTAGAGGTTGGGGTGACCTCAATACAGAGCTTACCAGTTTTGACAACAGGACACGAACGCTTACATTCCTGACGACACTTCTTTGGCCTACATCTGTCACCATTCACAATGGCGATACGACTGCTCTTGTCACTCATCGTTGTATTCCTAGATTTCGTAACGCGCTTTCTTACAAAACTATACGGAAAGACTGTGTTTCGTTAGTGTTGTTGTTGTTGTCTTATTCTTTAAAAGAAGGTCATCGCAAAGAAGGTTTAAACTTTTGACAAAAAAAAAATTTTTCAAACTTTACCCGGACACATCGAAATATTGTTGCGGTTACCCGAACAGTACGGCCACCCCCCCCCATTAGTAATATACGAGGATATCATTGGATGGGATATTTCATTTAACTAGAATGCATACTGAGTATATCGGATATAATAGTGACCATGTTATTACCTCTTTATCTACAATTTATTTCCGTTTGTTGTTGTCTTTACAAGTGTCTCTTGTCATCCGCAAGCGGCCCCGCGGCGTTGTTTATTAGTAAGCATGAGGTGGGGCAATGTAATAGAACAGCAAGCAAAGAGGAGGACGGGTGTGTGTGTGTATTTGTTTATGTTGCGACAGTAATATCTATCTGTTCTTCTGAAGACAGTGTATATCACAGATAGTCACCACACACGTTTTTTCATTCTTTACCCTCCATTGTCTATCTAAAATCAAAGATTCTTGTTTAAAACAAATAAAAAAGGGAGTAGATGCAAGATACATACATACATATGTATATATATATATATTGAGAAGGACAAAGAGACAAGGAGAAGAGAGAATGGCATCTTTACCGAAGAGGATTATAAAAGAGACAGAGAGACTAGTCAGCGACCCTGTCCCCGGGATAACTGCTGAGCCGCACGACGACAACCTCAGGTACTTTGAAGTGACGATAGAGGGTCCTACGCAGTCGCCGTACGAGAACGGTGTTTTCCACCTCGAGCTGTACCTGCCGGAGGACTACCCGATGGAGGCGCCGAAGGTCCGGTTCCTGACGAAGATATACCACCCGAACATCGACAGGCTCGGCCGCATCTGTCTCGACGTGCTGAAGACGAACTGGTCCCCCGCGCTGCAGATAAGGACCGTGCTGCTCTCCATCCAGGCCTTGCTCGCGTCCCCCAACCCCAACGACCCGCTGGCCAACGACGTCGCCGAGGACTGGATCAAAGACGAGAAAAGAGCAAAAGAGACAGCAAAAGAATGGACCGAGAAATACGCAGAGAAGTAGTTGCTATATACATATATAAATATGTTTGAGGGTTACTGTATAATGTAGAATCAATATGAAAAGAGAAGGGATCACATGCACAATCGTGGATATGTATATTGCACGTGTCGTACAAAAGTACAGACGCGTAAAATAAAAATAAATTTTTATAAAATTTTTGTAAAAAAACGCGTAAAATGGGAATAGGGGTCGGGACGAGAGAGAGAGAAAACGCGCAGGAAAAAGAAGATGAGTTTCCCAAAACGGAAAAAATGCGCGAAAAATAAAATTCCAGTCGCGAAAAAAAAAATTTTTTTGAAAAATGAAAATTTTCTTTTTTAAATGTGGGGACGGCGACAACGTGTTTTGTTCTTCTCATCTGCGAATCACTTCCACTTCCATATAATATAATTTGATTGAAAAAGCCTAAGATCTAGGATATTGATGATCAAGAGGTTTCTTTACATGATCTAACGATTGAAGACCAACTGATAAAAAAAAAAGAAGCAAAAGCTTTTAAAAGAAAAAGCAACACACTCGCTGTATCTATGACTGGACCGCCATCTCCGTTTGAAGAGGAGCAGCTTTCGCCGTTTGACGATAGCAATAGGTTTGTAACCGCCCAGGATCTGCACGCGCATCTGGATACAAATACGACACTGAATGACGAGGAGGCAGGAGAGGAGGAGGAGCTGAAAGAGTACGAGGATTTCGATGTGGTGTCATACGAGCCGACGCCGGTGGTAGGGAAGAGTGCGGAGGGGTTTCACAGTGATGATCGGGTGCTGCAGTTTAGTGCCGAAGACAAGAAGCGGCTCAGCAGGAAGCAGGAGGAGGACGGAGACGAGATCAAGAGGCTGAGGTGGGGCACGCAGCGCAGGAGGAGCTCTATGAAGAAGTACGATATCGGGAGATCGAAGACGCTGAAGTGGGCAAAGAAGAACATACAATCGCCGTTCGAGGAGCTTATCGGCAACGACGTACATAGTGGGAATACTGACGAGACTGGCGTGACGAATAGAGCGGATGAACTGCGGACCATCTACCACAACATACCACTGCCCTCGGAGATGCTAGACGAGGATAACAACCCAATTGCCAACTACTCAAGAAACAAGATCAGGACCACGAAGTACACACCGCTGACGTTCCTCCCCAAGAACATCATGTTTCAGTTCCAGAATTTCGCAAACGTCTATTTCCTGATCCTGCTGATCCTGGGTGCGTTCCAGATCTTCGGTGTTACAAACCCTGGGTTTAACGCCGTCCCGCTGATTGTCATCGTCATCATTACCGCAATCAAAGATGGTGTGGAGGACTCCAGAAGAACGGTGCTGGATCTGGAGGTAAACAACACGAAGACGCATATCCTGACCGGTGTTGCAAACCCCAATGTGTCCTCCGATGACATCTCTCTGTGGAGGAAGTTCAAGAAGGCAAACACGAGGATACTGGTGGCTTCAGTGACTTTCATAACAGAGAGGATTACAAAGCATGGTAGACTAAAGAGAGCCCAAAGAGAACGTCAAAGGATGAACCACAAGAAAAGAAAATCAAGAAATTTCAGGAATTCAATCGATTCTTATCAGAGTAGGTTCTCAATGGAGAGCGGGAACAGGGTCTCAATGGACGCTAGGCCGTCTATGGATGTCAACAACAATAACCATAATACAAATCCATTGGAGAACACGTTGATTAACAGGAACATACCTCATGATCGAGATTGGAGATTTGCTAAAGACTTCTGGAAGAACGTGAAAGTAGGTGACATTGTTAGAGTGCACAATAATGAGGAGATCCCAGCGGACATTGTCTTGTTGTCCACGTCTGATTCAGATGGCGCATGCTACGTCGAGACTAAGAATTTGGATGGTGAATCAAACTTAAAAGTTCGTCAATCTATGAAATGTACATCGGACATTAGAAGTTCTGCGGACATCGCTAGAGCTAAATTTTGGATCGAAAGTGAAGGACCACACGCGAACCTATATTCATACCAAGCCAACTTTAAATGGAATGACCTCGCGACCAATGAACTATTGAATGAACCGATCGGTATCAATAATTTGTTATTGCGTGGTTGTACATTGAGAAATACTAAATGGGCTATGGGTGTTGTTGCATTCACTGGTAACGACACAAAGATAATGTTGAACACCGGTATAACCCCAACTAAAAAATCAAGAATCTCAAGGGAACTGAATATCTCTGTTTTGTTCAACTTTGCATTGCTATTTATCTTATGTTTCGTTGCTGGTCTTGCTAATGGTATTTTTCATGATAAACACCCAAGATCTAGAGATTACTTTGAATTTGGTACTGGAACTGGTGGTCCAGCAACAAGTGGGTTTGTGTCATTCTGGGTCGCAGTTATCTTATACCAATCGTTGGTTCCGATCTCTTTATATATTTCAATTGAGATTATCAAAACCGCTCAAGCAATCTTCATTTACATGGACGTTTTGATGTACAATGAGAAACTTGATTATCCATGCACGCCCAAGTCTTGGAATATTTCAGATGATTTGGGCCAGATAGAATACATTTTTTCTGACAAAACCGGTACACTAACTCAGAATGTTATGGAATTCAAGAAATGTACAATTAATGGAGCTTCATACGGGAGAGCTTATACGGAAGCGCTAGCCGGCTTGAGGAAAAGACAGGGTGTCGATGTTGAAAAAGAAAGTAAAATTGAAAAAGAGGGTATAAAAAATGATAGAGAATTTATGATTGAAGAACTTCAGAAAATTGCAAAGAATAGTCAATTCTATCCAGACGAACTGACTTTTGTATCTAGGGAGTTTGTCAATGATTTGGGAGGTAAATCTGGTGAAATCCAACAAAAATCCTGTCAACACTTCATGCTTGCATTGGCCGTTTGCCACTCTGTTCTTATCGAACCTTCTAAAGATGATGCAGAGAAATTGGAACTGAAGGCCCAATCTCCGGATGAGGCTGCCTTAGTCACAACGGCAAGAGATATGGGCTTCAGTTTTGTAAAGAAAACGAAGGACTCTATGATCATCGAAGTTCAAGGTGTGGAGAAGGAGTTTCAGGTTCTAAATATCTTAGAATTCAACTCCTCTAGAAAAAGAATGAGTTGTATCATTAAGCTTCCTGCTGAAAACGCAGGCGATAAACCAAAGGTATTGTTGGTCTGTAAAGGTGCCGATTCTGTAATCTACTCTAGGTTGAACAAAACCGGATTGAATGACGAAAAATTATTAGAAAAAACAGCTTTACATTTAGAACAATATGCGACTGAGGGTTTAAGAACTTTATGCATAGCACAGAGGGAATTATCTTGGGAAGAATACGAAAAATGGAACTCCAGCTATGATATTGCAGCGGCAGCGTTATCTAATAGAGAAGATGAATTAGAAAAGGTTTCTGACCAAATTGAAAGAAATCTAATCCTACTTGGAGGCACTGCAATTGAAGATCGTTTGCAAGATGGTGTTCCAGATTCGATTGCATTGCTAAGTGAGGCTGGTATTAAATTATGGGTCTTAACTGGTGATAAAGTCGAAACTGCTATCAATATTGGATTTTCTTGTAACTTGTTGAACAATGATATGGAACTTTTAGTTATCAAGCATACAGGAGCTGATGTCGAAGATTTAGGTAACACTCCTAAAGAAATTGTTGAAACTCTAATATCACAGTACTTGCACGATAAATTTGGCATGTCCGGTTCCGAGGAGGAGCTCCAATTAGCTAAGAAACAACATGATATTCCTAAGGGTGAATTTGCAGTTATTATCGACGGTGAAGCATTAAAATACGCCCTTTCCGGCGATGATCTAAAGAGGAAATTTCTACTACTTTGTAAAAACTGTAAATCTGTTTTATGCTGCAGAGTTTCTCCCTCCCAGAAGGCAGCTGTTGTTAAATTAGTAAAAAGTACCTTGGATGTGATGACTTTAGCGATCGGTGATGGATCTAATGATGTGGCAATGATCCAATCAGCTAATATTGGTGTCGGAATAGCAGGTGAAGAGGGCAGACAAGCTGTCATGTCTTCTGATTATGCTATTGGACAATTCAGGTATTTGACAAGACTTCTCTTAGTCCATGGTAAATGGTGTTACAAGAGACTTGCTGAAATGATTCCACTATTTTTTTACAAGAATGTCATTTTTACGCTTGCTCTTTTCTGGTTTGGTGTCTACAATAACTATGATGGTTCTTATTTGTTTGAATACACATATCTGACATTCTATAACTTGGCCTTTACTTCCATTCCTGTTATTTTGTTAGGTATCTTTGATCAAGATGTTAACGATACTCTGTCAGTTATATTCCCACAACTATACAGAGTAGGTATTTTGAGAAAGGAATGGAATCAAACTAAATTCTTATACTATATGTTTGATGGTTTGTACCAATCTATTATTTGTTTCTTTTTCCCATACCTACTTTATCGTCGCAATATGATTATTACTGGTAATGGTATGGGTCTCGACCACCGTTACTATGTTGGTGTCCCTGTTACGGCTATTGCTGCGATTTCCTGTAACTTGTATATCCTGATGGAACAAAAGCGCTGGGATGTATTCTGCTCATTTTTCATTGGTATATCAATTTTGATTTTCTTTACGTGGACTGGTATATGGTCAAGTGCAAGCAGGAGTAACGAATTTTACAAGGGTGCAGAGAGAGTATTTGGGACGCCTACATTTTGGGCTGTATTATTTGTAGGGCTTCTATTCTGTTTACTTCCTCGTTTTTCCTTTGATGTCTTCAAGAGGTATTTCTACCCTAGCGATGTGGATATTATTAGAGAGATGTGGAATCGTGGTGATTTCCAACACCTACCAGAAAAATATGATCCAACCGACCCCAATACTCCCAAGATTAGTCTATCTCAAGTATACGATAAAGCAAGTTCGCTAAAAAACCCATCAGCTTCTTATTCGAGCAGTTCATCTAGTGAAAAAATTATTTCTGAAGAAATTGAACTGGAATCTAATACTGGTAAGTTTGATACTGACCCTAAACCAGAATATGAATCTGGTGTTGGTGACGAAATTTTGAAATATTACATGGGTAAAGATTCTAACCATAATACATTGTACATGGACAAATCCAAGAGAATGTCCATGTATTCCAGAACAAGTAGCAAAGTAAGAACATCTTTAGATAGAACAAGAGAGGAAATGATAATGACTAATCAGCTGGATAATAGATACTCTGTTGAAAGAGCTAGAGTATCCTTAGAATTACCTGGGATCAACCATGCAGAAAGCTTATTGTCAAATTGAGCTCCAATTTGGGAACCATATCTTCAACAAACTAACAAAATAAATAAAGACCCTGTGTTATGAATCTTATTATAAATGAAGACTTATTAGTACAATTTATTCTACAAAGATTCACTTCACTTTATATTTGGTCCTTTTTTTTTCCTTTTTATTCACTTTTTACACTTCGTTTACAAAGAGAAAACAAAATACAGGCTATACAAAAAAAAAAAAAAAAAAAAAAATAAAAAAAATCAAGAAAGTGCAAATATTCACCGCTGTAACTTATATTGAAACTGGATTCCCAGTTACAAATTATATTCAAATGAACTCTAACAATAAGAACAACTATACCATTTTATTTCACATATTTTTCATAACATTCATTTGAGGGATGGACCCTGTACATTAGTTATTTTTTTTTATGTTTATTTTCTTTTTCATGCACGCATATATTTCTGATATTATAAACACACTTTATCTAAATACTATTATCTACCTTATTCATATTTTAAAATATTACTATCTCGCATCAGAATAATTAGGTAACCCTGCGCCTTATTGGCTCTCACTTTTGACAACATATCGTATGGAATTATAAAATATAATTTAAGCAAAAATCCAGTGATATCAATCTAGCGTTTGAATAAAGACATAAGATTAATCTTTAACTTACTTTTCCCATTCCTGGATTAAATTCTAAATTTTTTGTAACTGGTGTAAATCATGTTATTTCACTAAATTCAGAGAAGTTTGTGGATAAATGTGCGGTTGTGGTTATTACAACTAATAATGGGAATAAGCAATAAGCAATAAACGGAAATAAACCCTTGATTTTAGGGGAAATTTCCGGAGCCGCTCAGTTTGACATAATATTTTGCTGTATTTTCTGTGCGTTTCCCGTGTTTTGTTTTGGTTTTCAGGTAACGAACAACATTAAGCAATGCTTCTTTTTTTAACCTGAATTAGCTATTTGGAGTGGTATTCAAAGGCATCTCCATTGTTTATTTCCCTTTTTATTCAATTGAGGGTATAAATAATTGTCAAAGAAGAAGACCATATTTCTACCAACATCCATCAATTGATTTTAATTTTCCCGTTTCTATTATTCATTGTATTTGTTTTTGTACCATGTTCACGACTAACACAGGCACAGAATCAGCCATAAATAATAACTAAAGAAATTCCTGGAATAAAAACTAACAAAAACAAGTTTATATTAACGTTTCCAATAATGGCTTATCCAATTGAAGTAGACGAAACCATCCCAACGATGTATCCGACATCCGAGGAGTTAGGGTCGTTCAAAAAATTAATAGCTCATTCTATTGAGAGTTTGCAAATGAATGGGATGTTAAAGTTTCAAATGCCGCCTGATTACTTAAGTTCAATTGATTATTATTTTTCGCAAACCACAATTACAACCACTAATGTTCAGGGAACTTCAGGAAGGAACATCAAAAAAGTTCAGGAAGAAATAGTTCCCAGATTTGACCCAGCTATCTGGGCAAGCTGCTCTCAGCCGTTTAGTTTTCCCAGGTTCTCTACTATCAGTGATGATAAAAGTTTAATAGATATGATTAGAAAATCAAATCAAACACAATATGAGCCAGGGTTCTCAAATGAGGCCTTATTAACCCATGAGTGCTTCTTTTGGGTAAATTATTCAAAATTCACTCCAGTTACAGGAAAGTTAAGTGTTGACAATGAAAAAATAAGTTCTAATATTCTGACAGAAAATTTGGGGATGCAAGATCCTATAAATAATTTAGTTTTTGAAGACGGTTGTCGTTTGTCCTCATTTGCCGTTTCAAAACCCTGGAAAATATTTACTGAGGAAACCTTCGATATTTATTATCATTTCTATGGGGCACCCATCCAGTGGTATACCATTAAGAAAGGGGATAGGGACCGTTTCATTTCATTCATGAGAGAAAACAACACCGAAGATGCTACTAAATGCAATGCATTTTTTAGACATCATACATATTTGTGCAGTCCAATGGAATTGGCCAATGTAGGAATCATTGTTAAGAGGTATTTACAGAGAAGTGGTGAAATATTTGTATTTAAGCCTGGTGAAATATATATGGGGTTTAATCATGGCTTTACCATTACTCAAGAACAACATATTGAAAACTCATTCATCAAGTTTGATAACGAGCGGACATTATCCACATTTTGTAGCTGTGGGTTATCAAGTCATTCGAAGGAAGATACATATACGGAAATGTTAAGCAAAACTGAGGAGCCCCATACAGTCAACAATATTCACGAGCTCTATGACTTACTTATTAATCATCCAAATACGGTTCCTATAAATTACAAAAATGAGATTATTTCAGCTAAAGATTTGGTACAGATATATCAAGGGTCTTCAAAAAACGATTTATCAGATATACCTAATTCTACTCCAAACTCGACATTTACCTCAGCAGTTCCGTGTATGATAACACCGACGCCTAGCTTTGAAAAGAAAGGTATTCCTGACATGAAGCTGCTATCTCATTCAAAGGAAATTAAGGATCTAAACACATCAGATGACAGTGACTTTATTGGCAAACTAGCGGAAATGTCACCTCTTGTCAACGGGTTAGCACCATGGAACATTGATTTAAATAACCTGGACTTTTTACCCTCTACCGTTGAACAGTATATACCAGCCGCCCTCATAAAACCAGAACTTTCTGAAACAAGTCTTGAAATAAAACCGATTGAAAAGTTTGAAAATAGAGCTAATAACTCTATTAAAAAAGAAACAACATTAGAAGGCTCAAAAACTTTAAAAACCCCCTCAAGAAGAGTGGCTAGAAGAATTACGGATATTTTGAAACTACAAAAGAAGAAATTTAAGTTTAAAATTGACAGAATTCCAGTTAAAAGAAGAGTTCATTTGGAATCTACCTATCCAAAGGAAAAAAAATTTAGACTTGAACCTCAACCTGATTCTAGTATAGTTCTATTACCATGTGAACTATTTTTACCAAAAGAAGAGGTTGAGAAATTGGAGAAGAAATTGGTTCCTTTTTCCTCTACAATTGAAAATATTGGGGGAGTTAATATCTACCATTGTGATCGTTGTGATCAAACCTATCATACCCAACACCATCTACTCAGGCATCAAAAGTCAGTACATTCTAAAACAAAGCCATATTGTTGTCCCCGTTGTTTTAAGGGTTTTAAAAGAAGGGACCATGTAACACAACATCTTCGGAGAAAGATTCCTTGTAAGGAACTCAGTTTCGGGAACAATTGACGTTACACTAAAGATCACTTAAATTATTATAGACTATATTACGTAAGATAGATTCTTTTAATAAATTTTCTACTTCTTAAGTATTGAATAAAATAAACAAAAATATTTTCAGTTGTCGAATCTGTCTATCATCTCAAAAATGTTACTGAGAACGTTACCCTTGACAATCCTATTGTATACCTCGACGCCTTCACCTGTACCCTTCTTACTGTTATTTAGACCGTCTCCAAAGAACAGACGAACAAAGTCACTCTGTAGGCCTAGTGGAACAAGGGAATTCGGATCAATTTTACCATGTAAAGCGGCCTTCCTCTCCTTGATCACTTGCGATGTATGTTCTAAATTATCAGCTGCATTTTGGGCATTGTCAACGATAGATTTTGAAATACCACACATTGACGCTACATGCATACCAAATGAACCCTCACTTTGGCCCTCTGTCAATTTGTACAAGAAAGTGACATTTCTTGTATCTTCATCCACTAGGATTTTCATTTTCATTGGTTTTACTTGAGGGTGTGCCTTGAAACTCATTCCTAATGTACCATAATGTGTAGCAAAAAATCCAAGACTCTGAATATGAGTCGCAACATGATACAATACGCTTTCGGCAATGGAAAACCCATCATTCGAGGAACCGCCCCTTCCCAATTCATCTAAAACGAGTAAAGATCTATTGGTTGCCCTATCAAGTATCTTTTTCGTTTCTGATAGTTCTACGAAGAAGGTCGACTTGCCTTGCATGATGTTGTCATTGGCACCTAGTCTGGTCATAATTCTATCAATAGGGGTCAGGTTAGCAGATTCAGCTGGAACATAACAACCCATTTGAGCCATTATAACGGCTACACATGTCATTCTTAGAACAGTTGATTTACCAGCGGCATTGGCACCTGTTAATAATCCCAGGTTTGGGGAATTCTTACCAAGACTAATATCATTTGGAATAAAGTCTTTACCTGTTGTAGCATCGATACTGAAACAAGGATGCCTCAATGACTTAAAATCGATAAAACCATTCAATTTGTCGCCAGTATTTTCATCGGCTTCGTTATGAAAAGTAGGTCTACATGATGGGGCACCTAGTGACTCTGAGGTCTTTACTAAACCAATTAAACAATCGATATTGGAAATTGTATGGACCGTTGGCATCCATAATGTATCATAATAGGCGTCAAATTTTTTACATAATCTGAATTTTAAATCATCTTCCAAAGCCTTGTGTAACTCACGGGCTTCCGCCATTGATCTAGCTAGTACTCTCACCTCATCAGAATAATATCTTTTAGTGGATTTGTTTGCACCCATTTGAACCCAGCTCCCTGGAACATACTTTGATGCTGTGACAGGGATTTCAATTGTATAAATTTCTTTCCCGGAATCCTTATATTGAATATTAGATGTTTTTAATAGTTTCATATAGCTCCTCAGCAAATCATGTAATTCCTTTTCCAAAGATTTGATCTTATCCAATGAGTTATCAAATTCAGGTTCAACCCCAGGTTCTGGAATAATAACCCCTTCATCAACTGCCTTCTGTCTGTCAAATGCATTTTTCCACTTCTCGACTTGTTCTTGCAAGGTCATAGGAATTTGGGAGAAATACGTTTTTAGTGCACCATGCAATTCATGCTCCGTTAATTCGTGAGTGAGAAGCACTATATCTTCGAATGCTGTAATCACCTTGTCAAAATCTTTGACCTTCAATGATCCTGAGTGAATACGGGAAAGCATTCTTTCTAAATCCGGAAGTGACGATAGATTAGATTCAATAGTGTGTCTCAGCTTCGTATTGGCGATTAGTGAATCAACACTGTCTAGCCTTTTTTCAATATCTGATTTCATTAACAAAGGATGCATTAACCATTTCCTCATCATTCTCTTCCCCATGGCGGTTATTGAGTTGTTAAACAACTTGAACAAGGTTCCCTTGTCCCCACCATCATAAGAATTGCTGAATATCTCTAGATTTTGTAAAGATATACCATCCAATACCATTGAATTTTGGGATCTAACAAAGTTATACTCTTTGATATTCCTCATGGAAATTAAATTCTCGTCCAATTTCAGCCACTTCAAGTAGTAGAGTAGACCTCCAAATGCGGAGAGCCCTACTTTTTTCTCATTCTCATGATATTCTTTTAATATTAATGGCCAGTTATCATTGCTTTTAAAGTATTTTTCTTCATTTGCAATAAGTTCATTATATGTTTTTTCAGCATCATAAAATTCCTCGACTGGTTTAATATAATTGAACAACGCATGAGGAGCAGCGCAGAATTTAACTATTTTATGAGCCAAATTACCTAAATTGTTCCTTTCCATAATTATTTCCTTTGGTTTAACTTGGGACATTAGCGTGTCTAGCCTTGAACATTCTTCATCGTCATAGAATTCAATCATTTGTAACTCACCCGTTGAAGTATCAATGAAGGCAACACCAAATAATCTTGTATAAGTTGGAGATTCTGGGCTTGTAGTATCGTAAAAATTAGCTGGCTCTTCTCTGACGGCTAGACAATATGTTGCTAAATCAGAGTGAATCATATCACTATCAACTAATGTACCGGAGGTTAGTACGCATTCCAGTTCTCGTTTCACAATACCCTTTGAACCTTCTCTCATTTCCTTTGCCAACATTGACTCTTTTTGGTCCACCTTCGCAACTTTGTAACCAAGTTGGATGAATTGTGCCGCCCAGTGTTCGAACGACATTTCTGGGATACCTGCTAATTGCATGTTGGCTCTACCACCGCCTGCAAGTTTCCAATCGAACAACGCATTAGCTAAGAAGGCATCCTTTTCATATAATTCAAAGAACTTCCCCTTTTTGAAGAAGACAATACAGTCCCACATTTTGGATTTAATTTCCCAGTACTGTTTTTCGAATGGCGTGAATTTATTCCATGCAGATGATGGTATATATAAGGTCCTTGGATCGTATTCAGGATCGTCTTTTGGTCTTTTCTGTGCATCTCGCTCCTCCACTAACCATTGATATCTTTCCTCATTTTGCTTGGTGAAAGCTGTATTCTTTGACATTGTAGTTGGCGCTAATTTCTTTGCCCTTTGCACTGGGGGTTTAGGAAACTTTGCGATAACAGGTTTCGCTGAGACCTTTGGACTCTTATACTTATTTGTGGTCAACGCCAAGATATCGTCGTCGTCGTCACTATCATTTTCTTTTGTATTATTATCATTTTTATCAGAAATATATTCTTCATTTTCTAGTTCTGGCTCAGAAATGGCTTCATATTCATCGTCGTCATCATCGCTAACAGGAGCACGCCTCCGCCTTTTAACAGGTGTCTCATCGTCATCTTCATCGCTCTCTTCAGCGTAGCTTACATTCCTGCTCCGCCTTCTCCCGCTAGCCACAGCGGTTACATCTTCGTCGCTATCGATCTCCGCTTCCTCTGTTTTGACTACTTCCTTACCATCCGTGTTAGGCGTTATTTCGGGTTCAAGTGTTAGTTCCTTGGTATCTGCTACCGTTACTGTATCTTCTGCCGTCGCTGCCGCCGCCGCCGCGACAGTGTCCTTGTTCTCCTCTATTTTGCGATCGGCAACCTCGTCATCGATAAACAGCGATTTACGTTCCTGCACGTTTTCCCTGGTGGGACTGGGATATTCAGATGGTTTCTCTTTGCTCTTGTCCTTCGGCGGGGATTTCTTCGTAGACTGTTTCGAAAAGAATGAAAGTAGCGTGCTCTGTTTCATTTTCTTCCCAGATGACCCCATGCTCAGTTTCTTGTGAGTCTTCGGTGTACTAGGCGCGGTCATTGCTTGCATTTAAATAAATAAAAATAAAATAGGATCCTAAATTCTTAATAATTATAGGGAGATCGACGCCATTTTATTAAGTCTATGAGAAAACAGATCTTCTACGAACCCTGGCGTTTATATATTCAAATTCAGGGCGCGGGGCATCGCGACGCGTAAAATATATATGTACAAATGGCGACGCGTTTTTCTTTTTCTCAAAATAAAAAATAAAAACACTAAAAAGGTAAACAATAATAACACAACTGTTTTTAATAAAAACAGATATATAGAAACAGGAACCCGCATTTTTTATATACGTGGTATATTTACTGGGAAATGTGTATTCGGAATTCTATAAAAAAGGGAGTATTAAAAACCCCAGTTTAAGGAGAAGCTGTGCTTCTGCTGCATCTGTTTCTGTTTTCTCTTCTTTATTTAGTATTGTCTCTTTTTTATTTTTATTCTTGGCATTAGTTTATTTATTAGGGGTGTCTCTCTATTTTTTGTACTTTAATTACCTGTTCGTATAGTGTTCTGGAAGAAATCCGGGTCTTCTTCAAGAGACTCCTTGATAATGTCGAGACCACCTTGAAATTCTCCGTTTATATATAGTTGAGGGAAAGTGGGCCAGTCTGAGAACTTCTTCAGGTTGGTTCTTACAGATTCGTCTCTCAATATATCAAAGAAACCGAACCTGATCTGGTGTTCCCTCAGGATGCCAACGATCTGCCTCGAGAACCCGCACTTGGGTTCAGAGGGGTTGCCCTTCATAAACAGCATAACTGGTGCGGCGTTCACTAGTTTTGCCAGTCTGGCCATCAGTTCTTCCTCCGTTTCTTCCTCATCTTCTTCCTCGTCTTCGTCTTCCTCCTCCTGGTTGTCGTCCTTGGCCTGCGCGATAACGCCGTCTGCTGGAGTCCTCTTGCATTCCTCTAATGCAGCTAGGAACTCCTTGGGGTTGGCACCCGACAGCTCCTTCAATATCGTCCCGTCCTTGATCAGTATGAAATAAGGAACAGCAGATATCTCGAACAGCTCGGCGATTTCGGACTGGGAGTCCGCCTCCAGAGCCAGGAAAACCACATCCTTATTAGACTCGTCATCACTGATAGCTCTATACAGCTCGTTCACCGCCTTGCACGGCTCTGCCCACGACGTATGGAAATACAAGGCTATCAGTTTACCCTTTGCATTAGAAGTAGTCAACTCTGTAAACTGGTCTTGATTGGTAATCTCAATAACACCCATTTCTTATCTTATCTTTTTTTCTCTTTTTTTTTACAGTTATATATATTTTATTTCGAACTATTCTCTCAAACTATTCCAAGATATTGTTTCAAAAATAACCCTGCAGCTGAGATATATATATATATATATATATATCTATATCAATATATTTCTTTGATTACAAATTCACTTGGTTTCATTGCCAGATGCGTTCACATTGTCTTCGATCATTATTAATCTCATTGAGAGAGAATGGCAAGAAAAAAGTTTAAACCAAAGCAGAAGAGAATTGGGAAAAAAAAAAATTGTGTATCGCGATTGACGAGGCGGTAAATATTATAGCCAATCAGATGCGAGAACATTACTAAGTCGGTTAATTTACCCGGACAAATATTTTTTCTTGTGACTGTGCACACCCATACACCCACATTTACCACCCGTACATTTCTAAAAATAAAAAATTTAAAATTTTTTTCGGAAAAATAATTTTTTTGGACGACGCAAAACAGGGTAATGATAGTTCAATACGGAAATTATCACGTGCCGTTTTTTTCCCAGTTTTTTTTTTTTCCTCCACCGAAATTTTTTTTCAGCAGTGTATATATATATACATATTAGGTTCTCTAGTTTAGTAGATTATTGAGCACAATATATATTTTTGGACAATACATAAAGAGAACCAAGGATATCTATTGATTTTTTTTCATTTTTTTTAAACTTATCTAGTGAGTAAGACGCATTTATTAGCCTTTTTTGTTCTAATAATTGCAGACAATCTAATCATAATTTAAAAGAAAGGAAAAAGAACGATATATTTCAATAAGGAATTAACAGAAAATGCAAATTTTTGTTAAGACTTTGACCGGTAAGACCATTACCTTGGAGGTCGAGTCCAGCGACACCATCGACAATGTCAAGTCTAAGATCCAGGACAAGGAAGGTATTCCACCTGACCAACAGAGATTGATCTTTGCTGGTAAGCAGTTGGAAGACGGCAGAACCTTGTCTGACTACAACATCCAGAAGGAGTCCACTTTGCACCTGGTCCTAAGATTGAGAGGTGGTGGTAAGAAGAGAAAGAAGAAGGTCTACACCACCCCAAAGAAGATCAAGCACAAGCACAAGAAGGTCAAGCTTGCCGTCTTGTCTTACTACAAGGTCGATGGTGAAGGTACCGTCACCAAGTTGAGAAAGGAATGTTCCAACGCCACCTGTGGTGCTGGTGTCTTCTTGGCTGACCACAAGACCAGACTGTACTGTGGTAAGTGTCACTCCGTCTACAAGGTCGACGCCTAAGTTATACATGTATAAGATTTTATACTTTCTAGCATATTTAAATACATTATAACAAAAATAAAAATTTACTTTTTTTAGTAAGGGACAGAAACAGATATAATATGATATGGATATATAAAAAAATATAAAAAATTAATTAATGTTGTTATCTTTCGATGAAATATACCAAATGCACAAGTACAGGATGTCGTAATTACAGAATTATTCATAACTTTTTTTTTTTTCTTGCTTTTTACAGTTTCTCATGTTTCCCCCCCTGTCTTCTAAAGAATATTAAGGTTGTGTAGTGTGTTGTAGAGCAAAAATCTATTTCTTGTTGAATGCGTCGGAGAACACTTCATGGTTCGTCGCCAGGATGCTCGAATAAGTCCTCTCGGTGCCTTTAATCAGGTTGTCCGCGGTGGACCTGACGTCCTCCACCGTCTCGTTGATAACAGACCCTATATCGCTGTTGATCTGGTTCAGATGTTCGTTGAAAACCTTCAGCACGAGGTCGAAACCCATCTTACCCTTCTTGGCGTTCTCGCCGAACCGCTGCACGCTCCACTCCTCGATCTTGTTGCAGAACCGCCCGAGCGTCCCGCACACAGAGATCTGCGCCTCCTGCTCGAACTTCGTGTTCGTGGCGGGCCGCTGCTCGTCGGGCGTGTACCGCACCGTCTCGTACACCTTCATGATATTCCAGAACGTCAGGTTGCAACTCCGCATCGTCAACGTCTTCGTGTCCAGATCCACGGTCGACACCTCGCGCACAAAACTCTTCTCCGACGCGCCCACAACCAGCAAAACCCACCTGGGCACGCTCTGCTTCACTGTGATAAGCCGCTCCGTGACCAGCTGCCGCCCGCCGCCAGTAAGCTCGCGCCTCAACACATCAACAGCAATAACATGCGTCGAGATCTCGTTCGGATACTTGTTCCAGTTCGCCGCAGTCACCTGCTCCCACGGATAACCAAAATCACACGTATTCTGGAAAAGCCTCATCTTATTTAACTTTCCTTATATATTTATGAGATTAGATTATTATATTGTAATATGTTGTATTGTAATACATTGTATTGTAATATATTATATTGTGTTATATTAGATAGATATATATATATGCTGATAAATTTTTTTTTTCAGATATATTCAGTTTTTCAGTTTCTTTCGGAAAAAATATCCCGCTTCCACTGAAATCCCCGTACAGAACGGCAATCCCCCTCGGGAACCCAGCTGGGGGCCATCCCCTTGCATCTCTGCTGGGGCCCCTCCCCCCTCCCCTGCGGCTGTTTCTGCGGCCGTCTCTGTGTGTCAAAAAAAAAAGTTTCTTTTCTTTCTTTTTTTTATTGTTCCTGCCGACACACACAGAAACTGCCGTGGCAGTCCCAAAAACGCGGAGGGTGAAACTGTCTCTGTACGTGGTTTTGTTACCGGGTTTTCCAAAGCACCGGCCGGGGGGGGGGAATCCCGGAATCTCGGAGTGTCATGTGATTCGTCTCGCGTTACAACATTGCAGTATTACTGTATTACAATATTACAATACAATACTACCAGGTTATGGTGTTATGCCATCATCTATTAATACAAGTATGCAAGTATAACATAGTGATTACACCAATACAATATATTCCGTCGTGCTTCTCTTTTCGCTGTGTTGGAAACAGTAGCAATGACACTCACGTCACGACGTGAGTGTCATCTTTCTATATACATAGTTAAGATACTTGTGGCGATATTTATCACCGATATACAGAGACAGAGAGAAAGGCCGTGTCGTCCTCGACGACAAAGCAAATTTTGGTACTTTTTTTCATTTGTTGGAATCTTTGGTTTTTTTATGAATTTCCCCTTAGAAATGTGCGTAGCGAAACACGGTGTTTTCACCCCTAGCCAAGGGTCCCCCCTTGGTATTTTGTTGATTTTTCTCAATTCATCGTTGTGTTGTTTTTTATTGTATTATATTGTATTATATTATATTTTGCTATATTGTATTACGGCATTAGTGTATTAGATTGTACTCTATTTTATTGAACTATACTATATTATTATATATTATTTTACTCTAGTTTTCTACTAAACTAGACGATAGTGTGTTATATTACATTGTGTTGTATCATATCGTAGGATAATGTTGTAATGTTGTAATGTTGTAATATCAATTTTTTAATATAAATATATTTGAATTTTACAATCCCTTTGGTTTTTGTATCGGATTTTGCCAATTCGCCTTTGTATTGTTATATTGAATTATTGTTATAAATATAGAATATGCAACTATGTTATATAATAATCTACAGGACACATAACAGACAATTGATATAATATCTATTTTTCTCATCGGGCTCCATCACCCAACAGGAGATTGTCAGTTTGATGTACTGCACTTCGAGACCATTTTCAAGCGATTTGTGTATTTTGGTCGTTGTATTATTATATTAATATATTATTATTACTTTACTATTTTTGTTATATCGTCAGTTCATTAATTCTCCAGTCGTTTTTGATCTTGTCCCTTGCTCTTAGCAGGCTGGGGCCTCTCGGCTGTGCCATTAGTTCGAGCATGTTAGTGAGGAAGTGGCCGTTGGCGGAGAACGGGTTGTCATGTCTCCTGCGTATCCTGTGCATCACAGGGTTGCGGAACCCGATGCTCCGCAGGTACTCCCTAGTCGTCTGCTGCGTCCCGGTCATTGCGATGTGATAGCCCAAAAGGATCGCAGGATACGGCAGGCATAGCGCGCCGTACGCTACCAGCAGGATCGTGGCCGGGTACGGGTACGCGCTTACGGGGTGGCCCCGCGAACGCCGCGACAGGTGGATGCTGCAGTTTGCTATCAGCAGGACGCACACAACAGTGGTGCTCACAAGAAACTCAATGAAATATCTATAGTTACGCTGTCCGATACAGTTGTTGACCCACATGCAATGGTGGTCGTGAGTCGATACGCAGCATTCACAGATGGAACAATGCGAAACACGGGGAGGTCTCCATATTTGGCACGTCCGGCAGTATTTGACGGTGACACTGCCGTCACCAACTTTAGCGTCCTCGCGACAGTCGCCCTTGCTTCTCCCTGTAATGTCCCGGATGTTACGGTACGGCAGCGTTATCACGTTATGGTACTCCTGCGGCAGCTGCGCGTTTTCAGCCGCTGTCTCTAGCCTGTGGATGTTCTTTGGCAGCATCCCGGGGTCGCTTGTAGACGTCTTGACAAACGTCACCATCGACCATGCCGATGCCCAGTAGAAAAGCACCACCAGGCTTTTGTAACCTCGATGCGTGTGCCATAGCGTGCCGGTCTCAAACACCGAAAATAACACTATCGGTACTATGATCGAAAATAGAACAAATAATGAAAGTGGTCTTGCATTTTTGACAGTCCGGAACCTCCCACCACAAAAGAATACATAATTTGATAAGCTCGGTATTACTTGGTAGTTGCGTCCTGAATTTATCTCAGCATCACCATCGACAGTGATAATCCATCGGTATATCCGCTTGAATATGCTCGGCCTCATCCTCATTTACTTTTGTTTTTATTTTTTATTTTACTCTATAATGTCCTCAAAAGAGTTTTTTTTGTTATTTTTTTTAGTTTTATTGCAATGGATTTGATTCTATCGTTACAGATGGTTGTCTTAATGTCCTTATTTTAGTCATATGAATCATATATATTGAAACAAAGCCTCGTTAGCTCATGTATTTGCCTTTTGTGTTGGTATTACTGTCTTTAAACATTGTCTTTTTTGGCTTTTTTGGTTGTTTTTTTGTAATTTTTTTTTTTGCCCGATTCTAAGGGGTCCCAAATGCAACTTATAGAAAGTGACATTTATAATAATCTCGAATATTAATCGAAGCAAAGTCTGATCTATTAAAAAATGTTCTGATTTAACATTATGGGTATCTAATGCCACTGATTTATTCCAGTTGCGCTTAGAGGAAAAGGAAAATATAAATATTAAATAAATGAAATCATGGATAATGATAGGATAGATGAGGATCTGGGAGGACTTGGGGTTAATGTTTTGTCTCAAAGTTCTTTAGAGAAGCGCATTGAAGGTGACGTACAGAATTTCACTGCTCAGCAGCAGGCTGATCAAGAGGAGAAACGGCTGGAACGAGCCAGGAATGCCCTAGATAAATGCTTAAAGAAGAAGAAGTTGTTGGAGAGGAGGTTAAAAGTGACTCCTAGGATTTCTGTCAAGGCGAAATTGAAAGACGATATCAGGAAACTAGAAGAAGGTGAAGAGAAAAGACTCCGAGACGATATACATGACATTCAGCTGCGATTGAAGGACTCCCGAAATGAATCTAAAAATGGTAAGATTAGAGACGATGGTGGCCCAAGACCTGGAGAATCTGAAAAGGATTTTATGATTAGAACTGGAAAGATCACAGCTTTTGGATCTGCTAACGGATTTGTAATGGATGATGGAAATGATGAGGAGAAAGGTGTTAAAAAAGAGGGCCAGCAAAGTATAGCCGTGAAGCATGAAAATGATTTTGAAGTCTTGGCTGGTGCACAAATGATAGATAACATTAATGATAATGAAGATGCAGAATCGATTTCAAAGGAAGATGAAGATGGGGGTGTGGAAGATGAAGAACATCTGCCATATCAACATGAAGCGGATGCCAATGAGACGCAGGGTATTACGGATGGTATTGATGATGAAATAGAAACGAAAAGTGCTCCGGGGTTAGGTAAAGATGACGGTGACGAACTCGTGTATAAGAAGAGACTTCGAAAGTGGATAGAGCATCGCTCAGCTAACAGAAAAGTAGATAAATTTCCTGCTTTACCTGAGTGGAGAAAACCACATCCAGACATTCCGGACGCAAAACTTAATAACGAATTTAAGATACCCGGTGAAATTTTTTCACTATTATTTCATTACCAAAAGACTTGTGTTCAGTGGCTGTATGAGTTGTTCCAGCAGCAAAAGGGCGGTATTATCGGTGATGAGATGGGACTCGGTAAGACAATTCAAATCATTGCTTTTTTAGCTTCACTCCATCATTCAGGGGCATTGGAAGGACCAGTACTGATTGTATGTCCTGCAACAGTTATGAAACAATGGTGTAATGAAATACATCAATGGTGGCCTCCATTCCGAGCTGTTATTTTGCATTCCATAGGAGCAGGTATAGGCAATAAAGCAAGACTTTCTGAGGCTGAAATGGAAGAGCTCTTAATCAAATCAAATCCTGACGACTTTACATATGAAGACTTTACAAACAACTCGAAAACAAAGGCTAAAATGGAATCTGGGATGCAGCTTCAGGAATTAATCAATAAGGTGGTAGATGACGGACACATTATAATTACAACTTATGTCGGTTTAAGAATACACGCGGATAAATTATTGAACGTAAACTGGGCGTACACCGTCCTAGATGAAGGTCATAAAATCAGAAACCCTGATTCTGATATATCGCTGACGTGTAAGAAGCTGCAATGTTATAATAGAGTAATTCTTTCTGGTACACCAATTCAAAATAATTTGGTAGAACTATGGTCTTTATTTGATTTTATTTTTCCAGGTCGATTGGGAACCCTACCAGTCTTCCAGCAACAATTTGTTCAACCAATCAATATCGGAGGTTATGCAAATGCAACTAACACGCAAGTCCAAACAGGTTATCGATGTGCAGTAGCGCTAAGAGATCTAATATCGCCATATTTACTGAGAAGGGTTAAATCTGATGTGGCGAAAGATTTACCTAAAAAGAAGGAAATGGTCTTATTTTGTAAACTAACCCAATTTCAGAGGAATAAATATCTTGAATTTTTGCATTCTGACGAACTAACTCAAATTAAAGGAGGAAAAAGACACGTTTTATATGGTATAGATATTTTGAGGAAAATTTGCAACCATCCTGACCTCTTAGATAGGGATGTTAAAAAGGACACGATGTCATACGGTGACCCCAAGAGGTCTGGGAAAATGCAAGTGGTAAAACAGTTACTAAAACTTTGGAAATATGAAGGTCACAAAACTTTATTATTCACTCAATCTAGACAGATGTTAGATATTTTGGAGGAGTTTATAAAATTTAAAGACCCAGAGTTATCAGATATTCGGTATTTACGTATGGATGGTACAACAAATATATCAAATAGGCAGGATCTGGTCGATCGATTTAATAATGAAGAATATGAAGTTTTTCTTTTAACAACTAGAGTGGGTGGTTTAGGTGTAAACCTTACAGGTGCCAATAGAATCATTATCTTTGACCCAGATTGGAATCCTTCGACAGATTTACAGGCCCGTGAAAGAGCTTGGAGAATCGGTCAAAAAAGAGAGGTCTCTATTTACAGATTGATGATTTCAGGAACAATAGAGGAGAAAATTTATCACAGACAAATATTTAAACAATTTTTGATGAATAAGGTGTTAACAGATCCAAAACAGAAGAGGTTTTTTAAAACCAATGAACTTCAGGATTTGTTTAGTTTAGGCGGTGAAGAGGGTTACTCCACAGAGGCATTGAACGAAGAAGTGGCCAAACATACAAAGAATTTGAAAGACTCCAGATCTAAGGAGAGTGATGATTTGGATCAGGTCGTCCAATTAGATGGTGTTTCAAAATTGGAGAGTTTTTATAACGGTAAAGAAACAGAGGATGAACACAAGCCAGATGATGAGAGATTGATTGAGGGAATGTTGGGCCAAAAAAACTTGGATAATATTGTCAGTCACGAACAGATGATGAAATCTCATACAAGTGGTTCCTCCAAAATTATTCAACAAGAAGCCACTAGGATTGCATCAAGGGCCCTGGCGGAATTGAAGAAATCTCGAAAAATGACTAAGAAATTTGGCATCGGTACCCCTACTTGGACTGGTAAATTTGGAACTGCAGGTAGGGTTGTTAAGAAAAAGCCAGTGCGGAATTCTAGTCTAAAGACAGGTTCTGAAAGTATTTTGGCTAATATAAGGGTTGCCAATAAGGAAGTGAAGAATCTACCATCAGGTCAAAATACCACTGAGGTCGAAACTGTGAAGAATAAGGATACCCTACTCTCTATTGAGAAGTATTTAAAATCGCAGCCAAAATATTGTGGTTCTTCTAAAAATATAATTGCTAATATTGGTGCGGATCTCGTAGATCAAGAAGATGTTATTCAAATAAGAGCTCTTTTAAAAGCAATTGCAGATTTTGATAAGACCTCTAAAGTCTGGGTATTGAAAGATGAGTTTATTGACGAAGATTTGTAGACTTTATTACATAAACATTTTATTATGGTTGTAAATGGCAACATTCAAAAGAGACGATATTAAACTCTACAGGTATGTCTTTATTTTTATATTTTTGCAAGTATAAACTATTTAAAGCCAAATCCTTCAGATTCTGTAATAGCCCATAAGAGCTTCTCTTCTAATTTCTCTTTAGTACCATACTTCCATAGGCATAATTCATTGAAACAGGTATGAGCTATAGGAAGCTTACTCGAATCAGAGGATCCTAATAGACTAATTTTGAATGGTAGTGTCGACATGCCGGTAGCTGGTATACCGTCAGATCCTGTTACAAATCTCATTAATTTCCGCTGTAATGGATAATTCCACTCCTCTACAAGCTCCCAAAACCATTGAACAACAGGCATATCATCCCGCATCCCTCCAATATATCTGGTCACGGAGCGTAGCATTTCAAAATCATACTTTTTAGAGTCAACATCTCCACATACTAGTCTTTTTAATTCTTCGGAGTTAAAAAGTTTTATAGATTTGGAAACAGAGAATACCTTCTTAAAACCTTTTGCAAAATGGATATATTTATTTTCGATAATAACATTCAGGTAGAACTCAACCCATAGTTGAACATACTCATCTCTGTTTTTCTTAGTTACAGCCTTTTTGTTTCCATTTTTGCAAAGGTCAACAGTGTTGTATTTATTCCTTGCTTTTCCAGCTCTCAACTCCCAGCCATCATCAACAAAGGTCGTTTCAAAAGTGAGCGCGAAAAGATCTTCGAAGTCATCACTTTCGTAATCCAGTAGTTTCTGTAGATTCTGGGCAGTTTCAGGATATATTTCAGCATAATCTTTAAACGTTAGGGGTTCGCCACATAATTTTTTGTAAATAGCTTGTGGAAAACTCAAATTTAAAATTGTACCATTGAAAATTGCCAAGCCCATAACAACACCGAACAAATAGTATAGTTCTTTAGTATTTTCATTTAATAATTCATCGTGACTGCTATTAGAAAACCAGATCAAACGACTTTCAGAAACATAAACAAATAACGAGTTTAACGGATCATATAGAGATTTGGTCAATAACAAAAACCATTCTTTACGTAGCCCTCCGGCATCAACACCCGGTTCTCCGATAAATTCAATTCTCAATGATTTGTATAAGTCACCTTGGTGCTGCTTTATGCATTTTAATGAGTCACCACTTATATGCGCTCTCCGTACTCTGATTTTGAGGTAAACATCTACAGGTTTTCCATTGTCAATAGATGATAAAAATGCAACCTCTGCTTCGTGTTCCATTATTCTCCGAGTTTCATATTCCATAATAGAAATTTTTAAGCCTAAGGAAAGTAGGAAAGGATAGGTACAAAAGGAGAATTGCTTTTTGTCAGGAGCCCAATCATCCAGATTTTTCATCATTGCAGTCTTTTTATTCATTCCCCTCCAAATATCGAAATCCTTACGGTAATCAATAAAATCGAGAATGGTATTGTAAAAATTAGAGACCTCTAGCATCTCTTGCTTATTACAGTTCAAATTAAAGGCATCTCTTTTAGCATTACTGATAAAATAATAGGAAAAGAGACGCGTTGCAGTGGTTATATGCCAATCCCCATCGTACTGGTATGGACTGAATTTGAAATTGCCTGTAGGAGTACCTTTCTTACCATGTTCCGATTCCTTGCTTTCCAAAACACCGTTTATGTTTGGGGATTCCATTGATTGTATATTATGCTGTGACCAGTAACTATTATTGTTAATAAAGTCCGAAATATCATTGTTTGCTCTGGTGGGCTGCATTCTAGATTTCGTTACTTTTTGATTATTAAAAAGTATCTTTGAGAACTGGAAAGTGAGATATAGGTTTAAACCCTCCAACAAATACGAAAACATATGTGAAGGTATAGTCGTTAAAAATTTGATCATTTCTTTTGTGCGATTTGAAGACAGATTGGCCAGCAACCCGATACACTTTTTGATGACTTCATATGAAATTTCCCGAATTTCAGTAGAGTCAAATCCTCCTTTAGCCCTTCCAACAAGGCATGACCTTACGGCCGGATTTGCTAGCATTATAAATAGCCATCTAAAATTATTCATGTCTCCATTTTGTTTTTTTAAAAGTTCGTTCATTCGACAGAGTAGCCTAAAATATGGCCTCCTGGTGGGTAGTTTAAAAAGCATTCCATAAAAAATGTTTAGTTCCTCAAAATTGATGTCATAACTAGACTTCTCTCCTTTGAAGGAGTTTTCGAGTATTCTATAGTCATTAAAATATTTATCGATAAAATCATTAACAGGATTAAATGCATTATATTTCTCTTCCTGGGTCATACAGTTTTTCTTTGCCTCTATCCTTTTTATACATCCTCTGACCACAGTATTTAATTCATCAGCTGTACATTCCAAACCTTTTACATTCCCACGAGGCATGTCGTTATCTCGATATGTAGTAACATGGCAAACGCTGCATTTGAACTTTCGCGTCTTAGAAGGAATATTCAAAATTATCCCACAGCACAGACATTTAACTCTATCATTTATAACTTTAGCCGAACTCTCGCTATCCTTTTTCGGCTGATTTGGCGCCAGCGAATTAGTTTTCTTGATATTACCATTGCTGAATGATATTATTTCAATTTTTTTCTCTTTCCGACTATTCTTACTTCTCGGTTTACCCTTGTCCTTTATTTTCCGAATTCCCAATGGACTCTGGAACATTATAGCGACTATGATCCACAATTACGGGAACTTAGCAATTAAAGGCGTCTATTTTGTTCTTAGTCTCACAAACTCTTGCCCTTGTTCAAATATTTGGTGACTCTTGTGCTACAACTCCTAGTGATGCTTGGTGATTGATCTGGTTCTCCTTATAATACACTTTGTATATCGCAAGGACTTCTTTGTCGATTTTCATAAAGCCTATTAATGCAAGTTATCCCCTTTTTTCTTTTTTACAAAATGTCTTTATAACAGGATTTAAATCAGGACCACAAAAAAAGGAAAAGCACCAAACCATTTTGCTGTTTCCTACTGACGATTAAGATCTCAGATCCTCTGTCTCTACCAGATAGAAGATAATCCTGATTTACAACCCCCCAGTCTTTTATTCAATGGTATGCTTATTCTTCGAGAAACGCATGAAGGCGATCGGAGGTTAGTTGGTAGTATTGCGTTGGATGATGGGTATCTCCTAGTAGTATGGAGCCAATGCGTTGAATTATATAAGATTGATGAGAATGGTGTTGGTACTAAATGTAAGAGTGATAGCACTTTTGTAAGTGGTGCTATTGTCGCTTGTTGTGGTTATGTCTCTAAGCATGGAAATAACAAGAAATATGTCTTTACGGTCTCACAGGTAGGAACAATTGCGGTACTCGAAATGAATTATAATGAAGAGGAGATGCCCTTGATTAGGACTGTCTCCAAATATCAAAGTTTTATAAATGTTACTGCGCAATTCCCGCAGATCAGCATAAATAGAAAAAAGGGACATCTGTTCGTTAACCTAAATGACTACGATGTGTTTGTAATGAAATTCCATGATAAGAGCAACGAGATTGTGTTACAAGACCCTGTGGTGGCTGATGGTGTGTGGGTTCCGATATACATGGCTTCTGGTCAGATAAAGCAATTCAAAATTGTTGAATTTCAAGGTAACGAAGATAATGGTAATAAACCTTGGTTGGAACTGGCACTAATTACCTACAGAAATTATCGCTGGCGATTTGAAACAATAGCACCTCTTACAACCATTAAGATCCAAAGTAGATGGAAGTGTAATAGATGTCTTGAATTACCACTCTCTACTCATTCTCTAGACTTTTCATCTGATACCTCAGAATACGTATTTGGGTATATTCCGTACTTTGGTTTCTACATTGTCTCTTTGACGAACGTTATAATAATTGCCCTCAAACATGGTTATCCCTGTAATATTGGAGGTCTAACGGTAACTGAAATGGCAACCTTCGAAAGTATCGACCATTATTGTACTATAAATAAAGAAACAATTGGGATTAGTTCTGATTTATATGTTAATGAGAACACTCATAATCTAGAATTCTCCCTTATAACAAATAAGGGAGAGAAATTTGACTTCCACCTTGATATTATCCAAACAGATGCCTACGACTCGATTACATATCTAAGCAATTTCAACTTCCAGAAGAATGTGCTACCTATTCAGGACGTGGACATCAAAACCGTAACTGTCGTTCAACTATCTAAAAACTATTGTATATTGATTAAGTTCGTTGGCGGTATTTTTTTATATTATATCCAAAACCCTAAAATTTCTCTCGCTAATACATTGTTGGAAACTTCTTCAGAAAAACTGATTATAGACTATGGGTCAATTGGCAATGATTTTCCTCTGGAATACTTTAGTTGCATAGATAATTCAGAAAAGCAACCATTCCTTGAATACAGGTATAATGGACTAATGAGCCCCAAATTACTTTCTTCAAGTGCTAAGATAACAGGTGACGAGAACGTAATGATTCTGAAATATGAACCACTGACAACTATAATTGACTCCTGGAGCGATGGAAATGCTCTTTACTGGAGAGATGAGTTTGATATGATTTATAAAAATGGTAAGGAATTCCTTAAAGGTGGCCGTCTCAAGTATATCCTTAATGGCGAAGTTTTCTCTCTTAATCATATGGTGACAAGAATTCAAATTTTTAGAAAGGCTGACATTATTTGTTTCTCATATGTTTGCCAAGCTGGAATCCTCCATACCTCATTATTTGAGAACATATTCGATATTAAAACGGTTGTAGAAACTCCTACTCTGAAAAACATTTTTTCGACCTCTTTAGTCAGTGATGACCAGGAATTAATTTCTGTTATCATTGTTGAAGATGACATTTTTATTTTAATAGATATGAAGTTGTTGAATAGACAGAAACTGGATAGTAAGATATCGCGCGTCGTAGATTTGGCAATCCATTATGTGCAGGATAGAAAAACTTTGCTCATTACAGACTTAGATGGTAGATTGTTCTGTGTTGATTTTAATACTGGTGAAATTATCCAAGAAATAAAAATAGGAAAATTGGCCTCAAAATTTTGTCCAAAATTATTCCACGAATATTGGATAATTTACTCTCGAGAATATATGGGTTTCATAACTTATGAATTCAACAGTGGATTATACAAGCATGTTATTATGCTAGTACCCCAGCTAATAAAATTCATCCATGATAGTACTAATGGTATATATCTCATATCGCAGGATAATAAGATATTCGAGATAAAAGTAGCTAGTATAACAGAGCGTTCAGTAACTGTAAAGAAAAACCTAAAAAATATTGGTTCAGATTCTATCATTCTACCTCATTCTAATAGATTCATTGTTCAAAAATTGATTAACGGAGACCTTTCAGGTAACAAAATAAATCAGGAATCAATTGCCGTGCTTGATCTTTATACGGGGAATATCCTTGATGTCTTTTCATTAAGTTGTACCTATGAAAATGCAAAAATTTCATGTATGGAGGCTGTTCAGTATCAGCACGACAATAAACTGAAAAAATTTAAGAAAGGTGAGATTAGCTATGCCAAAGTATTTGCAATTTCAAGATGTGTTGTAGTTATCCTTGATAACTCCAGTCTCGAAGAGAATGGCACTTCTAATGAAGCTCAAAATGTGCTGTTACTTTCTGTAGAAGAAGACACCGGTAAGTTGACATTAGAGTCATCGTTGTCTACTGGCTATACTGTTAATGCTATACAAAACTATCTCTACAGAACATTTATGGTCGCTGGTGATACTATTTCAGTTTATCAACTTGATTACTTAGTGAAGGAAAATCGTTTTGTCATGGAACTAGTCTCCAATAATCCATACGGTATAAACTGCGCTTTAAGTTTACAACCTTACACATGTAAAGTTGTCAAGCGAATGTCCGGAAGAGAACCAAAGACTCAATTAAGTCATCGCGTTTTGTTACAAGATAAATTTAAAGGTATTATAGAGTTTGAAGTTATGCTATCTACCAAAAATAATCAGATAAAACAACCAGATGACTTAAACTTGGTGTTCCAGGCAGTTATTAATAAAAATATTGTTCCATTCAACAATATTCTAGATAATGATAGTAAGCTCGACAGTTTGAATTTTAGAGAATCGAACGGGATTACTTATTTTTTACTCACTTACAATTCAAATCATGTTATTATAGCATTTGTTACCGTAGATGGCTCGTTTGGTTATCACGAATTTTTATTACCCATTGGAGTTAAATTAGTAACTACCTCAGCGACTAATCATTTTGATAGTGAAAATCTGCATTGTAATGCAAACGACGCAAGGGTGGATCTTTTCTACCTAGTTACTGAGACAAATAACTGTTATGTGCTTTTTGTTGATAACGGAATGAGCATTTCTGATGATATGATAGAAACGGTGGAAGAGCGGCTCTCAGAAATTGCATATGTAGACGGAACGAACTTGAAGGATCATTCACGGTTTATACATTTGCGGATAATGGAATCAATAAGCTCATAATATAGCCGAATTACTTATATACTTTATTATTTTTATAGATTCTTTCTCTGCACCTATAAAATATAGTAAAGAAATATTCTAAACCAATATATGTGTCACTCCAGAGGTCTGTTGGTACGAAGTTGGAAATGGATTTTGAAAAGAACCTTGATGCCAGGTCTCACGTATAAAATAAGCATATCATTGATAAAGGAACCCATCGGTCTATTTGAACAGGTCTAATCGTGCAATCAATTCCGTATACATTTAGGGAGCCTCCATTATTGCTGTTTATAAAGCAAGGAGAATGAGTGGCGAATCGTTTTCAATGGATGAGCATACTGAAGAGATGTCCTATTCAGATTGTATCGACTTGAAGAAGTACAATGATATAGCAGAGACGAAGGCATTTGATAAATTTATTACTATTGATAGAATTGCTGATAACAGACCAATTATGTTAGTACCGAACACTGAAAGGGAGTACTTTAATAAAAAATATCACGGATACCTAGAGTGGCTTTGGGATCGCATGAAAATATTTGTTACTCTAACAGTAATTGCAATTGTTATCGGTTGCTTTGCAGGTTTTATACAAATACTAACGGAAACTTTGGTAAACTGGAAAACTGGACATTGCACTAGAAACTGGTTACTTAACAAATCTTTTTGTTGTAGCGGAGTAGTGGATAGGGATTCCGAGAGTTCAGCTCGTTACTTTTCGAAGAGAGCAGAGTTTGAATGCGTTGAGAAAGGTGTGTGGACTGACTGGTCTGGCCGCATATCACCTTTCCTAATATTTGTTATACTATCTTTGGTTTTTGGATTGATTAGTTCTTTGATGATAAAACACATTGCTCCTATGGCAACTGGGTCGGGTATTTCGGAGATTAAGGTGTGGGTTTCCGGTTTTGAATATCAAAAATCATTCTTGCAATTGAGTACCCTGATTGTTAAGAGTGTTGCACTTCCTTTAAGTATTTCATCTGGGTTAAGTATCGGTAAGGAAGGACCGTCAGTTCATTACGCAGCGTGTTGTGCATTTCTAGTTGCTAGCCATTTCCTACGGGACAATATGACGTTTGCATCCACAGCTCAATACCTAACTGCAGGTAGTGGTGCAGGTGTAGCAGTTGCATTTGGAGCACCTATTGGTGGTGTGTTGTTCGGAATTGAGGAAATTGCATCAGGTGCAAGCTTTAACTCATCTACATTGTGGAAATCGTATTATGTTGCGCTTGTTGCAATTACCACTCTTAAGACCATTAACCCTTTTAGAAATGGAAATATTGTCCTATTTAACGTGACATACGACCGGGATTGGAGAGTACAAGAAGTGCCAATTTTCATATTTCTTGGTATTTTTGGCGGCTTGTATGGTATCTATGTTAGCAAATGGAACATTAAATACGTCAACTTTAGAAAAAAGTATTTATCGAAATGGCAAGTACAAGAAGTTATGGTTTTGGTGTTTATTACATCAATTGTGTCATATTGTAATGAGTTTTTAAAACTAGATATGACAGAAGGTATGGGTATTTTGTTCCATGAGTGTGTTAAAAATGATAATTCATCAGCCTTTGCACATAAATTATGTCAAATTGATTCCAATTCACAGATCGTTGACTTCACCAGGCAATTTTTAACTCTTGTGATAGCCACAATTATTAGGATTCATTTTGTGATTGTCTCCTATGGAGCTAGGGTTCCGGCAGGTATTTTTGTTCCATCTATGGCTGTCGGTGCTTCATTTGGCAGAGCGATAAGTTTGTTAGCTGAAAGGTACGTGTTTGAGAATAATAGCATAACTCCTGGTGCTTATGCCTTTTTGGGGGCGGCCGCTGCACTATGCGGTATCACAAATCTAACGTTAACTGTGGTTGTCATCATGTTTGAATTAACAGGTGCATTTATTTATATTATCCCAACAATGATAGTAGTTGCGATGACGAGAATTATTTTAGCATCTTTCGGTTACCACGGTGGTATCTCGGATCAAATGGTTGAGGTTAATGGCTTTCCATTTTTTGAAGAAGATGGCAAAGAACCATTTATGTCAGATTATTTTGCCGGACAAATTATGACAAAGGAATTGGTTGTTTTGCCAGATAAGATTATGATTTCAGAATTATACAAAATCATATACGGTGATAAAAGTCAGGTATTTAGTGGCTATCCTATTGTAAGAGCAGAAGATATGCATGAAGATGCGAAGTACTGTGTTGGTTATGTACTAAGACGTCATTTGATTAAAAAATTACATGCAATTATTAGTGATAACTTGGAAGCTGATGGCCGTATATTGCATTTGACCGAGTTTCCAATCAATGATCTCGCACAGGCCGAAATGCAATTTGGTGACATAATCAACAAATCGCCTGTTATGGTAAAGCCGACAATAGAAACTGGACAGTTATATGAAATATTTAGACACCTTGGATGTAAAGTAATAATTGTTGAAGAGAGTGGCCTGATTGAAGGCGTAATCACAAAGAAAGACATCTTAAGGTTCTCGAGGGGGAAATACAGGGATCTAGAGGGTCCATTGTATGCCTTTAATGAAAATCTGGATGAGAAATTTTTTTCATTAATTAAAGCTGTTGCTAGTTTATTTGGCAAGCGTATATAATGAAAACATCAAAAACAATAAATAATTTCTAGACTGTAAATATAGAGTGAAGTGAAAAATAGATTTTTCTGTTTACTAATATCTGTTGTTGGGAAATTAAACAAAAACTGTGAAATTGTTAATTTTCTTGCCATTTGCCAACCTTTTTGTACTCACTATATAATGTTTTCAGGTATTGGCGGCCTGAACTATCTAGTAACGTGCTCACTGTTTGAAGTTCATTATTGGATAACAAATCAAAAATGGCATAGATTGCTGGACTCATTTCTTGTCTAACGCTTTTGTCTATAGAGCTATGAGGACTGAATATCAGTTCAACATATTTTACCAAAATAATTGGTACATGTCTTCTCAAAGATTGCTTCACAACATTAACGTTTGATGAGTTTTTATTTAGCGTCTTATTGCTAGAAATGTTGGGTTCGCAATAATCTACAACACTTCTGGAAAGGATTTTAACGGAATTTACTGTTAAACCATTAGTTTTATATTTTAAGATATATTCCATCATCTGACAATAGAACCCATTAATAATATGGAGCCGTTGGTTGAACCTAACTCTATAGACATTCAGTAACGTTCTAAAAAGGTGGAAAATCGAAATCAACAAGCGCTCCTTTGACGTCATTGAATTTCCATATTTTTCGAGATCATATTTAAACGTTAAACTTAAAGACAACGGTAGTAGTTGCTCTAGTGTATATTGATCAAAAATCCAGGATTTCTTGACGCACATTTCATGCAATGTGTCAACGAATTCAACTGCATTGGCGAGTGGAATATCCAATTTGTTGATATTGGTATAGATTGAACTAATGAGTCTTAAGGCCAACTGACCGCCTATATTGTTATCCTTCTTGATGTGTTTCATTAACATAGTTGAAATTTCTATTAAGTATGGCATGATTTCCATGTCGCTATCCCAGATAGACATATTGATCGCCATAATGCCTTTGTTATATTTCATGGTGTCTACTTCCGCAACATCTTCAACTAACTTATTCAACCCAATTTTTAGTGTATCAGAGTTGATTCCATGTATCCTGAAAGAAATGTAGTGCGCAAATACGAAATGCAGGTCATCCTCATTTATTAGAGTGTATAATAAAAATAACGATAATTTCACGTTGTTATCATTTATGAGCAGTGGAGATTTGGTTACCTGGTCTAAGCAATTTATGATAATTTTATTATATGATTTAGTATTCGTTCTGCAAATAACATGATAAAAGCATTCAATAATCCAGGCAATGGTGTCACTAGAATTTTCTTTGGAAACAAAAACCGGAATTTTGTTGATGAACTCCGATCTAAAGTCATGTAGAACTTTGCTGTTTCCACCTTGAGCGATTAAATACGCGATTAAAAAATAAGTTTTATTAAAAACTCCGTGGAAGAGGCTTGATTTGATCAATTCAATCACATTATTCATGTATTCTTGACTTAAGTTGTCTTGAGATCTACTGACATGATGGGTCCATACGCATTCAAAGAGCCTTTCTTTGAATCTATTCTCGATATTAACGTCTGTCTCGAACAGTTCAAATAACATCCTTGGATCAGTTTCAATCTTTGTCCTATACGTGGGAAATTCTAATAAATGCATTAAAGCTTTATAATGGTCTTCAGTAGTATCTGCGAGTTGAGAAATATTATCAATAAACTGAATTCTCATACTTTTTTTAAAGCATTGTATTGGTATTAATTGAAGAATTTTTGAATTCTGAGGGTTTTTAAGGTCTAGAGCGATAATGTCCAGAATCGATGCAGTTATTGTAGGTTCTTCAAATATGTCATCATCTTCGAGTAAGTTTTGAAGGTTTTCTAGATTTTGATCGCCACAAACTGTCCTTAAAAGTGCCTGAATATTTGTAATGTCAAAGCAGTTGCCTATTATTGTGAACCAATTTGATATTATGAACAAGGTCTGTTCCAATTTGTCCTTAGAGGCATTCAAGTACTTCATTAGAGCAACTTCAACTGGTTTTATTGGGAAGTCAAGAAATTCACGAACTTTAAGGAAAAATAAATACACTTCAAAGTTGTCACTGTTATCTAATAATACTTTGTTTAGGTTTTTCTCTGACTTGAAAAATAAAAGGGTTTCTCTCTCTACAATGTCATCATAAAGATCCATAACATGAAACTTGATAGCCCATTGTTCTGGATAGGTGGAGTTTTCTATATCAAAGAGATTTGAAAGTAAATTTTTAAATTCGAAAACAGATGCCATGTCCAGATATTGAAAACCTTCCAGTATAATTGTGAATAATCGCGCTGATGTCTGAGAGATACTATTTGAGGTTGCATCAGTAATATATTCAGTGATCAAATCCATAAGTTGTGAGTTTGATAATAGCGGCAAAGAGTTGCTGATTTTTTCTGAAATTTTTTTTTTTTCAGCATCACTAATTTGCTTTCTTTACCGTTGAAGTATATTTTTATTTTGGAAAAAAAATTATAGAACTCTCTTGCAGAAATATGGCATTTGATTAGCTCATTCCATAGGTCTACGCATTTTTCCGGTAATTTATTGTGGTTTTCAGTTAAAAGATCTAAAACCTCGTTTGAAAATTTGATCCCAAGCTCAATATCCAATTGTAGAGTATATTGCAATAGCGACCAATTGCGATCGATATTGTCGTTTGAATTCTTATTCGTCAGGTTATCTAGAGCCTGTTTCATTAGAGTTTCTAGAAACTCGTGTGATAGTGTTTTCTTAGTAGATGCCAATTTGTGTAACAGTATTGGGGTTACTTCTTCTCTATTTTTCGTTACCAGCAAGAAAATAGTTTCCAGTTGCTTAAAGTCTTTTCCAGATATGGAACTCATTGCAAAGTCAAAAAATTTAACTGCGACTTCATTATCAATTGTTGTGCTATCAAAAAACTTTTCAAACAATCTCGATGAATCTAGGCCAATGACTTTATCGTTAAATAAAAAAGCAGAAAAATAACCTTTCATTACCTCTATCAAGTATTTATCATTTTGGGAATCTTTGAATGCAGTGGTATATTTTAAGATGGGCAGTAATAAGTTTTCAGTAAAGAATGAGGACATTTTACTATTAATTTTAAGAAGATGGCCATTGTAATTAGTTAATTCCAGCGCCTTCTCAATAATAGATACCCTATCTTCAAAATTTGTTTTTGAGCAGATGCCAATAATGTAGGCAAGTATCAACGATACTGATTCATAACTCATCTGAAAAGTTGTGATCGAGGTAATCAGTAATGCAAAAGTTGCATTTAAATTGACCATAAACTCATCTGTATCCTTATTGTCTTTAGAATATGCCTCAAGAACCAATTTCAACATATTACCAAAACGTAAGTTCTTGAACGTGGCCTTTAATAAATCACTATCACCAATAGTTACCCAAGTTTTGTTGAATAAAGCCCATATTTTTGGATTTTCTCTAAAATCGGAATTTTTCATATCGTTCCATCTGTCTACTATAAGATCCATAACGAATATCTCGCCCTTTGGAAAATATGGAGTTTTCCCATCCAAACCTTCTATAATTTGCACAATCTCATCGCTTTTGATAGTCCTTGATCTGAGGGTCTTGGTAAGTTGTTCAGCAGAATCAAACCTAACCATTTCAAAAATAGTTCTAATGCGCTCTCAACACGGAGAAAATATGGAATGTGGCAACCCAATTGGAAGTGAATAAATGCCTTTAAGGAGTGTCAACGAAATCCACCAACCACGTTTGCAAATAATTTATTAGAATTACTAAATGAATTCATTAAAAAAAATCGATGAGCTTTGCGATGAGCTTCATCAAAAGAAAAAATTTTGAAAAGTCGCGTGACTTTTGATCGTATCGTGTGATTTATTGTAGATATAAATTCTATAATAAGTAAATATATATATACTATATTATCATACATCATATATCATATATATATATATATATATATATATAATTATCTTAATTTATGACTCCATATCATCGGGGGTGTCATTTTCAACAATAGTATCCGATTAAGTCCATATATATATATCATAATATTTAGTTCGATTAATGACATATATTAGCTGGTATTATAATATCTATTTTTGATACAACATTCTATAATACAATTCCCGGGAGATAAACCTTTTTATATAGATGTTTATCTTCCGAGGTATATGTGGCACCATTTTGATTTTCATTGCTTTAAATCTGTTTCTGTTAATATAATATTGATATTAAAAGTGTTCCATTATTTTAGCATTGTTTGATTGCAAAGTTATTAGTCTTCTTTTTCTTGTTGACGTCTTTCTAATATATCAATGGACTGACTGTTATATATTTGTTTTTGTTTTATTTTCCTTCTTTCAGAAGCTAAGTTTATGGGCAATTCTAGAAACGGTCGATATTGAGGTATGTACCTTTTATTGTATATTAATTAAAAACATTATTATATATATATATATATATATATATATATCAGGAATAGCCTATATATTGTTGCATATTGTATAGTAACTTCATGGCTCACAGAAATCTCCGGGTAATTTTCAAATTTTTTGAAGGACGAAGCTTCAAAAACTGGAAATAAAAATCGAATTCAAACTCTGATTTATATATGCACTTTCACCAATTAATTATGCATACCAATCAATAGTGCTGGCGCCTGAAAAAATATTAATTGGTTCCAGATCATATTTTGCATATTTTTAATTTTTGTTTGTTTGTTTTTGGTTTCCTGGCCATCAATTAAAGACTGGAGATTTTATTTTTTTTTTTAGGTAAACACTAATAATATTGCGTTAGCTCGAGCCGTAACAATTACGAATTATAGGTAGGGAAATATGTTGAATGACCTTCTTATGGATGTGGACACACTTGATTTTGTGAATGATGATGGACTCCATCAGTTACCAGATCACCAAAATCCTATAAGGGACCCGATTTCAGGAGCTCTGATAGTTCCCTTTAATGATGGTAGCTTCCCGAAGACTCCTCGCAATTCGCCACTAATATTTAAATTTGGGGATGAATCTGATAATGGAATGGCTCATGAGAAATCTAAGAAAGATACCAAACTATACCCAGTCGAATTCCCCAAGAAGGATGACAACCCATCATATATCAATTATATTTGTAACTTATACGGGATCTACAGTAGTCTTGGAAACCATAAGGTGTTTTCAAGGCCTACAATTGGTGTCATTAGTTCATCTTATGATAAGGAACATACAGAAGTTTTGAATATGGCACTTGAATCGGAAATAACAGAATTAGAATTTTTGATTGAATCATACGACAAAAATGTTCCCGCAAACAAGGAGAGAATTTTAGATTTGGAACAATCTTTAGTTATTCTATATTGTTTACAGGCGTTTCAATTTACTGGAATTGCAAATGATAGAAACAAATTTCTCAAAGCACTGCTAAGTTGGGTTAATAGAGCAGACGGTGAACCGACGATTGATTTTATCGAAAACGTATTTGAAAACGAGGATCAAACAGCAGTATATCAAAAACGAAGCTTTTGGAAACTAGTGAATCAATTATTATTAAGAGGCCTTCATGAGCAATTAGTAAACACTCTAAAAAAATCTAACTTGGAACAGTTTTTAGCGAATACATGCGAAGTCTCTTTGAATACCTACCATGATTTAATGACCTTATTGAGAGATTATCCACATGATAGTGAGGAATCATTCAAAGAGTGGAAAGCTGCTGCATTAGAACTGCAATCCGACTTTGCAGATGCGGATGTTTCTCTTTCTGGTGAGTTGCGCGATTATCTAGATGATGCCTTGTCCTTGTTAGCTGGTAATCAGACAAAAATACTACAGAATTCCTCTGTTTGGTATGAAGCAATTTGTGGTTTCCTTTTGTATTATATACCTTCTGATGATTTGGTAAATGAATACCTTCGACTTTCGGTAAACAAGTTTCCAATCGATGCTACTAGTACATGGGAAAAGTCATGTTATAATATTATCGACAGTAATATATTTCCAATTCTGCCGGCGATGGAAGCTCTGGATACTTGTACAGCAAGTTTCACCGCTTCATTATGTGAAGCGTTAGGTTTACTAGAAGATAGATATGCCATTATTGATGGTAACATGGAAAACGGAATCGAGGCGTCGGCAGGCGATATATTCGCACAGAGAAATGGGATGGCAAGCTTTCTACTAAATAATTTTGCTTTAGAATTGTGCTCAATGGGTGTCAAGAGTGTATGGCCCGTGGCCATTGGCCTCATATCCCTATCACCATATAATAATCCTAGTTCAATAAAGTCATGCCTTGGAGAATTGCTACCTCACTATCCATTTGAGACGAATGATGATATTGAATGGGTTCTAACGGTATGTGCAAAGTGGAAGCTGCCACAAGTAGCGAAGGAGATATATACAACGCTTGGTAACCAAATGCTTAATCATGGTAATACTGTGGAGGCTATTGCTAACTTCAGTAGAGCAGGCCGTTTTGATTGGGTGAAAAAATACTCTTGGTTGGTCTTTGAAAACGCAGCTTTCCTTGGAAAGCAGTTAGATGACGAGATCCTTAACCGAATTGTTGAAAATATCCAGAGCAGTTCGGAATTAATCCCAGATGAGATACTGAATAGCGTGGTTACGGACGCTATGAAACAGTCACTGGCGCCATATGCTGTCTTGTCGGCATTTTTTAAGAGGTGGGATGGTGATGATAAGACAGGCGCTCTACAATCATTAATTTCTTTGATTGATTTCACCTATCTTCCAAGGCATTACCTAGTTATTCTAATTGTCAAATATCTTTACCCAAGGTTTCTGGATGATAAGAATGTGCCTGTAGATGAAGATACTATTCTACTTATTATGGAAGCACTTGGAAATAAATGGGATGATAATGATGAAAAATCCCAGAAGTTTTATGAGAAGTTAATTTTAGACGATGCAGTTTGCAAAGACTTTCCTCCAGACTTACCATCGATGCAAAGACAGGTGAGGAAGTTGCTAAACTATAAATTGTGTCAAAACCTTATGTAACGTACTTTTTTGGTATCAAAACTCACATTCATTAGTGGTATGTACTTTTTATGTATAGTTTTTGCGTATAGCATTCTCAAAAGTCAACAATTCTTCAATTCCCTTTTTGGGTTCCTACTGAATAACATATATTTTGTTAATAAGACAAATATACTTGACATAATATAAAGATATAGAAAGTTTAAAAAAAAAAAAAAGATAAGGAAATATAATGGATATATTAATATAAATGGAAAGAAAAGGAAAATTTCTCTATTTCCTTCTGTAGTATGATCCCATTCGATTAATAAATTTAGCTGTTTCTTTTTTTTTTCTTTTGGTTGATTTTATTAAGTTAATTGAGAAGGGAATATCTTTCGAATGTTCATTATATTAACAAAAGTTGACAGCCAACTCAAGTTTTATTTTTTAATTTTTTTTTAAAGTTAAAAAAACACTCTCTTCCACCCCCCAATTCAGTATAAGATTGAAGATTGAAGATTGAGTGTGTATATTTTTTGTTACACTTTTAGCAGATGACATCTTGGGTGGCTCTGGAGTTCATCAACAGCGCGACAATCAAACCGTACAGACCCAAGACTTCTGAGAAAATCAAAATCAAAATCATACCGACAAACAGTCTTGGTTGTTGAGCGGTACCTCTAACACCGGCATCACCTACAATACCAATGGCGAAACCAGCAGCTAGACCACTAAGACCAACCGAAAGACCAGCACCTAATTGGACGAAACCAGTGTACAAAGCTTGCTTTTGGGTGAGGGAAGAACTGATCAAAACTGAGACAACCAGCCCGTAAATGGCAATAATACCAGCCATAACGATAGGGACAATACTTTTAATCAGTAGATCTGGTCTTAGAACACAAGTAACACAGACACCAACACCCGACTTAGCAGTACCGTATGCAGCACCTAGAGAGGTGAAAATAATGGCAGCAGCACAGCCGATGGCGCCAAAAAATGGTGCGTAAACAGGACACAGTTCAGACATTGTTTGTTTTATATTGTTTCTTGAGGACTTCTCTTTCTTAGTTCTCCTTTATAAGTTAACTTCAAATTAGCTAACAAAAAAAAAAGGGTTATAAATCGGTTAATAAAAATTAAACAGATAGTTCTCTTTTTTTCTTTCTCTCTCTCTCTTTTATATTCCTATTCCAAGGATGAAATGCAAGGTCGAGACTTGGTTATATAGCTAATGTGTATTGCGTTATTAGTAGCAAAGTTCAAACTTTGTCCTCAGTATCCTAAGAAACTTTGTCAATAAATACAATTTTTGTATGCTCGGCGTGTCTGTGTGTGTGCAATCAAAATTTCAGAAAAAAAAAAAATTTAGCAAAATAATTGTCGTTGGTGATGATCAATTTCACGTGATTTGATTTTGAAGATTGAAGTATCTAACGAGCTATATATATTTGGTGAAAACTAATGGTATCATGTGTAGTTATGATTTTTTATTTATTGTAATATATTCTTATGTATTAGCACCGCAATTAAGTGAAACTGTAAACCAGACTGGGCTTGTGATAGTACCGTACCATACATAGAAATAATTGTTAGAGTTCATGGAGGTGAGGAACTCTGTTCTCAAAACTACATGAATGTGATATGAGTTGATATAAAAGAAACAGATAATTAGGAGCGTGTATGAGAGTAACCGATATATATATATTTAACATGTAGGTCACTCGCAACGACGTTAAATTAAAGAAAAAATAAAAAAAAATAAAAAATAATAGCGCCGCCTTGTTTCGATCAAGGGACATCAGGGTTATGAGCCCTGCGCGCTTCCACTGCGCCACGGCGCTTATCAAATAAGTTAAGAAGTTTCGTAGTGCTAGTTGTGTAGTTGTCCGTTTATCTTTTGAATTATGTTTTACTCAAATTACCAATTTGAAAAGCAATTCTATGGTTCTTCGCCATTTTCTTTCTTATCACCTAGATATTTAATAATTCAATGATTTTGTTTTCTTTTAGAAACTATACAAATTTCTATGTTCTGTAGCAAAAAATTACTTTTTATTTTTATTTTAATTCCTTTACCCATCTTTTAGGTAGTCAAAATACATGCCAATGTTCTTTTAAAAAATATATATATTACCTGCTTACACTGGTTGGGTATGGTAAATTCAATTGTACCTAGAGCTTTTTTTGTTTTACCCTTTATTTTTTTCTTATGAGATATTGAAAGGATAGTATTTTTGTAGAAAAGAGATAATTCCTCTTTTTTAACCAAATAAATTGTCTTCTTCATTTTCCCAAGAGGAGTTGAAGAACCACGAGAATATAATGATACTCAAATAGATAATCAGCCCGCCAGCCATGCTCATAACACAGCTAACGGAGCCTATGAGTTGACAGTGGTAGAACACCATCGGTAGAGTAACGCCACTTGTAACAAACATCCCTGTCAAAAAGTGGCCAAAGTCCCGCGTATTAGCAGCCGCATCAGACATGAAATCCGACGACTCACGTTTACCAAATAAAGAGTTGGGTATAGGAGCCAGTAGGAAGATCAGGGTGCCGAAAAGCGGGTAGTAATTGTGGTAAAGTGCACAACTCAATATCACAAATAAGAACCCAGAGGCTAAAAAGCCAGATAATGATATGATTCTAGTTAATGGTGAAATTCTGATTTCCATGGTGTGACTTCTCTATCTCTTTTTTATTTATTTCCTTATTTTTTTTATTGCTTTTATCCCTCTCCTTTTATATAAGTATTAGCTCTTCCTTGGGAATTGCTCGCGTTCCTGTTCTAAAGACTAGATTTGAAAACCTTCGATATCTGGTTATCAGGTATAAGTACTCACTCTTGTCAAGGCCTTTTATCTTTAAAGAAGTCTCCCTTTCCCACGTCAATTTTTTTTTATTTTTAAAGGGCCCCGCCGCGAAGGGCCCCACAAGAAGGATTTTGAATGTTTTCTTGCAACTGGCGGCCCAGAGGCTCAATACTTGATCTTTTCTTAGAAATGAAGTGTTTTTTAAGAGGATAATTAATAAATGAATTCATGAACTACTTACAGAAACAGATATACACATGTTGAAATTTGTTTACGTTTTGTTTTAGAACCATAATAAATAGGTTCTCTTTTTTAAAGCCGAGGTTGAAAGGAATATTCTTAAATTATATATACAAGGAAAATAGGCAAATTTCATCCTATAATTCTTTAACCCACGGGGGTCTATCCAAAACTTCTATTAGTTTGTTTTGTTTTTTGTTTTGCTAGTTTTCATTACTGTTTGTTATCTGGGTTTGGATTGGAACCCTCAGAAGAACCGCTGTTGTTGTTGTTGTTGTTGTTTTCAGCTTGGTTTTTGTACAGTTGTTCAAACAACTTCATCGATGAGGTTTGAAGTTCTTCTGTCTTAGTCTTCAATTGTTCAGCATCGACTTCTTCACCGGCTTGGACTCTGGCTACAAGTTCCTTTAGAGCAGCAACATTATCCCTAACCTTTTGAGCCTCGGCCTTGTCGACCTTACCTTCGAATTCTTTCAAAGAGTTCTCGGTATCAGTAGCCAATTGGTCAGCCTTGTTAGCGGTTTCGATAGCTTGTCTTCTAGCTTCGTCCTGGCTCTTGAACTTCTCTGCATCGTTCACCATTTGCTCGATTTCCGCGTCCGATAGACCCGAGGAACCAGCTACTGTGATGGAGGCATCCTTGTTACTGGCCTTATCTCTGGCGGAAACGTTGATGATACCATCGGCATCAATGTCAAAGGTGACTTCAATTTGAGGAACACCCTTTGGAGCAGGTGGGATACCAGCTAGGTTAAAGTTACCAATCAACTTGTTATCTCTAACAAGTTCTCTTTCACCTTGGAAGACTCTAATTTCAACGGATGTCTGGCCAGCAGCAGCGGTAGAGAAAATTTGAGACTTTTTGGTTGGGATGGTAGTGTTTCTTGGGATCAATCTGGTGAAGACACCACCTAGGGTCTCAATACCTAAAGACAATGGGGTAACATCCAACAGTAAGACATCGGTAACTTCACCAGACAAGACGGCACCTTGAATAGCGGCACCGATAGCGACAGCTTCGTCTGGGTTGACGGCCTTTGAAGGCTCCTTACCGAACAGTTGCTTAACGGTTTCGACAACCTTTGGCATTCTAGACATACCACCGACCAACAGGACATCGGAGATGTCGGAGGTGGCAAGGTTAGCATCCTTGAGGGCCTTCTTGACTGGGTCGATTGTTTTCTTGACCAATGGTTCGGTTAGAGTTTCGAACTGCGCTCTGCTGAACTTCATGTTAATGTGCTTTGGACCAGACGCATCGGCGGTGATGAAAGGCAGGTTAATCTCGGTGGAGACTGTTGAGGAAAGTTCGATTTTAGCCTTTTCTGCTGCTTCTCTGATTCTCTGAATGGCCATACGGTCGTTCTCCAAGTCGATACCGGACTCCGACTTGAAGCGCGAGACGATCTCTCTCAGCAGGTAGATATCGAAGTCCTCACCACCCAAGTGTGTGTCACCGTTAGTGGATTTGACTTCGAAGACACCGTTATCGATATCCAGGATAGAGATATCGAAGGTACCACCACCCAGGTCGAACACAGCCACGACTTTGGAGTCGGACTTCTCTAAACCGTAGGCCAGCGCGGCGGCGGTAGGCTCGTTAACGACACGCAGCACGTTAAGGCCCACGATTTGACCCGCATCCTTGGTGGCCTGTCTTTGGGAGTCGTTGAAGTAGGCTGGGACAGTGACGACGGCGTTTTTTGCGGGCTTGCCCAGGTACGACTCCGCGGTCTCCTTCATCTTGTTCAGCACAAACCCACCGATCTGCGCTGGCGAGTAGCGCTGACCGCGGGCCTCGACCCACGCGTCGCCGTTGCTGTGCTTGACGATCTTGTAAGGGACCTGCTTGATGTCTCTCTGCACCTCGGCGTCCTCGAAACGGCGACCTATCAGACGCTTCGTGGCGAACAGCGTGTTCTCCGGGTTGACAACGGCCTGACGCTTGGCGGGGATACCGACCAGCCTCTCACCCTCTTTGGTGAACGCCACAACAGACGGCGTGGTCCTCGCACCCTCGGCGTTCTCAATAATCTTGGGCACTTTGCCCTCCATCACCGCAACGGCAGAGTTCGTAGTACCCAGATCAATACCGATCACTTGGCCTTGCACTTTGGTAGACTGCAATCTCCTACCCGTACGAACAGCATTACTCTGTATCACCTTCCTAGCATTCAACATCTTTCTTCTTGTCGTCTTTAAACTTACTAAAAACTAGCAGTAGAATAAAATAAAAAATAGCCGCCATCAAAAAGTAAGGAAAGAAGTTGTGGAAAATTTCCCAGGGGCCATTATATATTTATATACTCCAGTTTCCCTCCCCCACGACCCCCCGTCCGGCGGGGTTTCCGTTCTTTCTTTCTTTTTTTCTTTTTTGTCTTTTTTTTCCACAATATTCCAGCAAAAATGAATTGTGAAAATCACGTTACACGGTGGAGGCCGGGTAAAATATTATTATAATGGGTCGGGTGATATATAATGTTATAATACTGTAATAATACCAATATTTAATATTTATATGGCAATAACCCCTCTCTAACTTTCTCCATGGACTGTTGCATATGTAGTTTTGTAGCATTAGATCGTAGAACAAAATCACATCCCCGCTGCTGTGTAGTATGCACAATAAATACAAAGTTAAATTGAAAATTCGATCGCAAAACCAAAGGGGGGGTACAGGTGGGGGGCCCCCGGCTCTCTACAATACAATAATACTACAATACTACAATACTACAATATTACAATACTACAATATTACAATACTACAATATTACAATACTACAATATTACAATACTATAATGCAATACTGTAATAATACAAAACTGCGATAAATGCAGAGTACTGTTGCAAAACCAAGGGGGCCCCCTTGGTTTGATGAAAAACACTGCTTTTTCCTACATACTTTTCTAAGCAGATTTCCAACAAAATTCATAAATTCAGAGAAACTACACAAAACTTGCTTTGTCGTGGTGTACGAGCATATTTCACTCTGTGCGTTCAATGGTTTCGTGCTATACTCTGGGCAAGACCCTGCTGACGGATATTATAAATAAGTATGTACGATATTATGCAGTTATGTCAATGTGTATTTATAGACAAACTGTACCGCATAACCGTAGCCGGCCACGTCCCGCAACCCTGGCGGCGTACACAGCCTCCAAAGAAAAAAGAGACAAGATCAAAAACGACTGGACGAACTCACGGTACAACAAAGTAATAAAGCAATAACAATGCAATAAAGCAATAAAAAAGATAGTATAATATAATGCAATACAGTATAGTATAATAATACAACAAAAATGGACAAAATCCAGTGAGTCAAACATATATCGCAATATACGATAAATGTTTGTCTGTGTTCTATGCAGCTTAGTGCTTTAACGTGGCAATGATATATTTACACTTTCACGTATATGTACGATATTTCACCGGCTGTCAGGCTATTCTGTATTTGACAAAAAGGCAATGAGACGACTATACAATGCGATGTTGTAATGTAGTACAGCACAATACAATAATTTATTCACTTCAAATCGACACATAACTTACCTTGTTTGTCTACACTTCAACACTACTAAAACAAAAAAACAATTGCATTAAAACATACATTATAATAGTTTAAAACTGCGAATCCACAAAACACGATAAAAAAAACCACCGCGGCACCACTGACAGAGTGCAGTTCTGTTATACAGGTAGATGTGATAAATGTATATATATCTATGACTATTTGCGCAGTGGTGTAGATCTTAACGAAATGGGCAATAACTGGATGCAAGACTTACAGAATACACGATGAGTCTTGTCCATCGACTTTATTGAAGGATACCCATACATAAATTGTAATTTTATGATCCGGGTAATGTTTACTGATTTCCTTTATTTTTTCAATGCTAAACATGTATTGTATGTATGTATATTATATTGTATTGTATTATTGTACTGTATAGTATTATTGCATTACTGTATTATTGTATAAACATTACGCTTCCCCGGTTTGAATGTCTTTGAAGGTGCCTGTTATTGATCTGGATTTGGTTTCGGGTGAGGAAGCAGAGCTGTGTGGGCTTCTGAAAGAGATTCTGGTCTACCATGATACGTTTCTGCTGAAAAACTATGCCAATAAGGGGAAACTGGACTGGGAGATGGAACAATTGGGTGCCGTGGACACCGCGCAGCGGTTTGACTCCAACTTCACCGGCGCTTTGCAGCTCGAGGAAGATATAGTATTGGAGCAATACATCCACACTACGGACACGCAGTTTAACTTCAACAGGGCCATACGGGACCCCGGTCTCAAGCGGGTTTACGCGCGGTTACTAAAAATTGCCTTGTACTTCACGCGGCTGTGTCTCAAGTCTCTGGGAGCCACAGGTGTTTTGCCCACGGTTGATGATGATGACGACGACAGCCGGTACGCGACGAAGCTGACGAGGTTTCATCATAACATAGACACAAGCCACACGGTCCTGCCGGATGGGTCGAGCCTGGAATACGAGTTCGAAACCGCAGAGTACATCATGCAGAGGAACACCGGTCTGCTGACGGTGATCCCCGTGGCCCAGGGCGTCAAAGTGAAACCCGCAACAATCAGCACAGACGAGAACAACTGGGTCAGCATCGAAGAACCCGATTGCCTGCTGCTGCACACAGGTGAATTGATGGCCGCGGTGTCCAACTCGATGCATACCACCTCTCCAATACAGGTGAACCCGCAGAGGAACGTTATAGAATTGACTTTGTACCCGTCGCTCACGATGAAATTTGGAAACAAGACCGTGGCTCAACTTCTCTTAGACCAGGAGATCCTAGATTTCGATAAAGTGTCCGCAGAATACTATCCTAACGAATACGCTGTCCTGAAATTGAAAGGCCAAATCGACTATTTGAAGAACCTGTTCTCCGTGTGTGAAACGGTGATATCGTTGTACGCCATGTCGAGGTCAAATAATGCGCCCTTAGGCCTTCACCTTATCCTGCCGCAAATAACTAATATGATGAAGAGAAAAGTCACCACTGATGATTTCTTAAGGATTATTACAGTATGGCCAAACGCCTACCAGGTGGACCTGAATTCCAACGGTGATATAACGGTTAAGTTACCAAAGAGGGACCCCCTGGCAATGCTGAAGAACAGCTCGAGAAAGCTCGATTTTGTTAAGAGGTTAGAGCAATGGTATGAAAATGTAGCCAGCCAAAAATCGGTGCCTACTAATGTGCCAGTGTTCAAGATATCTAAGAGAAGAGGTAGCGACGGCAGTCACAGTAAAGAACCCTTCAATTCAAATAAGGAAAACAGTACCGAGCGAAAATTGCTCAACTCACGAAAAGTGGCAGCACCAGCGAAATACTTGAGCAATCCGGCCGCAAATTTTGAATATAAGGAGAAACCTTTTGACTCTCAAGAAAATCTATTACTCAGACTAAGAGAAAAGGAGAGAAGGTCGGCGGCCCTGTTGTCACAGAGAAAGAATAAATACGAACAATTCCTGATAGTCAAGATGAAACAAGTATTCGAGATCATCTTTTCATTGGGATGGAGGGAACCATACACAAGCAGTTACTTGACTACGTTGATCGTTGACAGTTTGCAGAGCAGTAACAATCCTATAGGCCCTGAGGAAGCGCTTGATATTCTTGAAAGACTTGAGGTAATTCTTGGTGACAATCTTATAGTGCACACGGTAGAAGGTGGTCTTAAAGTATATAGATGGGAGAATCTAGATAAAGAGCAATTTTATAAGTCCCTTGAAAATTATAAGGCTCAAAGCAAAATAGCCATGGACATAGATGAATGAGTCAATATATGTATATAGATTTAGATAAAATATGCACCTGTACACAATTGACTTCTTTGCATTTTGTTTCCAGATTATATTGTTAAGGTTCCTTTACTAAACATTAAAAAAACAAAAAAAATGAAAAGATAAAAAAGTAACGACAACTGCAGGACTCGAACCTGCGCGGGCAGAGCCCAAAAGATTTCTAATCTTTCGCCTTAACCACTCGGCCAAGTTGCCATAATAAATCTCATGTACCATTGTTCATATGGTGTTGCCTATGTTAGATTAGTACTGTCGATGAAACAATATAGTCAAATACCAGCGGTTAATACCCGACTGTACGGTTAAAATGTTTGATTTTTTTGGTAGAGACCGGCGTGGTATCAATACTGAAAAGATCATTTTATATTTTGTTATATTATAATATGTAACAAGCTATTTTCAACAGCATCAAGTATTCTGATTTATATAATGTAGCTTCACTTTTTTTTATTCTAAAGATGAAAAGTTTTTATTCTTTAATACTAAAAGTACAGAAAATAAAAAAATAAATATATGTATATTGTTTTATTTTATTATCTTTTCATTGGGACTTCAGTGTCGGGAATATGGCGTTGTCTCTTACATATTAATGTAGATGGTATCAAGTCCATTTTGGGGAGGGGTAGAATAAAAAGATATGCAAAAATGTGATCCCTTTTAACTTGATTTGATGGAAACAAAAAAAAAAATAATAATCCAAACATGGGGTTATGTGATATTTTTTTAAAATAAATACGATGATGGAGGGAGGAGGGGGGGTTCTATTTTATTTTTATTTTTATTTTTTTTGATACTTCTTAATCAGATCTTGGGGCCTCCTTGAAGGAGATGGCGGCCTCTTCGCCCATGGCGGCGATGACGGTGACCATCAAGTCCTTACCCTCGTCGAAAGAGGCCTGCATGGTCTCACCCAACTCACCCTCTGGGTGTCTGACATCGTCCTTGGTCTCACCGTCCATGGTCATCAAGGACAAGAACCCGTCGTCAATGTCCAACAACTGGTACTCGGTTCTCTTGACAACTGGGACCTCCATGTTGTGGGTGGATGGAGACAAGTCCTCCAACTTCTTGCCGGTGAAGATATCGATGGCAACCAAGTGGACCTTGGCGTGACCGTGCTTACCGGTCTTGGAAGTAGACATGTCGACAATCTTACATGGTCTGCCCTTGATAACAACAAACCCGTTCTTTCTCAGAGCAGAACATTGCATTGGGTAGGTGGTGGAGGAACCGGCATCGGCGGTCTCAAAGGTATGTTCTTCTTCAGCCATTGTATACTACGTTTCTTTATGTGAATGTGAATCTTGGTCAAACTGTGAAACCAGAACTTTGTTGTCGTTTTCTTTTCTTCAAAAAGGTTGAATTACCTTTATATATACGTCGAGACCCGCACGTGAAAAATTTTTCGTCGAAATTTTCCAGAAATTTTTTTTTCGTCGACGAAAAAAAAAAAAAAAATTTTTTTTTCAAAAAAAAAGAAAGAAAATGGGAAATTTCCTCAGAAACTGCCGCACAAACCCACTATCCCGAGGATGGCCGATACAGTGTATACTATCGTATCAACAACACACATCACATCGTAAGGGTTATCGTAAGTGTGCTGTGCAGTGCAGTGCTTTTGCAGAGCAGAAAGGAGCCAATTACAAGGAATCCTTACAGTAAGAAGACCCTTCCCTCTGCCTTCCCTCTGCCTTCCCCGGTTCACGGTCTGTGCCCCCCCTGCCTAGGGATGAGGGAAAGCTCGATGGATATGGTGTGACGGTTCTAACGGACTTAACCCCTCGAGGATCAGGTATATATATATGCGTACCCATCCACACTCCCTGTTTCCTAACCCCCAGTCCTTTTTCTTTATTTTCTATTCTGATATTACACATACATATATTTATACAAACATACGTTAATACAAACATACGTTAATACAAACATACGTTAATACAAACACACATTAATACATTAATACAAAATGGGTTACACTCCAGGAAGCGAAAAGAAAGGTGCTACTTTGTTCAAGACCAGATGTCTTCAATGCCACACTGTTGAGAAGGGCGGTCCACACAAGGTCGGTCCTAATCTAAACGGTATCTTCGGCAGAAAGACCGGTCAGGCCGAGGGTTACTCCTACACCGACGCCAACATCAAGAAGGGCATCACCTGGGACCAGGACAACATGTCCGACTACTTGACCAACCCTAAGAAGTACATCCCAGGTACTAAGATGGCATTCGGTGGTTTGAAGAAGGAGAAGGACAGAAACGACTTGATCGCTTACTTGACCAAGGCTACCGAGTAAGCTACTTAGCGTCCCCTCTCCCCGCCCCCCGACATTATTTATTTTCTTATTCGATTTGAATATTCTACTCTTTCTCTTTTTTTTATTTATTCTCCCCCCCAAGGTGTATATACATTTCACATACTCACAAAATAAAATAAAAAGACGTGTACATAACTCATATTTATTTTAAAAGATTTTCTTTATTGTTTTTTACTGGTGTTTTTATCCGGAACAGCGTCCTTCAGGCCACTCATGTTGAAAGCACTCTGCGACATCTTCCGCTCCTCGATGTGCTCTTCTTCATTCTTGATCTTGTTTTCACGAGTCTTCTCAGTGTTGTATTTCTCTTTGTTCTTCTGCGACAGGATGTGCGTGAACGATTTCTGTTGTTCTCTGACGTTCCAGTTCATGGTTCTGCTGATGGAGTCTATGAACTCGATCGGCGTCGACTCCACAGTCGGGAACACGTAGGGACTATTGCCGATAGAGATGAAATCGCCTTGCTTCAGCTCAATGCGGTCCTTACCATCGAACCCAGCCCACGCAGTGCCTCTCGCCTTCAACGCAACTTTGACCTTTAAGATCATACTATCCGGTAGGATGATAGGCCTGAAACTTAGCGTGTGTGGGCAGATAGGTGTCACGGCGATAGCATTGACACTTGGGTAGATCAAGGACCCGCCTGCACTCAGCGAGTACGCGGTGGAACCCGTCGGTGTTGCGACTATGAGACCGTCGGCCTGTGCCACGGTCATTAAGTTACCGTCACCGTACAATTCCAGGTTTGAAATGAACGGAGATGGACCACGGTCAATGACAACCTCGTTCAAGATGTGATGTGTATCAATGTGTTCCACAACACATATCTTCTTCCCGGTCTCAGGGTCCGTCTCGGGTTCGTGTCTCCGGTACACTTTACACTCCAGCCTCATTCTCAGGTTGGTCTTCACTTTCCCATTCAGGATCCGTGCCAGATCAATCCTGAAGTTCTCAAACTTAAAATTCGTCAAGAACCCCAGCGATCCCAAAGAGAATGACATCACCGGAGGAACGTGTCTTTGGAACAGCGAGGACACGAACAGAACGGTTCCGTCACCACCCAACGTGACAACCAGGTCAAAGAAAACATCGTTCTCATCGATAAACTCTTTTGTCCAGTACTTCAACCGCGATTCCCGACACTTGCTGTCCTTGACAATATCAGTAGCCGCGAAATTCTTGTTCGTTTCCAATTCCTTGTCCACATATACAGTAATGGTTGGGAAGTGCACCAACAACCACTCGACCAGCTCACGGGTCAGGAAATACAACGATATGTCGTTTAGCTTCGTGATGATCATCATGTTCTGAACGTCCAGCTCGACCTTGGTGTTAGAGATATCACGACTCAATAGACGCACCCCATAGGCGGTGGAGGCGTACTGGAAGTGTGTGTTGCTGCTCTTTGATGTGTTGCGGGCAGACATCGACGGGGACCTCTCGCTCGAGATTCTCCTCAGCATATCCTTTGCGTTGTTCAAGTCATCGGTAACGTCGGAGTCATGCAGCGGGTCCGCTTTCGTGGTAACTTTGAACTCGCTGCTAGAAGCATTAGGCGACTCGTCACTGTTCTCCGCTGCCAACCACCTCTCCAGAGCCTTCTCCTTCGACTCGCTATCCTTTTTCATCTCCATTTTTCTTCTTCTTCTTCCTGGGTATATATATATGTATGTTTGGTTTTGTATAATCCGTGGTCTGGTAATTTACACGGCAAACCGATCTAAAACCAATTTCCTTTTAATACAGAATTGTGTTCAGGGGAAAAACCTAGTCTTTGAACCTTGACCCTTTATCATTAACCTTTAAATAGTGTGTGTTATGTCCACCCCTTGAAAAATTGAAATTGAAAAAAAAAAATTGTAGAATGAAAACAATTTTTGATTTGTCAATAGTGGTGGGGGAAGCTCCTAGAGAAGTCATTATATAAGCACCTTTGTTTTGGATTTCAAACAAAATGAGCAGGAACATCGATAAGAGCAGGACGGTTCTGAGCCTGTACCAGGAGCAGCAGAGCGAGTACAAAGAGTACAGTCGGTACCGGCGGCCGAAGCGCGTTGAACAGGTCGGGTCTCTGAAGGAGTCCCTGGAATGGTACCGGCAGACACTGAGAGACGTCAACAGCCAGATAGGCCGGCTGTACGATCCGTCGTTGAACGAGGACCAGCTGCGCGAGGTGACTGAGCGGGTGAACGTGCTGATACGTGAGAGCGGGCGGTGGGCGCGCCATCTCGCGAAACGGTTCAAGCACAAGGTGGCGGCCAATGTGTATGGCGGTACCGTCATCCGCGGCACAAGGTATATAGGAAGAGCCCAGGAGCTGCCTGAGGTCCAGGTACACAAGGAGAAGACGCAGAGAAACGTGTATGCAGTAGACCCAAAAAAACTGCGCACAGTCCCAAAGGAGTATTATGATTACCATTGCAGCAGCCATGGCAAAACCACGGAACTACAGAGAATGCACAACGTCACCGCAAGCCCGGCAGTGGACGTGGACCCGGTCCCATCGCAACAAGAGGTGCAAGCGCACTTGGTACAGCGCAGGAAGAACCAACTGCTACAACAGCTGAGGTTATAACAACAGATATGCATACATACATACATACATACATACATTTATGTATGTATGTATGTATGTAGCACACGTCACGAGACCCACACATGCCACGCTGCCCTCATCGCTGCCTCGCACACGGCCATGAAGAGCAATAATCTCTCAAGTGCTACTGCAGCGATGAGGGAAAGGGGAGGGAGGCTATTGCTTGTTATGCTGCGCCGTTTTGTTGTGCAAACAAGGAACAAACTTTGGACGGAAAAACTTTTGTTAATTGTTCCGATGCACAGAATGTTCCGTAGACCCTACACTTTCTTTCTTTTTTTTGTGCTCAAAAACTTGATGAGAAAATGGCTATTCTCGTTGCTTTTTGTTCTTTAAGTTCTTACTCATTAAGAAAAAAAAATTTTTCAGTGCTTTGGGACCTTTCTTTTTAAGCCAAGGTGGCCCAAGGAATTATTTAATTATATATGCCATTGGTATATATTTGCTGTCTTGATCTTGTGCAGTTGAAATTATATTATTGAGTAGAGACTTTCAGTAAAAAAATTTCAGTAGAAATTTGGCAATAAACTCTTGGAATATTGCAATACAAATATAAGAATGACTGAAGCTGAGTTACCACCACAGTACACTACCGCGTCTAATGATTTGCGGTCAGACACCTTCACGACGCCTACGAGGAAGATGATGGAGGCCGCGCTCGAGGCCTCCATCGGTGACTCGGTCTACAACGAGGACGTGGACACGATCCGTCTGGAGCAGCACGTCGCGAAGCTGGCGGGCAAGGAGGCAGGTATCTTCTGCGTCTCCGGGACGCTGTCCAACCAGATCGCGCTGCGGACGCACCTGTACCAGCCGCCGTACTCCATCCTGTGCGACTACAGGGCGCACGTCTACACCCACGAGGCCGCCGGGTTGGCTATCCTCTCCCAGGCGATGGTGGTTCCTGTTATCCCCTCCAACGGCGACTACATGACCCTGGACGACATCAAGGCGCACTACGTCCCGGACGATGGTGACATCCACGGTGCGCCAACGAAGGTTATCTCGCTGGAGAACACGCTGCACGGTATCGTGTACCCGCTCGAGGAGCTCGTCCGCATCAAGGCGTGGTGCATGGAGAACGGCCTCAAGCTGCACTGCGACGGTGCGCGTATCTGGAACGCCTCCGCGGAGACAGGCGTCCCCTTGAAGCAGTTCGGTGAGCTCTTCGACTCTATCTCCATCTGCTTGTCCAAGTCCATGGGTGCGCCCATGGGCTCCATCCTCGTCGGGAACCACAAGTTCATCAAGAAATGCAACCACTTCAGAAAGCAGCAAGGTGGTGGTGTCAGACAGGCCGGTATGATGGCAAGGATGGCGCTGTGCAACATCGACGACGACTGGAAGTCCAAGCTGCTCTACTCGCATAGACTCGCACACAAGCTTGCCGCCTACTGCAAAGAGAAGAACATCCCACTGGAGTCCCCAGCTGATACCAACTTCGTCTTCCTCGACCTGAAGGCCGCTAAGATAAACCCAGACGTCTTGGTCAAGAAGGGTTTGAAGTACGGGGTCAAGCTTATGGGCGGTAGAGTCTCCTTTCACTACCAAGTCACCGAAGAGAGCTTGGAAAAGGTAAAACTGGCTATACTCGAGGCGTTCGAGTACGCTAAGGAACACCCATTCGAAGAAAACGGTGCCACCAAGATTTACCGTAGTGAGTCTACCGAAATTGATATCGAAGGTAATGCGATACAAGAAATCAAGACATACAAGTACTAATCCCTCAAGAGGGATCAAAAAAAGAAGAAGAAAAAAATGATAGAGTTTTTTAACACCCCCTTCCCTTTTTGTTTTTTTTTAAGTCTTGAAGTTCTGAAACTTATCTATTAAATTCTTACGAACACATACACACACACACAATCCTCTTCACGATAACTATCGCAAAATAAGAATTTTACTGCAATATTTTTGAAATAAAATGAAATAAGAATTTTACTAAAATTATAAAGAGGTTAAAAGGCCAATATTCTTCTAGCCCCTCCCCCCTTATTATGATATGATATTTAGTTTCGATAGATATGGTGGAAAAACAAGACTAGTTTTACGACGAAAATACTTATTTCTTCTATTTTGATGTTTATTGAATGATTTTTTTTTTTTCCTTGATATTATTATATGTTTTCAAACAATTTTCTTTTTTATTTTGTTTGACTTTCCTTTCTATTTACTTTAACTACGTAATATGATTAATATTATTCCCTTTCTGTTTCTCTTCTCCATTCATATCCTACTTAAATAATTAATTGATATGGATTTTTGGGATAATTTACAAAAGGCAGGGTGGAAACTTTTGTAACCACTAGAGCACCTCGAGTCAACGAAAGGAAAGAGGGACCAGAGGTCAAATATTGTAGGGCGTACGCCACAGATCAAGAAATATAACTAAAGCGAAGTTCCCCAATTAACGACAATAAGAAACTGTTGTCAATATGTATTACATACGTATTACAGGTGGACTGAATAATTAATACAAGAAACTGCGGTAGCTATTTCTGAATTAAAATATATATAACTTAGCTATGCTGTGCGTGCATGCACATGTATCTGTTTAGCTATGCATGTGTGTATATTTTTGTGCAAGAGAGACATTATTAGTAAGCACGACTGCCATTTTTTTCTTTTCTCATTTTTTTGAATTTTTCCAGTTTTCTTCCATTCAAGAAGAGCAGAGTGATGCCCTGATTTTTGATATCAAATAATAACCAATTGCTAGAGGTAGCAGCTATCATTTGATAACATTCATTTAGCGTTTTAGAAGGGTGGCAAAAGAGTATTCTTTCATTTTTTTGAATTGAAGAACCAAATTTTTACTTCATAGCATTAATACAATCAAAGGAGGCCTACTAAATTAGAGTAATAGTTTGGGATACAGGGGATACGGAGTTTGGCTATTCCTATTTGCACAGATATAATCAAATATTTAATAAGAGCTCTGAGAGGATAGAAATGGAGATTCCGTTAAATATTGATACATGTCGTAATGGTACATTACCGCACAGTAATGGAACATTCGCTGACTGGGCTTGCAAATGGTGTAAATCACCAGAAGGATTTGGTCCTATCTCGTTCTATGGAGACTTCACTATATGCTTCCTTGACGGTATAGTACTGAACCTTGTGGCGTTATTCATGCTAGTGTTCGGTACCCGTTCTCTGTGGAAGTTGTGTGTTATGAAACATCCAGGTATCAAATATAGAAGAAACTGGTTGATTATATCACGGATTGCCGCTGTACTGTTGCAGATTGTATTCGTTGCCATCGCTAGTTTGTCTGTACCCAGCCATAAAACCGTGGATGCTACACTGATTTCTCAATATACACTGACGTTGTTATCTCTGTTTGTCGCAGTCTGCTTGCACTGGATTGAGTATCACAGAATGAAAGTGGCAAATAGTGTCATTTTATTCTACTGGTTCTTCGAAGCCATTGGTAATACCCTGAAGACCTTGAATTTTCTGGTCAGATATTCCTATGAAGGCCAGTGGGAAGAAGGTCACAAAATTTTTATTTTCACATTGTTCCAGGCCATTAATGCAGTTGTGATATTAGTACTGGAGGCGTTTCCAAGTAAACCCATCAAGTCTCATGAGGACATTCACGCCCACATGAGTCGAAGAAAAGAGAATCCTTATGACAGTGCTAATATATTTTCTAGAATTTCCTTTACCTGGATGTCAGGTTTGATGAAAACAGGTTATGAGAAATTTTTAACTGAGACTGATCTCTACAAGCTACCAAAGAGCTTCAACAGCGCAACCTTGACCACCACTTTCAACAAAAACTGGGAGGATCAATTAAAGCACAAGACCAATCCATCTTTAGTTTGGTCTCTTGTGAAGACATTTGGGTTTAGGATGTTGATTGCAGCATTCTTGAAGGTTATACATGATGTTTTGGCCTTCACACAACCACAGCTATTGAAAATATTAATAAGATTTGTTACTCAGTACAACGAAAAAAGAGACAACGATGAATTTATTGTCATAGACCGTCAATTACCAATAGTAAAAGGTTTTTACATTGCATTCGCAATGTTTGCTGTTGGTTTTACTCAAACATCTGTTTTACATCAGTATTTCTTGAACACATACAATACTGGTATGAACATAAAGAGTGCTTTGACCTCTATTATTTACCTGAAGTCCTTGGTTCTTTCTAATGAAGCTTCTAACACAGCTTCGACTGGTGACATTGTTAACTTGATGAGTGTTGATGTCCAAAAATTACAGGATTTAACTCAATGGATCCACTTGGCATGGTCCGGTCCTTTACAAATCGTCTTGTGTTTGATTTCTTTGTATAAATTACTTGGTCATTCTATGTGGGTTGGTGTTGTTATTCTTATCGTTATGATTCCGGTTAATTCATACTTGATGAAGATTCAAAAGGGCTTGCAAAAATCGCAAATGAGGTACAAAGATGAAAGGACCAGAGTCATCAGTGAGATTTTAAATAACATCAAGTCTTTGAAATTATATGCTTGGGAAAAGCCATACAAGAAAAAGTTGGAAACTGTTAGGAATGAAAAGGAATTGAGAAATTTGACCAAATTGGGTGTATATATGGCATGCACCAGTTTCCAATTCAATATTGTTCCGTTCTTGGTCTCTTGTTCAACTTTTGCTGTTTTTGTTTACACCGAGGACAGAGCTTTGACCACCGATCTTGTTTTCCCGGCTCTAACGCTATTTAACTTATTGTCATTCCCATTGATGGTTATTCCAAATGTTTTGACTGCTGTAATCGAATCCTCTGTCTCTGTGAACAGATTGTTCAACTTTTTGACTAATGAGGAATTGCAAAAGGATGCTGTTCAACGTTTACCAAAGGTTAAGAACATTGGCGATGTTGCTGTCAACATTGGCGATGATGCTACCTTCTTGTGGAAGCGGAAGCCAGAATACAAGGTCGCCCTAAAGAATATTAACTATCAAGCCAGAAAAGGTGATCTCTCTTGTATCGTTGGTAAGGTCGGTTGTGGTAAGAGTGCTTTCCTACAGGCTCTATTGGGTGACTTATTCAGAGTTAAGGGCTTTGCCACTATCCACGGTAGTGTTGCATATGTTTCTCAAGTCCCATGGATCATGAACGGTACCGTTAGAGAGAATGTTCTTTTTGGCCACAAGTATGATGCTAAATTTTACGAGAGGACTATAAAGGCCTGTGCATTGACCATTGATTTAGCTACCTTAGTGGATGGTGATCAAACCTTAGTTGGTGAAAAAGGTATCTCTCTATCTGGTGGTCAAAAGGCCCGTCTTTCTTTAGCGAGGGCGGTCTACGCCAGAGCTGATACTTATTTGTTTGATGATCCTCTAGCTGCAGTCGATGAACATGTTTCCAAACATTTGATTGATCATGTTCTTGGTCCAAAGGGTTTGTTATGTACCAAGACTAGGGTTTTGGCAACGAACAAGATCTCTGCATTAAGTGCCGCCGATACTATTACCCTATTGGAAAATGGTGAAATTACTCAACAAGGTTCCTATGAGGACGTTAAGAAGGATAGTGAATCCCCCTTAGGTAAATTGCTACGTGAATTTGGTAAGAAGGATACTGGCAAGTCTAGTACTGATTCTGATTCGTCTGTTGTTTCGGTTAGCGAAAGAGAAGCTACAGTTCCGTTGGAAGATGAGCTAAAGGAACTAAAGAAGTTGGAAAACTCTACTACACTTGCTTCGTATGCTGGGAGTCTAAGAAAAGCAAGTGATGCTACTTTAAGAAGTATCGATTTTGATGATGATGAAAATACTAGAGAACACCGTGAACAAGGTAAGGTTAAGTGGGATATCTATTTGGAGTATGCGAAAGCCTGTAATCCAAAGTATGTTTGCCTATTTATATTTTTCATTGTGTTGTCTATGTTTTTATCGGTTATGGGCAATGTCTGGTTGAAGAGATGGTCTGAAACCAATACCCGTTACAACGCAAACCCTCATGCTATTCGTTACTTGGCTATCTATTTCGCGTTAGGTGTTGGTTCTGCATTTTCCACTTTAACACAAACAGTTATTCTGTGGATTTTCTGTACAATTCACGGCTCTACCTATTTACACAACCTGATGACAGCTGCTGTCCTGAGAGCACCCATGTCGTTTTTTGAAACGACTCCAATTGGTCGTATCTTGAACAGATTCTCTAATGATATTTACAAGGTGGATTCCATACTGGGTAGATCGTTCTCTCAGTTTTTTGTTAACACCGTTAAGGTAATCTTTACCGTTGGTGTGATTACATTTACAACGTGGCAATTTCTTTTCATCATTATTCCTCTGGGTATCTTCTACATCTACTACCAGCAGTACTACCTGAGAACCTCTAGAGAATTGCGTCGTTTGGAATCGCTGACGAAGTCGCCAATTTTCTCGCACTTCCAGGAGACGCTGGGTGGCTTGGCTACTATCAGGGGTTACGCTCAACAGGAGAGATTTGCACATATAAACGAATGTCGCGTGGATAACAACATGAGCGCTCTATACCCAAGTATTAACGCTAATCGTTGGTTGGCGTACAGGTTGGAGTTCATCGGTTCTATCATTATACTGGGTGCTGCCACGCTATCCATTTTCAAGTTGAAAGACGGTACGATGACGGCGGGTATGATCGGTCTTTCTTTGAGTTATGCGTTGCAGATTACGCAGACGTTGAACTGGATTGTCCGGATGACTGTCGAGGTCGAGACCAACATTGTCTCTGTTGAGAGGATCAAGGAGTATGCTGAGCTGAAGAGCGAGTCTCCGTTGGTCATCGAGGGGAGCAGACCGCCCCAGGGGTGGCCGGATGCCGGCGAGATCAAGTTTGAGCACTACTCCACGCGCTACAGGCCGGAGCTGGACCTCATTTTGAAGGACATCAACCTGCACATCCGGCCGAAGGAGAAGGTCGGGATCGTGGGCCGTACCGGTGCCGGCAAGTCCTCCTTGACGCTGGCGCTGTTCCGGATCATCGAGGCCGCCGCGGGCCGGATCGTCATTGACGGCGTCCCCATCAACGAGATCGGCCTGTACGACCTGAGACACAACCTGTCGATCATCCCGCAGGACTCGCAGGTCTTTGAGGGCACGATCCGCGAGAACATCGACCCCACGGACGCGTTCACGGACGCGGAGATCTGGAGGGCGCTGGACCTCTCGCACCTGAAGGACCACATCCTGCGGATGGGCAGCGACGGTCTGATGACACAGCTTACGGAAGGGGGCGGCAACCTGAGCGTGGGCCAGCGGCAGCTGATGTGCCTGGCGCGGGCCCTGCTGGTGCCGTCGAAGATCCTGGTGCTGGACGAGGCCACCGCCGCGGTCGACGTGGAGACGGACCAGGTCATCCAGGAGACGATCCGCACCGCGTTCAAGGACAGAACGATCCTGACGATCGCGCACAGGATCAACACGATCATGGACAACGACCGCATCATCGTCCTCGACCAAGGCAGGGTCGTCGAGTTCGACACCCCGCAGTCCCTGCTGAAGAACGAGAACTCGATCTTCCACTCGCTAACCAAAGAGGCCGGTCTAGGCAGTATATAGTTTTTACACATAAATAATTAAAAATGACGTATTTTTCATTTTCGCACATATTTTTCTCACAATATATTTTGCAGATCACCTTGCACTAATTGCTTTTCGTCTGCAGTAGACACACACACTCCTGCTGTTGCAAACAAAACATTAAAACACTAATGAAACAATAATGAAACAAATAACTGTATACGGGATGTTTGCATTTTATTTCTTTTTTTTTGTTTACAAGTTACCATTTCCGGGGGGCAGCTGGTGTATGCACCCTCTCCTTCCCGAATAGGCAAAAAGAAGTCACAAAACCCAGCGCACTTTTGGTTTTGCCCCATCAAAAAAAACCCGCTCCGTGAGTTTCTCTGTCTGTCTCTCTCTGTGATATATCGGCGTGACCACAATTCATGAGAAAAAAAAAAGAATTATTTCCTATTTGGGAACAATCACTGTAAACCCCCAGAAGAACAAATAAAAAAAAGGGGGGGTGGTGGGTTGACACCCACCACCCCCGTGCGCAGTTTCCTGCCCCGCCCCCCCCCCTTGTCAAAAATAATTTCCTAAAACGGACAGTATACTAAAAAAAGCAGCAAAACATACAGATTTACCCTCTCCGGGGGGGACAGAAACAGGACATCGGCCCAAAAAATGTCATAGCGACCGGTGGGGGAAAGCAAACTGCGCACGCGCGATCTTGGCTTTCTTGAAAAACCGGGACAAACACGGTTATGGCCGAAAACGGAATTGAGAAAAAAAAACGGACAAAGGGGGGCGGGCGTCGATGGGGAGATAAACACAGAAACGGATGCAGGGATCGGCGATGACCCGCGCTCTGCGCGTTTATCATCTACGCGAAAAAATTTGGGTTCAGAAAATAGAAGTTTTGCAATCTCTTCGATAAAATGATTGCTCAGAACGGGGTGCAGGGCGGCAAAGTGTAAACAAACCAAAAAGCTTCTTAAAATAAAAATAAAAATCAAAAACAAAGCACCAGCGAGATAAAACCCGCATGAACCTACTGCCGCTCGCCCCCCCTTCACCCTTCACCCCCGCCGCCATTGCGAAATCCCGAAACAAAAGAAATTATTTTTTTTGGGTATATAAAGATCGCATTTTCCCGTTCTCTTGTCTTTTCCGATTCTTCTTCCCTATATACTTTTACTTTATCTTTTATTTCAAAAGAGTAGTAAACCAAACTAAAAAAACTTACATTCGCTTTTCAATATAAACTAAAAATGCAATTCTCTACTGTCGCTTCCGTCGCTGCCGTCGCTGCCGTTGCCGCCGCTCAATCCAACGTTACCACCGCTACCCAGACCCAACACTCTACTACTTTGGTCACCATCACCGACTGTGAGAAGCACATCTGCTCCGAGCGTGTCTCCCCAGCTTGGGTTTCCACCGCTACCGTCACCGTCAACGACGTTGTCACCGAGACCACCACCTGGTGTCCAATCTCCGAGGCTACCACCTCCAAGCAAAACTCCACTGCTCCAGCTCCAGCTCCAGCTACTTCTGCTCCAGCTCCAGCTCCATCTTCTAAGGCTCCAGCTCCAGCTCCATCTTCTAAGGCTCCAGCCCCAGTTGCTAACACCACTGCTCCAGCCCCATCTTCCAAGGCTCCAGCCCCAGCCCCATCCTCTTCCAAGAAGGACACCACCACCACCACCAAGTTCGTTCAAACCACCACTTTGACCTCTTCCTCCAAGCCAGCTGCTGCTCCATCTTCCAAGGCTCCAGCTCCATCTTCCAAGGCCGCTATCTCCTCTTACACTGGTGCTGCCGTTAAGGCTATGCCAGCTGCTGGTGCTCTGCTTGCCGGTGCCGCCGCTTTGTTGTTGTAAATCAACTTTTTGAATTAATTGCTTAAAATTTTTATTCAAAAAACAATACATTCTATTTTTAAATTATTCTTTTTTTTGAATTCTTTTTCATTTTGAATCGAATTGACTCGATTCTGACAACAAAAAAAAATTCTCATTTATTCATCACGATCTTAATCTATATTTTTATTTTTTTACGGCTTTTCTCATTATGGTTTTAAAAAATGAAAGAAAAAAAAAGGAAGAAGAGGAATAAAGATTGTTTCCTTTTTAACACTTTTATTAAATCTACTTTTTAATATAATATGATATTCTATTAATTATACCCCACTTTCAACTTCAACCAAGTATCCTTTCCTTTCGCCCTCAACCCCTTCTTTCAACCACTTCAACCTTCCAAAATTAAAAATTACAGACCATTTTTCTCTTTTTTTGCATATTGGTCTAATTTTCACGGTATCTTTTACGTTCAAGACGTTTCTTTATTATCTTCGTTTTGCTAACCTTTTTCTCTTAAATCGTTATATTATGAAGCTCTCTGGTTTTATTATCAAAAAGGAATTCTTTTATTAATAAAAGGAAAAAAAAACACGTACACACACTACTTTCTTTGTTGTTTTTTCATTTTAATATATTAATATCCTGGGTTTTCTTTTCATTAGTAAAAGAGGAAAAAAAGTTGTAACATTAAACATATTTTTTTTTTTTGGGAGGTTTCCATTTTTTGATAGACATAGGTTGGCAAGATGGTAAAGAAAAAACTTTCTAACTGTTGTACCGTGCACACACGATGCAAAAATGAAATAAAAGCACACATACATCACTTGGGGCGGGTGCAATGCGGAATGGGAATATTTGAGGGAACTTTGGGGAATGAAAGTGTTCATTAATCTTCTTCAATTTCCTCTCTTTATTATACCACATGGAAATTGTTAATAAGAAATAAAGTTATCCAAACAATTTTTTTTAAAAAAATAGTTCTTGGAGGTTTGTCATAATCTCCCCCACCTTATACTTATAAAGTTGAAATACATTTTATAGGTGAAATTCTTTTTTTTATATGAAAAATAAAAGATTATTTATCTAATCAATACCCTTTTCTTAGAGTAATGTGTTTAATATCTAATTATAAAAACTTTATATTTAATCTTTATACTTTATATTTAATCTCAATTAAGCATATTTATGCTTATTAATGTTGATAATAACATTATAATGTTATATATTTCTATTCGTTAAAACCGCCCTTTTCTCCCAAATTTTTTTTTCCAAACTTTTTCAAATTCTTGAAAGGCTTTAGGATAAGGATTTTTGACATTGACACGACGATGGATTAACAACAAGGGGAGGAACTATCGCAAACCATCGCAAACCAACATAAACTTAGATTAAATATCAGGTTATTAATACAATAAAAAATGAGTGTTACCTCTGCTGGTGCGCTTTCGCCCGAGCAGTTCGACCCCAACATCCCACAGATCCTTCCCCATGAGAAGATGTACAGAATACAGGTCGGGAAGCAGCTGTTTAAAATTAGCGGTGCCTCTTTGAACTCAGACGGGCCTAGTTTCTTCACCAACTATTTCCTAAAGAGGGTGAACAAAAATAACAGTAACAACACGAACCCCGGTAATGTCGGGCCAACCACAACCACGACGTTCTCGCCGTCGTCAGTGAATAGTGCCAACACGCCGCCATCCGGCGGCAGCAGCACGAACTCCGCCGCTACAGAACACGAAGTGCTATTCATCGACAGGTCGGCTGATGTATTCGAATTGATCTACCAGCACCTGCAAGGGTACTTCATCGAGATAAAGGACGAAGTCCAGTACACAATGTTGTTCGCCGACGCAATGTACTATAACCTCCCCAGACTGAAGGCCATCCTGAAGGAGTCAGACTATTACTACACCAACGTTGGAGGCAAGTCCTACAAACTTGCGAAATCGTTGTTCAGAAGGCCAGGAGACTCGCCAAACTATTTCGAAATCACCTCCGGAACATTGTACATCGACGTAGAGGAACTTATACTCACACGGAAATTGCTAAGACCCCCACCCCACTCCGCTCCATACGTGGCGAGATCAAACAGTTTATTCGAGGACCTTTTGATACTTCTGGGAGGTGGGTCATTAAACCTAGATGACGACCGCAGAAGCTCATTAATTAGAGAATGTAAATTCTATAGGTTCTTAAACCTAGAACAGCGTCTAGTGAAATGTAAGATAAATTACAACCCATTGACTAGAAAGGAGGAGATCTGCCTGGCACTGAAAGATGTATCTAAGAAGGGACTTGTGATTTCTTCTACTACAAAAAGGGATATCTCATACATGTTCCAACAGCCGTTTAATGGCACTGATACGATACTGAAAGACCCCTTGGTCGAGAGTAATTTGGAATTCAACGAGGCTATAGAAGGTGTCGAACCAAGAGCTAAAAGACCCAAGACTTTTGATCCATCCATAGGAACTTATAACATAATAGGATACAAGCGCCCTTATCTGGATAGTTACTCACGTGAGTTATTATTCCAAGTGGATACAAGGGAAGCTATACTAGTATTCAATAGGGAAACCAAAAACATACACATCGATTTCACCAACACAACAGCTAAATGTTTTTTCAATCTATTTAATAAGGAACTATTAAAACATCCAGACTGCGGCATAGACTTGAACAACTACAAGGTAAAACTTTCTCCTTCCTTCTACGATATTAATATGATGAATTCTGCCGAGACAAGCCACTCCAATTACAAACCAGATCCACACCCAGACTTAGCCCTTCCCACCCTTTTATCTCTAGCTGACATAACGATAAACAGCGTTAGGTACCCGCTAGCATCATCCTTAATAGACGATCGCCGTATTGCTTCTAAACAAGTTCCTAATTTTGATACAATGACGACAAACTCGGAATTCGTTCCCACAGAGTTCTCTCCAGGTTTCCAGCTATTTTTGACTAAATCATTATGGAAAATTGGTATTACTAATAACAGAATACTTCTATTGCTACTAAAAGCCGATTGTATCACTGGCAGTAGCGAATATTGCAAGAGCTTAAGCTACATATGATATTATTTCCCCTTTATTTGTTAAAGGCAAAAATATTCATAAAGACATTTATTATATACACATTTTTGAAATTCAAGGTTCTATTAGTTACTTTTTTTAATTATTTTTATGAGCACAATAGCCGCGTAATGAATCCAATGCTTTTGTTGATTTCTGTATCTAGTTCATTGCTATTAATATGGCTATAAATCTTATTTATTTCATTCCATTTCTGTAATATATGTTATTTGGTTCAATTTGTTTACGCGAATATCGAAACTAACACGATTTTTTTTTTACGCGTCTCTCCATTTACCAAAAAATTATCGATGAGCTTACAGTACCTTGAACCAATATAAAGAATAACCTTATTTCCAGACTCAAACTTTCACCGGTGGGAAGATTTGACAGTTTAAAGGAAAGGACGGTACCCTATCATAACGTAAGTGCAAGAAAACAAACACCAAAAGACTTACAACATGGGTATTAAGGGTTTGACTTCTATCATTGCCGAAAATGTCCCTTCTGCCATTAGGAAAAGTGATATCAAGGCCTTCTTTGGCCGTAAAGTTGCGATTGATGCTTCAATGTCTCTATATCAATTTCTAATCGCGGTACGACAACAGGATGGTGGCCAATTAACGAATGAAGCCGGTGAGACTACCTCGCATTTAATGGGTATGTTTTACAGAACTCTCAGGATGATTGATAATGGTATCAAGCCATGTTATGTATTTGATGGTAAGCCTCCGACTTTGAAATCCCACGAACTGAACAAGAGAACAAGCAGAAGAGAAGAAACCGAGAAGAAGCTTGCAGAGGCTACCGAGGAGGCTGAGAAGATAAAACAAGAAAGGAGACTAGTAAAAGTCTCAAAAGAACATAACGATGAAGCCAAAAAGCTTTTGGGTCTTATGGGTATACCATACGTGAATGCTCCCGGAGAAGCAGAAGCACAATGTGCTGAATTGGCCAAAAAAGATAAGGTATATGCTGCTGCAAGTGAAGATATGGATACATTGTGTTACAGAACCCCATTCCTATTAAGACATTTGACATTCTCTGAGGCTAGGAAGGAACCGATTCACGAAATCAACACCGAAATTGTGCTTCAAGGTCTTGGTCTAACGTTGGAACAGTTCATTGATCTAGGTATTATGCTTGGTTGCGATTACTGTGATAGCATCAGGGGAGTGGGCCCAGTTACCGCTTTGAAACTGATGAAAGAATATGGTTCTCTTGAGAAAATTGTGGAATATATAGAATCTGGGGAAGCCAACAACAAGTGGAAGGTACCAGAAAATTGGCCCTACAAAGAAGCAAGAGAGCTGTTCTTAAAACCCGATGTGATCAACGCTGACGAGATCAACCTGAAATGGGCGCCACCAAACGAGGAAGAACTAATCAAATATTTATGCCATGAGAAAAAGTTCAGTGAGGAAAGAGTTAGATCTGGTATCAAGAGGCTACAAAAGGGACTAAAATCCGGTGTTCAAGGCAGGCTAGATGGCTTCTTCAAAGTTGTCCCAAAGACAAAAGAGCAACTAAAAGCAGCTGCAGAGAAGGCCAAAGTAGCCAAAAAGAATGCAAAGAATAAGGGCAAAGTAACCAAGAGAAGATAAGAATCGAATCTCGCAAAGTAGAAAAAATGAACTGGGCATCAAAAAATTATTAAAAGGTACCTATACATAAAAATTTGGTGTTTGCGACCTCCCATCAACGTTACCTTTCACAGGCATGTACTATTTTTTTTATATAAGAGACTGTAAACTGGAATATTATATTTTATTGCCATTGTAGATTACCTAATTGCAGGATTTGAGTAGAAGTTGATTTTCGCCCTCTAAAGAAAATGGAAAACAGAAAAACTGTTCATTCTTCAATGAAATAGACATTCATATCCAAATCTAAGAGCTTAAAACTAAACATTCTTGGTCAGATATAGCGCCTAATTGCTACTAGAATTCTCCACACTATATATTCCCAAAACGATACGAGTAATGAGCACTTTTGTGAGATCGACAGCGTCCAAATATAAATTTGGTGCACATATGTCTGGGGCGGGTGGTATTTCAAACAGTGTCACGAATGCGTTCAACACGGGATGCAACTCGTTTGCCATGTTTTTGAAGTCACCAAGGAAGTGGGTCTCTCCAGCGTTCACAAAGGAGGAGATTACCAAGTTCAAGGAGAATTGCGAGAAATATGGATATGATCCATTGACAGATATTTTACCACATGGCCAATACTTTATCAATCTAGCGAATCCGGAAGTTGAGAAGGCTGAGAAGAGTTATGCCTCTTTTATTGATGATCTGACGAGATGTGAACAACTGGGCGTAGGACTGTATAATTTCCACCCGGGTTCAAGTTTGAAAGGGGATCATGAAGAACAATTAAAACAACTAGCCTCTTATGTAAATAAGGCTATTAAGGAGACCAAGTTCGTGAAGATTGTTTTGGAAAACATGGCGGGCACAGGGAACCTCGTTGGCAGTAACTTGCTTGATCTTAGGAAAGTCATCGACCTTGTGGAAGATAAGTCACGTATAGGCGTATGTGTAGACACCTGTCATACATATGCAGCCGGCTATGATATAGGTACAAAGGACAGTTTCGATAAGTTCTGGAAAGATTTCGATGATATCGTTGGCTTTAAATACCTGGCGGCCATGCACCTGAATGACTCAAAAGCGCCTCTAGGTGCCAATAGAGATTTGCATGAAAAGCTAGGAGAAGGTTTCCTGGGATTGGAGTTCTTCAGACACCTGGCCCATTATGAACACTTGAAGGGAATACCAATTGTGTTGGAGACGCCGCAACCGAATGACGCCGGATACGGTGAAGAAATCAAACTACTAGAATGGTTAGAGACGGTGCAGGATAATGATACTGATGGATTGAAACAGATTCAAGAGAAAAACACGAAATTGCAAAAGGTAGGTGAGAAATCCAGGAAAGAACAGCTCGCCAAGTTCGAAGTAAAGCAGAAGAAACCAAAGAGAAAAGCGTCTGGTGGAACAGGCGACGTTACGAAACTAATCAAAAAAGCTAAGAAATGAAATTTTTTTTCTACAAATAGATATATAAACAGTTTTAAACACAAAATGTGAAGCTTGGCATTGTCAAATATCAAAGTCCAAAGGGGGTTTTCGATGGGTTTTTTTTGCCAATAGAGTCTATTTAATTTTATTTATCTATTTTGTTTTATTTCTCGTTGTTGATTTGAGGGACCCCGAAAAAGGGAAAAAAATCAACGAATATCGAAAATCCGATGAGTTAAAAAAGAGAATTGTGAAACTATGGAGACCGGACTCTTTCACATTCGAACCTTGTTAAACTCGTCTATCAGTAACGGAAATATATTATAGCTTTCGGCATTGGCATCTGAATTCTCGTCTCTGGTTTGAGTTTAGTAGCATCCCGTATCCAGCAAGATACAACAAGTCTGAAGAAAAGAAGGGAGATCATATTGGTAAATTATCGTTACGGTAGAGAAGTTTGCGAACTGGTTTTTTTTTCAGTATAATAAAATAGCATTTCTTTCGTGATCCAAACTTTTTGTGAGGAAGTGAAGTTGACTAGCGAAAAAGGTTTTGAAGGAGCCACTACGCAAACCCATACTGTGTTTTCATAAGAAATATACTAATAAGAATCCTTCTTGGAAGTACCCCAAAGATAGTGAGTAACATAGTCTTAACTGATTGGAAATATCGATTATCCTTTAAAACAAAAAAATAAAATAAAATAAAAAGATATATTGGAATATGTCTTATGATTCAAGTGGCAAGGACCCTAGGACGCCCAGAATTCCTCAAAACGGATTTGACACTACCTCTCATACCAGTGCTGATTCCCATTCCATAATTGATGACGAGAGTAAAGCATTAACAACTGATAATTTGAGTATGTCTGGTGGTGAAAGTATGGAGTCCACAAATACCACTGTGTACGAAGACAGCGGCAAGATGGTAACTCCGCTAAGTGTCTCTATACCTACATTCGAGAAAGTCGGTGAATTGCCGACCCCTATGGTTTACAGTCCGATGTCTCCAGCGATAGTAGGTTCTCCGCAAAAAAGCAGGGTATCTGATTGTGGTAAGATACAAGTCAATAAAAGAAGAGGTCCTTATAAGCCCATAGATGAGATAGTTGGTGCAAAACCACTAAGACTTGCGTCGGAGGTAATCCCGCATGAGGAGTCCTATCACCAACGTATTTCGTCTCTGCCTGCTGTTACAGAGGAGGAACCGTATATCACCGATGAATTTCCTATCCAACATGATGGAATTAATATAGCCAGGGAGCCTGGATCAAAAGAAGATGATAGTCTCATTCTAACAGGATACAGGACAAACCATTATGACCAACCCATACAATGGAGAAAAGTCAAAACCATAGGTGTCGGTAATTTCAGTGACGTGCTGTTGTATGAATCCCTAGATCAAAAGGACCCCGAACTTTTGCAAGTTGCAGTAAAGCGAATGAGATATCCTGAAGAAGTGAAAAATCTCACCTGTAACTCTTCTAATGTCACTGAGCTGCTCGGTAGGTTAGATACCTCTCTAACAAGAGAAATATCGATCCTAAACTCGATAAACCATCCCTGCATTGTCAAATTATTTGGCGTAAATGATCCGATCTTTATGCAAAGTTCAAGACCATTATATGATATGCTAAGACAGAGGCAAATACTAATACCTTGTAATATGATCATGTCATATTGTTCAGGCGGAGACCTCCTAGCAGCCATGGGTGCATGTTCAGGTAATCTGGACTTATGGCTCATCCAAAGACTATTTACAGAAATGATTATTGCTGTAAAGTATCTGCATGACAATAATATTATACATAGAGACCTGAAGCTTGAAAATGTTCTCCTTCGGTTCCCATTACAAAATATCAAAGAGTTTAGAGATCAGCCATTGTATTATAATCACAATTTAATTGAACTGGCAGATTTTGGCTTAAGCAAGAGAATCGAACCCGGTGAGATGTGTACAGCAAGATGTGGCTCCGAGGATTATGTGCCCCCGGAGATCTTGATGGGTGTGCCTTACGACGGCCACCTCTCCGATTCATGGGCTCTTGGCGTTATACTATATGCGCTACTTGAGGATAGACTACCATTTGATCCGTTACCTAACGCATCTTCTCGTCAAAGGAATAGACCAACGGCTCACAGAATAGCAAGGTTTGAATGGAAATGGCTCAAGAGACTCAATGATGAGTGTAGCGCTAAAGAGATTGTGGAGCACACCTTGACTAGAAGAAACCAGAGGTGGAACTGTACAGATATCTACGAATCGAAGTTCGTACAGGAGATAATCCAAGACTTAACTTTTCATTAAATCATTTACTTTTGCATTACGCATTATTTTCAAACTTTACTTTTTTTATTTCTACTTTGCATCATTACCTCAACTTTTTAATATCATTCGCTATAGCAATTTATATATACCAGATATAATAAGATAATTTAACATCAATTAAGAGATATCCCAAAGGGAAGAGGGGGGGGAGTTTAAGGGCAAGTCCTCATTTTGTACATTTTTCTTTTACATAAAAGTACAAAAGAAATTCCTTTCACTAAGATTTTATTAAAAAAATTTTTTTTTCTTCTTCTACTTTATCTCCTCAACTTCTTCTTCTTCTTCTTCTTCACCTTCATCGTCGCCACCTAGGTCTGCACCGTCTAGACCGCCTTGAGCGCCTAGCATACTTTGCAGTTGTTCCATGCTTGGGCCACCGGCGCCGCCAGCGCCGCCCATACCGGCCATCAATTGACTCAAGTCCATACCACCTGGACCGCCTGGACCACCTGGACCACCGGCACCGCCCATCATCTGGCTGAAATCCATGTCGCCTGGTGCGGCCTCGGAGGCCTCCTCCTGTTCGTCCTCGTCGACCCACTTGTCGAAATCGGTCTTGATGTTGTTGTACTTAACCTTCTCCTTGGTCAAACGCGGCCAGTACTCAATGCCCAGATCCTTCTTGAAAAGCTTCAGGAAATAGTGCTGGCCGTTGGCCACCTTGTGCAGAGACTTCTCGGGAACAATCTCCTTGTACAAGTCGATATGCAGCTTATAACTGTGCGCGGCCTCGTCACCGACATGGCCCTTCGAAGTGGCCTCCAGGTCGATAGAATGCGCACCGATATCCACCTTGGGACTCTCACAGTCCGGAATACTCACCGTCAGCAACAAGTAGTTCTTGTCGGCATCAGTCTCGCTCGATCTCTGCGCCCACGCAACCTTCGGAGTCAAACCTTCAGACATCGTTTCCTTCTTCTTCTTCTTCTGTATATACTCAACAGCAACTGTGTGACCTTTCTCCCAACTTCCAATTAACAGTACCACCACCTAATACAAGTCTTGCTTAAATAGAAACTTGTCTCCCCTTCTGACCGTTTCCTTCCAGAAGATTCCAAATAATATTTTCTTTTAGGGTTTCCCCATCCAAACCCTAGAAGAAAATAGGGTTCGCAGGGGAAAACCCTAAAACTTTCGAAAACTTTTTGAAATATTTCATGAAATATTCTGGATCTTAACAACAACAACTCATCTTTTATGTACCATTGGCACCAAGAAACATAAAGCTGGATGTTTGAAGTAGAGCTGACGCCCCGGTTGAGGGCTGGATTTAGCGAGCTGAGGCGCAGCGCTTGCGGCGCGGGCAGTGCAGGCAGTGCAGGCGGGTGCGAGCGAGTCGATGAGATCCTGGCGACCGGCCGTGTGACTTGTCGGGAGCTGTATGAGTACATGTCTGACAGTAGGAGCCTCTGGGCTGGCGTACCGAAGCATGAGGTGATGCGTGGACTCAGGTTTTGCAAGAGCGCGGGCAGAGAGCGCGAGAGCGGCTATTCGCCAGAGTTCAGGCGGGAGCTGGAGAGGCTGCGGGCACAGGTGGCAGAATCAGAGTACCAGGATATGGTCAAGCACGGGAGGCTGAACATGGCGGGACCAGAAAATGGCGGCGACGACGAAGGCGAACTGTCGCCGTCGCAAATGAACAAGCAGATCAAAGAAGAGGTCACCACTGTGTTCAACATTATCATCAGCGTGGTGTCCGTTGTCGTGGCGGTGTGGTTCTGGTCCCGGAACTCGCACATCCTCAGCCCGCACCACCGCGTGCTTCTGTGTCTTTTCTTTGCGATCCTGGTGCTGGTTGCCGAGGTTGTTGTGTACTCAAGTTACTTGCGGAAGATTGGCGAGGCCAGGAGGTCCGAGAGGACCAAGAAGGAACGCAAGAGAGTAGTGAAGAAGATAGTAATAAACTGAATAAAAAGAAAGAAAATTATCAATATACGTTTTTAAAAAGAAGAAGAAGAAGAAAAATTCTATAAAAGATGTGTTCATGGAAGAAATGCATTGTAAATAAGAAAACTAAAAATATTATTTTGTTCTTTGCGTTCAGTGACCTAGAACCTTTGTTTCGAATGCATGCACCAATTTCATGGTCTGCTCCAAGAAGGTTAGACACAGGATAGTGTGTGGTGCAATTCTAAACACCTGTGCTTCGAAACCTTTATATAGCGCGGTGACACCTTCGATCTTGACAGTTTTGATAAGACAGTCAATTGGACCCTTGTACAGGTTACCCTTTTGGTTGTATATTCTCGTCAGGATAACGTCCCATGGGTTCATCACGACGGCAACACCGAGACCTGAAATCGTAGACGCTGTCAAATGCAGACCCGGGCCATCAGCCATGATATCATGCCTTAGCAAGAAGTGCTTGGCGGTGTTATAGATGGGCAGTTGAACTGAGGAGCCCGCACCGGTTCTGAGCATTGCGGCGTCGATACCACGGTACAAACCTTTGAACCCTTCGTTTTTCCATATGGTGCACAGGCCGTTCCACACACCGGAGTAGTGCGTCTGTTCTCCGATCTTTATCACATTCGAATAGGACTGCAGCCTGGTCTTCACAAGGAACAGCGGCGAGCCCAGCACCGCACCGATGATACCCGACGCCGCACCAGCGAAAACGTTGATCCCTACACTCTGCACCTTGTGCGACTCCTGGTCAGGGAAGAAAACGCTGTTCATCATGCCTCTGATCGGTTCGTAGAACCCCAGCCTCGACCCGTTCAACGCAATCTGGTAGATGTACGCAGCAACAAGCCCCTTCTGCAACCCACGGACGCCCTCGTTCTTGAACACCACCCCCATCGCCTGTAACGGGTTGGTGTAAATCCGCTGGCCAGTGGCCATCAACTCACCTTGCAACTGCATCCTGATCTTCACCACTTCAACCGGATTCGTCGCGGTCACCGCTATACACGCCGCAATACCACCAGCAGTGAAGGACCCAAACTTACTCACTTTCTGAGCTGCACTCTTCTGAATTTTATCATCTTTCGCCATTTTTTTTTTTTAATCTCACGTCGATTTAACTTGGGAAAGCACTACTAAACCTAAATGTTTTCAACTAGAGGATGTAAACGGTTTTCTTTTATATCAAGAAGTCAATTCGATATCACACACTATTTGATTAATTTGATGTGAAAAAGGTGAAAAAAAAAAATTATCGCACAGAAACAGCAGCAGAAAAAGTGTGAAAATATGACTAAGTGAAAAATAATGAAATAATGAAAATAATGAAATAACATAAAAGTATAGGAATGAGCCATAATATAAGGATAAGTATTTCATTATTTCATGTGCAAAAGAAGAAGAAGAGACCGGGTCCGGTCTCTTCTTCCTCTCATTCTCTTTGGTCAGTAGTTGACCGGTACCGGTATAAAACTTCTCTTCTTTTCTTATAACGTGGTTGTGTTCGTTACTATGGCAGTGTGAAGCACATTGGTTAGCGTGTCACGCGCGTGGTCCTGTAGGTCTGTGCGGAATACCCGGATGGTGCCCATTGTGTCCGTCGTTACGACTATGGGGCCTATGATTTCGTCTGGGGAGATGGAGATGGATATGCCGTCGTCGGTGAGCTCGACGTTGTTGTGGCGACAGCGGGTGGTGAACTCGTATATGAAATCGTTGGACTGCGTCACCTTGTCTATGGTCGACGGCGGGGCTATCGTTGCTGTGGTGAGTGGGCTGTCATGGGCGTGGAACGAGAAGGTGTGCGGATGGCGGAGGATCACGCTTTCTTCCTCTTGGTCGTTCCGTCGGCTATTCTTCTTCTTCTTGCGGCGGGAGCCGAAGCTGCAGCTAGCGAGCTGTTTTGGAGGCGACGGGCAATAGGATGCGAGGGTCCCGAAAAGCGAGTTCCTTGCAGCCGCTGCTGCGACGGGTTTCCTCCGGGGTTTCCTCATTTCGTTATTGGCGCGGTCCAGCATGAGGTCCTGGTGGTCTAGTCGCCACGCGTAGAACCACTGGTCCTCGCTGCTGCAGTAGATAAATGGCTTGTTGTCCCAGGTGTACAGGTGCGCACGGTGCCTGTAGCGTTGGCTGCAAAACCCCCTTAACTCGACGTGGTGGTAGCCACGTTCCGAGACCTTGAATAAACGTATACGTGCATCTGAACAAGTCACCACTATACGTGCGACCTGGTAATATTCCCCTCCTCCGTCTCCGTCCTTATGCACAGCGTCCACAGCGTCCACAGCGTCCACAGCGTCCACAGCGTCCACAGCGTCCACAGCGTCCACAGCGTCCACAGCGTCCACAGCGTCCACAGCGTCCACAGCGTCCACAGTGTCCAGCGCATCCGTCTCGATCCAGTCTATCCCCGTGATCTGGATCGGTTGTTGCTCGGATCCCTGGTCGTCGAACTGCTTTACGTGGAACTTATGTAGGAGCTTCAACCCTTTGGTGGTCAACACATGGATATGCCCGTTGAACGTCCCTACCACAGTGAGTTCCCCACCCCCAGGGGACAACGAAACCATAGTCACCGGGTTTCGGCAATCGTAAACGCTCTCTATTTTATGATGAGGGATACTCCATAACCTTACATGGTGGTCAAGACAACCGCTTACAAAGAACCTGTCGTCGATATCTACAAATTTGGCACCGGTAACAAAATCGGGGTGCGCGAACTCTTTCAGCGGGGTATCTGCATGCGTGGGAGACCACAGCTTCACAAATTTCTCCATTGAGGAACTTAGCAAGAAATTGTTTTTGGACCAGCAGACGTCCAGGATCTCCTTCTTGCTACCACCGCAAGATAGAACAACAATATCGAGCTCATTGAACAACGGCGCGTACTGTATTTTTCTCTTACCGGTGATCTCGCACTCAAAATCACTGAGACTCATTTTCTCAGCGGTAGACTCCAACACTTTCAACACTTTCAGCGCTCCGTCCTCACTGCCAACCGCGAAATACTTGCCATCGGGGCTGAACTCAGATGTGGTCACCGCAGCGGCTTGGGAAGGAGCCTCTACTGTCCCGGGTACACGTTTAATTTCCTGTGCCAAGAATAACCTCCCAAATGGATGGATGTCACAATCAGACTCGCGACGTAAGACCTTAATATATGCGGGCTTCACCAGGTACTTAGAAAACTGTTCCCTATCGAAGTTTGTGACGTCATTAATTAGTACCCGCCCTTTGGTCTCAAATTGAAGCGGCTGCAAATCTGCAGAGAATGTGCCAGAACGTCGATACGGCTTACTCACATTGCTCTTATCACTGTTGTCATCTTCCATGTCTGGAAACTATTGTAATTATTTCTTTTTTACTGCCACCTTTGTACAGATATGAATAAGAATACAATGAGGATAGTTAAAAAACCCAAACAAAATGGAATGAAAAAAACTATAAATTAAACTACATATAGAAAGAAAAATATAGAACTACATACCATTGAGAAACTATTTATTTAAAATATTATTCCCATTTTTGTGCACAGATCACGTTCCCATGTGACGGTTCGTTAAATTTCACCATTGAACATTTTTTATATTTTTTCATTTTTCATTTTTTGTCAGTTTTGTTTTAAATAAAAGGTCATAATGGATAACCAGACTGAAGTGTAGTTGAACATTCCTCTTGATCTGTCTGCTATTTTATTTTCCACATCCTGATTTTAATCTTATATCAGGGAGCCGAACCAAAAAAAATAATTTGAAAGGGAATAAGATGTCCGTTAAGCCAATTGACACATATATTGAGAACAGTGTACGGTTATTCGAGGCCAATCCATCCGACTCTATAATATCGATAACTTACAATGGCGGGAAGGCGGTAGAACCTGTGTCGTTCCGCACACACAACCCTCATCTATCTACCACATACCGGTTTCAGACCACGAAGAACAAGGAAGTATCGCGACTGTTGAATGCGCTGGGCCCTAGGGGCGTGTCAATGAACCCTATAAGTAAAGTAGCCAAGAGACGCAACTACCTTGATGTAGTGAAGAAAGCGAAGCTGGCGAATAATAACATGGTCAGTAAGAAAGGCAAGAAGTTGATAAGAAAAGCCCTGGTGAATCCGATCTCCAACACTATAGGTATCGGTAAGTTACTAGCGAACCAGGACATCAAAGAAGAGAAACTTGTGGCGGTGACTAAAGAGACTAAAGGCAAGAACAAGAACAAGAAGAATAAGAATGTTGCCGTTCCATCGCCAGCAGCCACAGTCGCAACAGGTAGAAGTAAGAACAAAAAGGGCAAGAACAAGAAGAAGCGTTAAAAAACGTAGATCAAACCTTGCTCAAATAATATTTTTATACTATTTGTTTAGTTTTACGGCATAATTTTTTTTTTACACAGCAAATTACATAATCAACCCACTAATCAAGTAATGACTCTGATATGGTCTGGAGCTGTTTATTCTGGATGCAGAATATCCTGGTGAGGTCATCGAGTTTCAAATGATCCAGAGACAGAGCAGAGTAGTCCTTAAACGCTGAGACCAGCTCAATTTCTACGCGCATGGGCTGTACTTGTGGTGCGTCTTTACCTTCTTCCAAAGTGAGGGGCTCTGCCTCATTGAACCTGGATAGCGACCTGGACTCAGCCAAATTTACAGGTCTGTTCCTCTTATACGACAGCATCTCATAGTTATCGCTGATCAACTCGACATTTTCCAGGTCACCTTCTTTGTCAATGGTCAGGATAATAACGTTCTGTATCTCACAGTTTGCGTTCTTGTCATCTTTGTTCTTATTGTTACTGTTGATCGGTGTAGCCATACTTATGTCCTCGTCATCGTCAAAGATATACCGCGTATTCGTGGGGAACATTGCCTGCGGTGTCTCGCCAACAGCAGGACCCCTTTTCAATAAGTGCCATATATTCCTGTCGTAAACAGTAAGAGATACAGGCTCAAATGGCATTGTAAGTAATATTTTATTAAACAGAAAGCAGAAAGCGGAAAGCAGAGAAGTAAGAGATAAGAAATGCAGAGATTCTAATCACCGATTATAAGTACAATAAAATGGTTTATATATATATATATTTGTATATATAACATGTATTTGTATATGTATATTGAAATGAAATATTATTTTAAGGGTAGAAAGAAGGAAAACTATTTTTTTTTTAACGTGTGTTCACGTGATATGAAAAATTTATAACAATACAAACATGTGATAAAATATAGTATAATATAACATAATATAACATAATATAATATTGTATAATATAATATAATATTGTATAACATATTATAGTATTGTATAATACCAAATAACTATACGAAGATATTAGAATACGATAACATAACATTATAATACAATACTACAGTGCAAATGACAAAATTACAAAATTCGATAAACAAACCAAGGGGGCCCCCTTGGTTTGTTAAAAATAGGACGTTTCTCTGCAGTGTTTTCTATGCAAATTTTCAACAATTTTTTAAAAAAAGAGAAAAGATCAAAAAATACTTTGTCGTGGGGTACGAGTACCTGTATGTAGTATTATCTCTGTCAGTGGTGCCGCGGCACCACTGACAGAGTGCAGTTCTGTTATACAGATATATATATATATATATACTGATAGTTGCACAGTGTGTCATACTAGTCAGCGGCCTCGTAAATTAACTCAACTAAGGAAATGGGCGATAACTGAGTCCAAGATGGCAGCACCGTCTTGTCCGTCGACTTTTTTGAAAGATACACTACATACATTAGTATGATGGTCCTAGCCCGTGCAAACAGGTCTAACACTGAAAGCTGATATTTTAATAGAATAAAATTAAAAAATAACAAAAAAAATGGAAGAAAAGCGTGATCCAACCGAGGTTTGAACTCGGGATCTTCGCCGTGTAAAGGCGACGTCTTAAACCACTGGACTATTGGACCATTTATTTTCTTCGTCATCTGGGTGACAGCGGGATAGATGCCGCGTTCAATTTGCGTTTTTTTAAATATTTTTTTCTATTTCGTGTCAAACTGAAGAAAAATCAAAATAAAAAAAAATTTTTTTCCACTCATCGTATTGAACACACTATGCTTTTGTTAAAAATTGAATATATTTGATTTCAATTATACTTATTTTGATTACGCTTCTGTGAAAAAACAATTGGTGAAGATATAATAGAGTCCTAATAAGAAGATGTTGGATATTAACCAATTTATTGAGGAAAAGGGTGGTAACCCAGAACTGATCAGACAGTCACAAAAGGCCAGGTATGCCAGTGTTGAGTTAGTCGACGACATTATCGCTGAATATAAGGACTGGGTCAAGACCAGGTTTGAATTGGATGAGCTGAACAAGAAACTGAACAAGTTGCAAAAGGAAATTGGTTTGAAGTTCAAGGCCAAGGAGGACGCCAGCGGCCTGTTGGCTGAGAAGGAGAAGCTGACTCAAGAGAAGAAGGACCTGACGGAGAAGGAACAGAGGGAAGACGCAGACCTAAAGAACAAAGTCAACCAGGTCGGGAATATTGTCCACCCATCTGTTGTCGTTTCCAACGATGAAGAGAACAACGAGCTGGTACGTACCTGGAAGCCAGAAGGCCTGACTGATATCGGTGAAGTGGCCTCTGTTACAGGCAAGCCAGCTGCGTTGTCGCACCACGAGATCTTACTAAGACTTGATGGTTACGACCCAGAACGTGGTGTTAAGATCTCCGGCCACAGAGGTTACTTTTTCAGAAACTACGGTGTTTTCTTGAACCAGGCGTTGATTAACTATGGTCTGCATTTCCTGGCTAGCAAAGGGTACATCCCGCTACAGGCTCCAGTCATGATGAACAAGGAGGTCATGGCCAAGACCGCTCAGCTGTCCCAATTTGACGAAGAACTGTACAAGGTCATCGACGGTGAAGACGAGAAGTACTTAATCGCCACCTCCGAGCAACCAATCTCCGCGTACCACAGCGGTGAGTGGTTCGAGAAACCACAAGAACAACTACCAATCCGTTACGCCGGTTATTCCTCCTGTTTCCGTAGAGAGGCGGGCTCCCACGGTAAGGACGCCTGGGGTGTCTTCAGAGTCCACGCATTTGAGAAGATCGAGCAGTTCTGTATAACCGAACCAGAGAAGTCGTGGGAGGAATTCGACAACATGATCTCGAATTCCGAGGAGTTCTACCAATCCTTGAAGCTGCCATACCGTATTGTTGGCATCGTTTCCGGCGAATTGAACAACGCCGCCGCCAAGAAGTACGATCTGGAAGCCTGGTTCCCATACCAAAAGGAGTACAAGGAACTGGTCTCCTGTTCCAACTGTACCGACTACCAGTCCAGAAACCTAGAGATAAGATCTGGTATCAAGAAGATGGGCGACAGAGAGAAGAAGTACGTCCACTGTTTGAACTCCACTCTGGCCGCTACCCAAAGAGCGCTGTGTTGTGTTCTTGAAAACTACCAAACCGAGGACGGGTTAGTTGTTCCAGAAGTTCTAAGAAAGTACATCCCAGGTGAACCAGAGTTCTTGCCATTCACAAAAGAGCTGCCAAAGAACTCCACCTCTAACAAGAAGAAGTAAATACATTAAAGTATAAAGTAAATATATACATACATATATTTATTACTAATCATGATACAAGATTTCCCTAATGATACAATATAATAATTATTGATTGATATCGAATAATCACCCAGTGTGTGTGATATAATGTGAATCAACTAAACATTACCCTGCCATATTCTTCTGTGACTGTCGTAACACCCATACCTCCAGAAAATTCCATTAAAAATGTTTTAAAAATCAATAAAATCAACAGTTTCTCCAAATCGGGTAATCTGTGGGCGGGTAAAAACAAAAAAGCGAAAAAATTAAAATGTTTCTGGGGCTTGGTCTAGAGGGAGCCACCTGGTCTCCCCCTGCCTAGAATCCAAGTTACTCCGTTCAGAGCTGGGCAGGGCGGACGGGGCTGGAAATGAACCAGGGAGGGCAGCCCAGGCTCGGGCTGCCCGGGCTACCTGCCGTCCTGGTGGGGGACTCGCCAAGATTCTCCCTTCCACAGAGTGGGAAGTTGATGCTGGGCGTGAACTGGACGCTCTGCCATGTCCGTTTGGATTGAGTACTGCTCTCGGGATTGGGATACTGGAATTTTTCACTTGTGGGCTTCTGGTGGGTTTATGGCAATTAAAGCTATATATTATCAAAATCTATTGAAAAGGAACCCGGTTATTTTATTGAATTTAAAGTTGTAAAGGAACCACGAAACCGCCAAGATGTCCACTGAATTGACTGTTCAATCCGAAAGAGCTTTCCAAAAGGTATGAATTTAACGCCCCAACCCGCAACCGATATAGCAAGAATAAAAGACGAGATAGATATACTGAATCAGGATACGAAGTTGAAGAGGAAATATTACGAAAAAACAAGTATCGAAATAAGCGATTTAAGAGACAGAGAGAGTAGAGACAGTGAATTATCCAAAGAAAACAACAACAATACAAAAATATATGGTTTATTATTACAATAGAACATACTTCCATGAGAAAATATTCAAGAGTACAGTGTATTATAAATGGTGGTCTCAGGAGCAAATTAGAAGAGCAAGAATACGCTTTTTTTTAACCAAGTTTTAGTGATTATCAGTGAAAATCTTTTATTCTTAATACCATCGAATCAATACTACCAAATGAAAACATAATACTAACTATAATTTTTATATTTTCATCGAAATACAAACATGAGAATTATAACATTTTTCTTTTTAGCAACCTCACATCTTTACCAACCCAAAGGTCAAGACCTCTAGAAGAACTAAGAGATGGTATAAGAACGCTGGTTTGGGCTTCAAGACCCCAAAGACCGCTATTGAGGGTTCTTACATTGACAAGAAGTGTCCATTCACTGGTTTGGTTTCCATCCGTGGTAAGATCTTGACCGGTACCGTTGTCTCCACCAAGATGCACCGTACCATCATCATCAGAAGAGACTACTTGCACTACGTTCCAAAATACAACAGATACGAGAAGAGACACAAGAACGTCCCAGTCCACGTTTCCCCAGCTTTCCGTGTTCAAGTCGGTGACATTGTCACTGTCGGTCAATGTAGACCAATCTCCAAGACTGTTAGATTCAACGTCATGAAGGTTGCTGCTGCCAGTGGTAAGGCCAACAAGCAATTCCACAAGTTCTAAGTTAGATAGAAGATAATAACCTTAGCACTATTTCATCTAACAACTATCAAACTGTTTTCTCTATATTATAATTAACTTTGACAAAAATATAATCAAAAAAACAACAATTACTACACTTCATTAACATTGTGGTGCATCTTTTTATATCATATACACTATGTAATATCGGGATTTATTTCACGGAACAATTTCCATTTTTTTTTTCAAGTGAAGTTTATGGCAATTACTAAAGATTAAGAACTTTTTGTCATTAGCACGTCTAACAAAACTACAAATGGTGTGGAATATTCTACCTAAAATTGGGAATAAACCACAACGAATCTGCAAAAGGTCAGTGATATATATAAAACATAGTAAACCAAAAGAGTAATTAATAAGGTCCAAAAAATAAAAAAAAAAAAAGAATAAAAAGAAAAAAAAAGTTAACTATTCTCCATTTGTAATAAAATCTCTTCACAGATTCTTGTTACAGTTTTATTCTTAATGTCCTTAATAGGTGCTCTTAAATTTTCATAACATAATCTTAATTCCAGAGCTGACCAATGACCAGGTCCTGGCTGTTCTTTTACCATAGAATCCCAATCAACATGTGATTGGTGGGAATAATGATGGTCTCTCAAAGAATGGATTAACCAATACCTTTCCTGTGGGCCTATTTCGTTTATACGATTCATTGCCTCATCCTTTACCATCTTATTCCACTTATAACGGCATTGAATACGTGACCTAGTACTTCCCATAAGTTCACTAACCACAGTCCAGTTAATAACATCGGTAAAACCCAAATTATTACTTAACTTCCTACCTTTCGGACCCCTTGTAATGAATGGATTTTTTAGGTCTTCCTCATCAATGATTGCATCCTGGATACCGTCAAGTTCAGTCTCCATTTTTTGTTGATGCCGTACAGCATCCGCAAGCAACTCTGTAATAACCTTCTTCAAGAGTTCTTCTTCATCCCTCGACCACTTCCTCGACCCTCTACTATCACCGCATTTTACATAGTTTCTCCATCTGTCGCGTATATCTTCAGGCATTCTGCCCATCATTTTACCAATCAATGTCCACTGGCCTTCCTTTTCTAAACATATTTTCGAAAGTTGCTCATCTTCTTCCTTAGTCCATTTGCCCCTTTGTTCAAATAGGTGATATTTTCTTTTAACATGCTTGTATAAAGATGACCTACTCCGATACGGGAGCAATTTACATATGTTTTTCCAGAAATCATCCCTTTGACCGTTGTTATTCCATATTCTATCACATAACTGTCTTTTTGTGAAACCTTTTATCTGCTGATACTCGCAAATATACTCGTCGAGAATTCCATCTTCCTTAGCGTCGAATCCACGACCCGCTGATTGAATCGATGAACTTAAAATACCAGAGTGGCCATCTAAACTTTCAGAAATTGGTTCCAGGTTTGTTGTGTCACTAAAATTCTTGGTAACAAAAGCCCTATCCAGCTCAGAACTTCCCGTTAGAGCGGTATTCTTAATATGCTCACCCAATTGGCTATGGTTGTTCAGAGATTCGGCCTGCAAACCGCTTTCGAATTTGGGGATGAAACTTTCCTCATGACTTTCAAGACTGTCCTTAGTCAGACTACTATCATATTGTCCTTGATTGGTATCTAAACCATATGCGAGAGAACGATTAGTAGTAGCACATCTTTCGTCATCTAAATTGTTGTTAGATTCAAGACGCGTATCTATCTCGCCATCCTTCTTGTATCTAATAGTAGTTCTACTATCGTGAGAAGTATTTCCTAACAATGAAAGAGCAGGATCCACGTACTCATCGTCTTCTGACGTAACTTGGACAGCATTCGTAGGACAAACAATGGAAGATGCAGTGGCTGTTTCCGCACGGGACTTAGTAGCTTCAGTTTCAGCCTTTGCCTTCTCAAGCGCCTTTCTAGCCTCACGCTTTCTCTTTTTCTTCTTTTTCTCCTTTTTCTTCTTTCTACTTAACTCCTCTGAGTCCTTATGTTTACGCTTCTTTTTATGACCCGTAATATCTTTATCAAGCAGTTTATTAGACACAATATTATCATCTACCTTCCCTTCCGCTTTCCCCCCATTGATCAACTTATCCTCATTTAAATACGCCTCGTATTTCTTAGATTCCTTCTTATCTCGTTTACCCATGGCCTTCTATGTGCCTACCAACAATCCTCGTTATATTCTAAATTCCTTTATATTATTTGATTCAGTGACCGTGGAATTTGTATAAAACAACCAACTAGCAACGAGATAGGTGTACTCCTTATTCAAAGAAACTTCTAATATAAAAATATCGCAAAAAACCCCCTCAATGGAACACGGTCATGTATCAATAATATCATGTAAATTAACCGCCAGGCCAGTTTTCTTTCATTGTTTTGCTTCTCTTTTGAAATAAATAAGTCTCCTGTCAATTGTGAATAGATCACGAAAGAATTTGGTAATTATAATTCTATACGTATACCATATGACCATTTATATATGAAGGTTTTTACCGTTTATATGAAAGTTGTTGGATTAAATTTAACATTGCATCTTCTTTTCATTCAGGCGGAGGGGGTGCATGTGCCTTGTACAATTTATCTGAGCCTGTTCTGTATTGGTTTCTCAAATCGTTGTAGTATGAATCTGGGAATGTACGGTAATCCTTGAATATGTGGCTCAATCTTTGGTAGAACTTTTGAACAATATTTACAAACTCGTACAGACAGTCAAATGATTCACCCATTATTGATAGATTCTTTGTCGTTTTCCCGATTTGGCCTTGAGGTGCTACAGAGCTCATGGCTGCAGAGTTGAATGTTCTCAAGGCATCGTAGCATTGTCTTTCAAGAGACGACAGATATATAGAGGGCAAATTCAGCGAGAGGATCATCAGTTCCTTTAGGTAAATCAATGTCGTCAGTAACGCCTCACTTGCAACAAATGTCTTATCGTCCACAACAACCGATTTTCTATGGCCACCACCAGCCTTTGCGTCATCAGGTGATGGACTCCCGGGAGCCTGTTCCGAGGTCTCTTTATTTTCGGTTTCGAACAAATCTGATAGCTTAGTCCAAGACAATGGATCGATATCATTGCTAGAGACCATTTCATTGACTGATTTTTGTATCGAGGACTCTACAATTGCGGGCGCCCATTTCTCATTAACAATCTTTAATTGTAATTTTCTTGTATTCCTTGGACCGAATTGACTAATATAACTCTTCACTTGCGATGCTAATACATCACTTAAATACTTCGTGAGAAATTCACCTGTTAATGACTCACACTCTTGGATGAAAGAAACGCAGGTATCATAGAACTTCAAAAAATAGTTGAACTTCAGTGTACTTGTAATCTCCCTCCTAACTGCTATTATTTTACCGGTTCTTAGCTGAATTATATGTATGATTTCATTAATACCTGGTCGTATATCTAATTGTGTAATCATGTTATGCTGGTTTTCATTAGGTTCTTCAATAGAATTCATCTCAGTCAGAGAAATATCTAATAGTAGTTTTTGATGGCCATATAACCTTCGTAATGCAATACTTTCATGTAAAAATATTTTTTCCAGCATTGCCACGAACTCATCCACACTTTGCTCCTTAATTAGATGTGCCAATTTGGACCCTGATACAGCATTACTATTTGCTCTGTCTCCACTATTCTCGGAAGTTTCATTAGTACTCGATGATTCGTGGGGTAGGTAGTGCTTTAAGATGCTCTTCAACTCAGCTAAAGATCTTTCCTGATATAAATCAAAAGCACCCGTAAGTTCTTCACAACGGTATAGTTTCCTTATAACCTCTGTGATATCTTTTCTGAATAGATCCTCAAAAATAAACTGGGATTTATCAGTGGAAGTTTTCTTCAAATAATCAATTGTGAGGCCATCATTCATTTTTTCACAATACTCTTTAATGTCCGCCAATAGGAGATCACATAACCTCAAAGAAAACTTTCCGCCAATTTCTATCTCTATATTTGTTATAAACTCTCTACAGTCAGACAATGCGGGCACAGATTTTAAGTCAACCAGCTTATATGGCCAACCCTGAGTCCATTCTAGTACCATTTTGTCTGAGTTATCGCCATGAATTAAACTATTAATCGAACTAGTTAATATTAGGCACTCTTCAAGGCTCCCTTTCTCGTATGATTGTCGACATTCTTCTACCTTCTCTAATACAAATTTGACCTGTAATAGACCTTGCTCCAATTTTTCCACATTTCTTCTTTGAAAAATCTTTTTTAGTTTAATTAAACGCACTTGTATGTCCTGTTTATCAATTTTATTCAATGTATTTGATAACAGATCTAATGTCTTGATACAGTTTTTCATTGTTTCCTCTAATTTATCAACCTCTGCCAAGGTTCTATAATATTTATGAGATGATTTAGAAATTTCCTTGATCAGCAGATTTTCTACAACATCTAAGTATTCATTAAGGTTCTGACGTAGTACCGAATAACCGGCAATCCTTTGTTCTTCCCCACTGAGACTGTAATTGTCTAGCTGTAATTCGATACCCTCCAATATTTTATGAAAAACTCTTGGGTTATCCAATTTGAAATCCTTCTCCATATAAAAATCTGGGACACCTGAGGCCCTCAATTGATCACACCAATCACTACTGTACTCTTCATAGTCATTCTCTTCTTTGTCATTATCATTCAGGTTATCGTCACTTAACTGCCTTATTTGTTGCATGCGGTTTGCGCTCTTGATATTGTTCGTGGCTTTAAAAACAGAGTATTCAGAATTTATTGCTTTTCTGTAAGAGTCAATTTTCTCTTTCCAACCAGTTGGTAAGCTATTTTTAGTAAGAGTAATTGGTGGTATGTCTGCCACGGATGGATAGGTAAGCCAATTCTTCCTCCTTGTGTTCATAACTATTTCGTAAATCGAATTGTTACCAAGTGGAGAATAGTCCATGGATCCACTATGTCGAGCATTATCAAACCCAAATCGTTTATTACTCATCACACCACCTAATGAGGAATCGAAACTCTTCCTAAGGTTCACGGAATCAACACTTAATCGCGAAGGGGATTTCAATTGGTTACTACCGCTGACGCTCCTCAAATCATCATTCAATGAAGCTACATCCTCATCATCTTCAGGAAAAAGTGACGGCGTAGATGTTGCAACGCTAGTTTCTACTTTGCTTTTATTACCCACAGCATTTGATACAACGAACTTAGCTGCCGTTTCCCTCGGTATATCCGTAGGCATGAAGTATTTTATTTTTTATTTGTTATAAAACGCACTCTTTATTTTCCCTTTCAATTAATTATATTTATCTGTGCTTCTTTAACAACCCCTCAATGTGTCAATTACAACTTACTTCTGACTAGCCTGATATCCTCAAAGACTCCGCAATTTAACGTCTACGATTTCCTATTGAATCTTTCCACCTTTGTAGATCTCGATATGTGTTTTGTACATTGGGCAGGGCCCTTAAAGACATTTTTAAGAGAGTAAGTTAAGGCGAAGACATTAGATATCGTAAATCGTGATCAATTAACTAATATCGTTGATTCTAACGCATTACATAAAACTTATATTTAACGTAGCGGATGCATCCAGTAATACTAAATAATCTTAGTGACATAGTATTTAAACCGTATTATACCTAGGTCATTGTGACCAGTTCTTCCGCACTAGTTGGGTGGATAGCTACACAATTGTCAAAGTCAGCCTTGGTGGCACCCATCTTGATGGCGACACCAAAACCTTGTAGGATCTCAGCAGAGGAGTCACCAACGATGTGAAGACCGACAACTTTCTCGTTTGGACCTTCACAGATGATCTTATATCTTGTTGGTGATTTGTGTTCCAGCATGGCATAGTACATAGCAGTGAATTTACTGGTGTATATCTTGATGTTATCCTTACCGTACTTCTTGACTGCTTCATCCTCGCTTAGACCGATAGAACCAGCTTCAGGATGAGCAAAAACAACACTTGGAACATTAGTGTAGTCCAATTTGTCGTTACGGAACTTTTCTGGGCCAAACAATCTATTAGATAATTTCCTACCAGCGGCAATTGCAACTGGAGTCAATTCAACACGACCAGAGACATCACCCAACGAATAGATATGCGAGATATTAGTGTTCTGGTATTCATCAGTGATAATTTGTTCTTTTTCGTTCAGCTTCACACCAACGTGCTCCAATCCAATACCCAGCAATGATCTACGACCCATGGTCCATATTAATTCATCTACATCGCCAAGAACGTCACCATTAGTCAAATGCACTGTTAGCTTACCGGTTTTCTCATCCTTCTCAATCTTGTTGACATTGTTTTCTTTATGAACATTAATACCTTCTTCAACGTAGTAATCAGTCACAGTGTTCTGGATGATTTCATCGAACTTTCTAAGAACCGTCTTACCCCTGATAACCAAGTGTGTTTCAGTACCTAGGCCGTGGAACACACCAGCCAATTCAATCCCAATGTAACCGGCACCAACGACAACGACTTTCTTTGGCTGCTCTTCCAACTTGAAGAACCCATCAGAGTCAGTACCCAATTCGAAACCAGGGACATTCTCAGGATAAACAGGTTTACCACCAGTAGCAACAAGGATTCTATCAGCAGAATAAACCTCTGTCGTGTTGTCTGACTTAGTGACTTCAACGTTACCGTCCTTGTTGAACTTTGCCCAACCAAAAACAACTTCAACACCTTCCCTTTTCAGGTTATTCTCGTAAATACCGTTCAATCTGTGAATATAAGCATCCCTTTTCTTTTTGAATTCTGGCCAGTTGAAGGTAATGTTCTCCTTGGTTAATGGAAGGTTCTGAGCTAGACCATATTCATGAGCGTGCGTCAATCTTGTAGCCAAATCCGAAGCATACCACATAACTTTCTTTGGAACACAACCAACATTAACGCAAGTACCACCCAATGCCTTACCTTCAATGATCAATGTCTTGGCACCATATGACGCCGCTCTTCTACTGGAAGCAACACCACCAGAACCACCGCCAATAACAAGATAATCGTAATGTTTTGCAACTGGAGCCATTGTTGTGTATAATCTTTTTGTACTTGATAGCATAAAAAACCTGTAATATACAAAATAAATGAAGTATATATGCTACTTTAAAAATTAATCAAACCAGTACAAAATAAACCTTTTTTAAGCTAGTCAGCTTTGTCTATATATACTTGAATATCTACATCGATATTTACGTAATAATCCGCAACCCTATCCTTACGCAATTGCTGCGACACTGGAAAACATTTGTCATTGCACACACACCCAACACCCAAAGGTCATCAAAATTGAATTTAGGGGCATTTTTTCTCTTTTGGTGAGAGACAACTGCAAAATCGACTCAGGTTAACGATACAGATCATGTGCCTGGTCCTGGATAATACGATATCTAGAGGACATGACAGTAGAATTGAAATAGTGTAATTATTTATTCTATATTTAGATGTGCAAATTTAGGTCGCACACTCAATGCAAGTTCGTTGAAGAAATGCCTTTTTTTTCCATATAGTTATTTTAGACAATGGATAATGTTGATGTAGACTGACGTTAATATGCAGCAAACATATATGCAGTAAAAAAAAAAGAGGAAAATTCGTTATATAGGTTGAACTGAAATTTTAAGACCATAAAAGGGATTTGTTCAGTCATGCCTCATGCTAATCTCGTAAAATCTAGTGCCGATTCTGTTTCTTGGCTATCGCCTTCTTCGGGGGACTTTTCAGAAGAACTGAACATCTCAACTCCTTCCAGCTTCTCATGGCACCTGATGTATAGTGGTTTTAAAATGCTTTGTAGCGATATCATGACGAGACAGATAATTGTCCAAACAATACATAGACCAGCATATATTGCACCAATATAGTGGAATGCCTTCATCGGCACATATTTGTCGTATACAAGATATAGTTCTCTATTCCCCAATGCCATGGTACCTGTAGGGAAAGTCATTGCCAGCCACCCTTTATGGAAAGTGTAAATTCTCGTGATTTTTTCCCCAGAATCTTCCTTTCGCTTGCAATATGACAATATCGATGTAAAGCAGATGATTGTAAAAAAGTATCCGACAGAAATTAATGAGAATGCTAGCAACAGAAAGAATATCTTGAATATCCATGGTATCACCTTGATTAAGACCTCATCATTACCATTTTCACCCAATGGATAGTATAGATTCACGTATTCTTGAATGTTCTCACCTATCAGGAGCGCACTGTAACTACCTTGGCCCAGAGGACCCAAAATCAAAAACATAGAGAATACTTGGGTCATGGATGGAATCTTGTTAACGTAAAGACTCCAGAAGTATATTGTGATAATTATGAATACGAAAACCAGAGCATGGAACAAGATCAAAACTGTCAGAATGATGTTCATTAATTGGATGTGACGATGAAAATAAGTCCTGAATATCTCAGTCATAGTAAATTTACCCACTGTAGCAGAGGCAACCACAAGTGGAACCACAGCTAGAACAAGGATACTTTTCAAAGATTCAGCAGCAAACTTTAAGTTTGAGGTAGCGTACGAGCCATGATCTTTATTGATTATATCATATTTCTGCCATATCAGAAAAGAAATCCCCCATGCAGTTAGTAAAGATAAGAGCAAGTCATACCACCATAGAGCATATGCGAGTATAATCAGTCTTTTCGCATTACCAGTTCCCCTAGCCTCATTCTGAGACAAAAATGAAAAATAATTTATGATGGTCGCGAGACCCATAGGATAAGCCCCCCAGAAGGGACCATGTTGCGGATTTGCATAATACCTTTTGAAATATGATTTGAAAGAAATGCTCTTAATCATCACATATGCATGAACAAATATATATATTTGTAACACAATAAATATAGAGGACGCTACACCGAACATAACGTAGGAGCATACGCGCAACCAATGTCCTTCAAACGGGAAACTATAAAGTAAATTACTGGACATACCAGAAGCCATCACCATGACAAACATAAATGGCTCGAAGTTTCGAGCCAACTTCATCAAAAGTCTCTTCATATCATTTATTTATGCTTTGTTAATTGAGTGGTAACAGTTTTCCTTTATCAGCTATATCTGCTTTATTTGTAATATACTTTAAATAATATGACCCCTTCAAGTTAGATATTACTCTTTTTCAATATATTTCTGATTTCATTTATATTTTTTTTTCCTGCGATGCCCTCCGTTTGACACATTCGCTCCCCCCAGACGCAGACTGATTTTTATAGCTGCAATTACAAACGATCCATGGTTTCACAAATCCTCCCGTACTAGACTAACATATAATTATAGTATAATCAATATTCTTATCATGATGCTCTCTACCATTACGGGCCCCGTTCTTATTACGCAGCTGTGTTTTTTCCCTGGAGAATTTATTAAAGATAACAGTATTATAATAACGCATTGACCTCCAAATTAGTCATCAAGTTCTTGCGGTGACGACTGTCTTCAAGAGATATTTGAAAATATCCTCATTTTCTTAAGCTTTTCTATTCTATTATACAAAGAAAAAAATGATTACAAATGAATAAAACAATGATAATAATTTATTTAAAAAAAAAAGAATGTAGTTCAACGGAAATCAGACTTACCAATACCACGCTTACCACTGAACAAGTGTTTAGGTAGAGACGCAGTAGCATGTCTGTCAGCCTCACCCTGTCTTGCATGCCTGTTTCTCTCTCTTCTATGTAGCTTTGTCATTCTGTCAGCCTTTGATCTCATCGAGCCGTCAGCAACACCATCTAGCAACCTGTCAGATTGTCTTAACTTACCACCAGTGCTATTAGAGGCCATGGCTTCATTAGCACCGAACACGACGTCAGCACCAGTCTCGACGTACCTGCTCTTCTCGGAGGCAGCTCTGTGTTTTTCTTGCAAAGTTGTCATATCATGACCAAGAGTAGCCATGTGCTTCTCCATTTGGTCAAAAGATTTTACCAACTTAGAACGAGGCATCATGGCCTTGTTCTTTAGCGACTTCTTGTTTCTAGCTTCAGCTATCATCTTCTTTTGCCTGTTTCTGATCCATTCAGCCTTTTCTCTTATATCTTCGATCTCTTCCTTATCAAATCCACCATAAGTTTCGTCTTCATCAGATTCGTAAAAACCTTCTTTTTCTAGCCTATCTTCCTCTTCCTCAAGGGCCTGCAATTTGGCAGCAATATCTGGGTCCAAGAAATCATAGACGTTTTTACCATCCATGATTTCTGGCATGACATCATTCTTCCACTCGTCATCGTCCAATAGATACTTGTCCTTTAGGTTAATGTTGAAGACACCTGCACCACCATTCTCAGCCTCAATGTCTCTAGCCAATATACGTCTCTCTGGGTCATCTGGGCTGTATTTTTTCAAGTTTTTGAACTCTTCTGGGATGTACGGAGTTCTGTCAACATCATCTCTAGCCTGTGGTTTGGCGACGTGAATCTTGTTCAAGACGTTGTTGATTCTTGCCTGGGACTTGAGCTTGTTCTCGATTCTAGAAGCCAGCAGCTTTTCACACGCCTTGTTTCTGACAGCCATGACGTTGTCTTCAAGTTGGCAAGAGGTGGTCATGATTTCAACACCTGGAACCTCAGTGACGGTTTGTAATAGAGAGGCACGTGTCTCATCGAGATCATCTGGACCGATGATATCGGTCTTGTTAATAACGACCATCACAGACTTGTTGGCGAACAATGGCTTAATGGAGTGGAACAGTTTCACTTGTGCCTCAACTGAGAAACCACACTGTTCGGAGAGATCCATGAAGTACATAACACAGGAACGCAAGTGCGCAATAGCGTATATGGATTGCATTTCGATGTTGTTCATCTCTTCGGTGGGTCTGTCCAAGATACCTGGTGTATCGATAGCCTGGAAACGCAGGTATTTGTAGTCGAAATGGCCCACATACAGGGACTTTGTGGTGAACGCGTAAGGCTGCACCTCGACATCGGACTTGGTAATGCATCTCAAGAACGAGGACTTACCGACGTTAGGATAACCGCAGATCAGCAGCGTTCTGGTGTTAGGGTCGATGGAAGGCAGTCTGCCCAAGTGCTGGCGCACCTGTTCCAGATAGACCAATGGGTCCTTCAGTTTCTTAACAATTGTTGCCATTCTACCCAGCGCAGCACGCTTCAACTGCTTACACTGGAACAAAGACTGGCCGAACTTCAGCAGTCTGAGGTAATCCCTTGAGACCTGCTCCACAAGCGACTTGGCACGCGAGACAGCAGCCAGAGAGATCTTGTAATGGTTCTTCTCATAAAGCGTGTCCATCAGATCGCGATGGAACGGGTGGACATCATTGATGTTGGGAAACCCCTTCAGGATATCGTCGAATTTCTCCACAAACCCTTCACCGGTAAACTTGACCTTCCTCATGTAGAAGGCCCTGATTCTGGTGATCTTGAAACCAGGTCTAATGACGGTTGGCGTCTTTCTCTGAGTCCTATTCAACACAACATCAAGCAAATCATTCGCAGACGTAACAGTGGGTATATCTTTCCAAGACAACTGCATCTCCTTTTTATTTATTTATGTTCTTTTTTGATATTAGATAAAAAAGAACAAATCAAAATACAGATAGGTAATCCCTCCATAAATAATATACATATTAATATATAATATAACAGTGTACTTATGATGCGATGAGCTATAAAAAAATATTTAAAAAAATTTTTTTTGCGATGAGCTCAGAAAATTTTCTGAAAATTATTGAAAAAAAAGAAAAGTTGAAAAAAACAAAAAAGGATCTCCATATACGATAAATGCACGTGCCTGTTATATTCATATATACGGTAATACACGTGACTATCTGAATATACGAATACATCACGCGATATAACCAATCACGGAGTAGATCATGTGATCCGGACGTTTATTGTGACCAAATTTCGTGTTTTCATTTTCTAATTTTTGTTTTATTTTCACTTTTGTTTGGCAGAGCTGTATTTAGACTCTATCTTTTTGTTTTATTAATTATATAATGGTGATCTTGTGGTCTTAGTACATCAGACCAGTTATAGGAATTGCGTTATATATATAAAGAAAAATGGATCCAACAGCCATTGCGAAGTTCGCACGCCATAGGAAGGAGTTGAAGCAGAGGAAAGGGAAGTTTCAGGACAAGTTACAGGATTTCTTCAGGTATAAGAGGTTTGCGCGTATCTTCGAGAGCGATCAGTACAGAAAGAAGTCGCGTAGTCAGCCGGATGTGTATCCTCCGTTCCCAGAAGGCGACAGCGCCGAGGACAAGGCCAAACGTCAAGAGATGGTCCAAGCTATTTTCATTGAGTTCATCAAGTTGCAATGGGTTGTTCCGGTACAGAAACTGCATAGCTACGAGTGCAAGCAGCACGACTTAAGACCCAGCAAGGAATATCCACACCTGATCATGATGACTCAGGCCAAGTTGACCGATGACGAGTACTACATCTGGAACTACAACCCTAAATACCTCACAGACTATCTGATGGTTCTGGGAGTGATCGCAGTCATCTTGCTGTTCTGCTGTTATCCGTTGTGGCCCAGTGTCATGAGAGTCGGCGCGTACTACTTGTCGTTATCCGCAATTGGGTTCATTGGGTTCTTCTTTGTCACCGTGCTGATAAGAGCCGTCTTGTACGTGATATCTCTGCCACTGTCGAAGAAGAAAGGTGGGTTCTGGCTGTTCCCTAACCTGCTGGAAGATTGTGGTGTGATTGAAAGTTTTAAACCACTGTATGGCTTCGGTGAAAAGGACGGTTACACATATATTAAAAAGATGGAGAAACAAAGAAAGAGACAAGCTAAGAAGGATAAGATGAAGAAACTGAAAGAAGTTACTGACGAGAAAAAAGTAGACAAAGAGGTCGAAAAAAATTAGAAGGAGAGAGAGAACTAAAGGCGGCTTTATATCATGACCACATTTACATTTTTCTTCCTTTCTTTCCATCTTTTTTTCAATATTTCCTGGCATCTTCTTTTTAAAAGCATGTAATACATCATTAGATTATATAGATTGGTCCTCACTGATAGGGCCTCCTTTCCGAAATAATAAAAATAAATCAATATTGGCAATGTCGTAGCAATAAATGTCTACAGCAACACTCACTAATAAAAAAAAATATAAAAAAAAGAATTAACAAAACATTAAAAATTATCAATTTTTTATACGTATATAAACTCTCTCATTATTTGTTCTAATTACCACCTTCACCTCTTTTGGTTTTCCATTCGGCGGAACCGCTGATACGGCCTTTGTTTGATGTTTCAGTCAATGATAGCTCCTTCATATGCTCTTCAGCCTTAGTGGTCGAAGTTGGATCCAGTTCAATACGCTCCAACTGATCCCGGCAAAATAATTTATACAACTCATCTTCACCAAGTCCAGCCCTTATCTTTTTCGTTAACGTCTCACACACAAACTTCAAATCGTCCTCGCTAATAAGGTCCCTAGGTAGCTGGTTCTTTAAGATGTAACGTTTACTCACATCCGTAACATCATACCGCCCAAAGGCAATACAATAGCTCATTTTCTTGTTCCAATTTATAGAGTATATATATGGCTGATCAAAAGATTGTTCACAGGAATCGACATGGACCCATCTTTTCAAATGCTGCGAATAGTACTCACACCATACGTGGTCTTCGCGATTCCATATATAACGAGTTTCAAGACCAAATGACTTTAAAATCAAAGTAAATAAGTCAGCCCATTCACCACAGCGACCTGTTCTTGTCTCCAACAATTTCATGGGGTCACCATATCTTGGAAATCTAATATCCGCATTACATTTTTCACACTTGTACAACTCCACAACTCCACAACGGTACTTGGCCTCCTCCGCATTGGGGCCACTAGACCCGATACCACGAATGTCAACTCCAGATGCTCCGCAGCTTTCACAATCTGGATTGTTACACCAGGAAAAGAAATCCTGTTTGAAATATCGTAGCAACTCTTTAACTAAATTATCAGAGTATTCGTCATCCGATTCGAGTGGCATCTTATCCACATTGGAGTATATTGTATCGAGATCAAGGGTCTCTAACACCTTAGAATGCCAGTCTCCATTCTCATATATTATACATTTCTCGCTAAGGTTGGTCAAATTCCTGGCAAAATTGTTCTCCTGCAATAGCTTGTTATACTGTTCGTTTTGTATAGGGTGTTTAAACCACTTAACAACACGTTCCTTGTACCTTTTCAGAAACATCTCAGCAGCCACTTCGTAGGGACTAGACATAACTCAGTTATCAGTCAGCTTCTTGTCTGATCCGTATATTATCCATCCGTTCCCATCCCCCTCCCCTCCCTTATAATAGTGACTTAATTTTTAAAATTTCCGAAATGATTAACGAATTTAACTGAAAATTATAAAAAAAATAATCAAAAACATTTTTTGAATAATAACAGGTTAAGTTATTGACAAAACTCCCATTACCCAAGAGACAGTTTTTGCTCTGATGAACCAGAAGCAGGCGGGTCTTGCTGTGCTGGCTTTCACCTACGGGATAGTGTTCCTGGCGCTGTCAAGTTTCTGGCTGATCCGCACATACTATCCATCAGCAACATATTATTGGCAATGGATATGGCTATTACCTGCGTCACTATGGTCCTGGTGTGTTAAGTCATGGTGCGACGCTGAAATGTTCGGAAGTTCAAAACAGAATGAGGAAAGTACATGACTATTTGTTTTTATAATTTATATAAACTATTTACAGTAGGAAATAATCCTCAAATCATTTCAATAATGTAACATTTTTGTTTGCCAATCCTCAGAAGAAGCACTCTGTTATCAATTAAAAAATTGTCGTAATTGTGTATATCTTCAACGACCTTCATTCTCTTTGAATGTAGATAAACACTGCCTTGTTGTAATTTTCTTCTTGCCTCCGATTTAGATGAACCGGAGAGCCGTGTAACCAATGACAGTAGAGATTCATCTCTAGCAGCCCTCTGCAGGATCCTGGCGTTCTTAGATAGTTTAATAAGTTGTTCAGCATTTAGGTTGTTTTCTTTATCAGTTACAGAGCCAAAGACAATATTTGATACCAGTTCTGCGTTTTCGCCTTCTCCGAGACCATATAGAAAGTCAGTAACTTCTCTGGCCAAAACTTTCTGTCCCTTTCGTAATTGGGGTTCCTTCTTATGTTCCTCAATGACAGTCTGTATCTGTTCAAGCGGCAACAAAGTGAATAACTTCAAGAACCTCGGTACATCAGCATCCAACGTATTGAAGAAAAATTGGTATATATCATAAGATGTACTGATATTTGGGTCAATAAAAACAGCATTTCCAGCACTCTTCCCAAATTTCTCACCGGAAGCTGTCTGTAGTAGAGGCACAGTAATACCGTGAGCCTGTTGCTTCCTGGCTGAAAGCCTGCTTATCAAGTCGATACCTGCTGTAATATTACCCCATTGATCATTACCACCGACTTGAATACTTACTCCCAAAGTCTTGTTAAGATGGTAGAAATCATAAGCTTGTAGTATCTGGTATGTGAACTCATTGAACCCGAGACTACTCTGGGAATTGAGCCTAGCAGTTACAGAGTCTCTAGCAAGCATAGACTGAACCTTTATATGCTTACCGTACTCTGCTAAAAAATCCAACATCTTCACGTCCTTCCACCAGGAATAATTGTTCGTATGGATGTGTTGTCCAGGATTAGTGTCACTAGTTACTTTCCTATCGTTATAATACTTCAACCCGTTCTGGAAAAACCTCTCTAGTTGTCCTGATATACTATTTACATTATTCAGCCGCGTTTGGTCTTCCATTCCCGTCCTCTCTGCTGTTCTGCCACTCGGATCCCCAACTCTGCCGGTAGCCCCGCCGATAATAGTCACCACATCATGTCCTCTAACATAAAAATGTAAAAGGACCATAAGCGGCACCAAATTTCCCAGATGTATAGACTTCGCTGTAGGGTCCACCCCACAATATAACTTAACTTTCTCCCCAGATACCAGCTTTGCAGTCAGTTGTGACTCAGGTTCAGACACCTGAGATACTAGCCCACGGCCTCTAAGCTCAGCAAGAACATTGTACCACCGCCTGCCTAGCACTCTGCCAAGGATCATTATGGCTCAAGTGATCTCAATTTGTAAATAGTAAAATTGTTTTATCCTTCCCTTGGTAGACAAAAATCTTTATTACGATATTTTCTTAGATTTCATAGGCCATCAAGATATAATCTTTATTTTTTTTTCTTATGATGAAAACATCAAAACCACTAATTCAGCACCGTTTTGCTAGAGCAATATCACATAGGAAAAGGTAACAAGTAAGGATTATAATATCTTCTACATAGCTAAAGAAATCGAATATCCCAATACAAAAAAACCCCCGCCATAATGCCTCCTATGCCTCAAAGCTATGCTCAACAGCAGCCTTCCAACTGGGACAAGTTCAAAATGGGGTTGATGATGGGATCTACCGTCGGTGTGTGTACTGGTGTTCTGTTTGGCGGTTTCACTATTATGACCCAAGGTGCTGGCCCAGACGGTGTCATGAGAACGTTGGGTAAATACATTGCTGGTTCTGCTGCTACCTTTGGGCTATTTATGTCCATTGGTTCCATAATCAGAAGTGACGATGGAGAATACCAAACACCGAGACAGGCGGAGATGCTCCACAGAAGGGCTAGGTTTGAAGTCTGGAGGATACGTAATCAATACGGTTTCAGTAGAGAGTGATGCTTTTCTATCATTTTTACAGAAAGAAATTATTTATAAGAAGTGGATAAACGGCAACAGCGCCATATAAAAATAGTTGGGAAATGGTTGTCTGCTTCTCGTCCTAATGTATCCAACTAACTGCAAATATAAATACTTGTATTTAAAACCCATATTCACATTTTATGTAGATGATTGTTAAAGAAAAAATGCACTTTTAATGCTTTTTGAAATTTTTAAAAATTAGACTAGTATAAAAGTTTGAGAAACTATATTGCAAATAACTCCCAGATAAATCCAGATGAAACAGGTTGCAAATATGCTGAGTAAGGTTTGTCATAGTGGTATGTCGGTGAGAGTCAGTAGACCTTTAATGATGAGGCTCGCCAGCACCGCAACACCGAAAATCAATAGCCTAGAGGACTTGGCAAGCCTGGATTCCCTTGAAGGAGTGGATCCTGAGTTAATTAGGAGATTGATTAATGAGAAGACACAAGAGCTTAGCACACAGGATGAATTAAAGTTACTGAAAGATATGCAGAAAGAGCAAGAAAGGCTCAATGAAGTACCATTGAAAAGGTTCACGAGACCTTTGTGGATGTTCATATTGATGGCTTCCACTTTCTATCTTGGAGCTCATTTAGTATGGTGGAAACTTGAATACGAGGAAAAAGAACATGAATATAAGGAAAAGGTAAAATCACTAGAGAGGTCATTAGATGACATTATAGCATCAAATCCTAACGTAAGCAGCCATGGCAGCAATAAAAAACCATGGTACAAGTTCTGGTAACTATTATCATAAAAAGTAAAAAATTAATGATATAAGAGTTTTACATGTATATATAGATATTCAAAAATTTTCTAATATGACCCCATCTCAATTATTTAAGTTCACTAGTCTTGTTGAGTACACATTCCCCACGTTTCGATGGTAAGGTATAGGTTTTAAACAATCCATCATCTGCGGCTACATAGACCTTATTATCGAATTCTTCAGGAAACCCAACTATGCAGTAAACTATTTTGTCCATATTGATATGTGCATAGTCCCTATGCAGGTTTTGGTTCGGTATCCGGGACTTTATATTCTTAGAAAAGAAACTTTTCAGTTGCGATTGATGAATCTTACTTTTGAGTGCATCAAAGCTGCCATCAGTATCAGTCCCATCAATACTTTCTAATAGAGTGCTATCATCATCCATTTGGAATATATGAATTGTTTCACTATTACCAACACATGCAAGGTAGGATGCATCCTTATTAAATACTAGTTGATGTATATGACTTGGTCTTGTGCCTCTTCTAAATTCCTTCAACAAGGAGGGACCAGCTTCAAAATCGTGATCTATACCCGTTTTATTAACTCTTACTATTGTACCCTTTTCTGATGCAGTGGCTAATAGTTTTCCGTTAAAACTAATATGCATACAGGTAACATTTCCTTTGTGGACAGCATTAAGGTAGTTCAGTGGCTTGAAATTCAGGGCGTCATAGACAACAATATTATTAAGAGTATATTTGCTACCCTTATGATTATCGACAGAATATGTACTATAGCATAGTATACTGTTGTCATCTTCAGATAGTGTTATATGACACCGATTTCTACGAGCCCCTGCCATTGCATATACTCTCTGTCTCTCGTTAGAGTTACGTCTACCTCCTACGTTACCGTTACCGTTATTTAAATTCTCATTAATCATAGTGGAAGCCCTTTCACCAACTTTAACTATATTTTGCTTTCTGACCTCATTGAATTCCTCCCACAGATCCAACCTCTCCACAAGTTTCATACAAGAGATATCGTATATGAAAATTTGATCAGTATCCAGTAACACACATATCCTTTTTCTGTTCATAACGACATCAACAATTTCGGCTGGGTGGGAAAGCTCACATATGACCGACTTCTTTTTAGTATTAACGATTTTAAGCTTCTTTCTTTCGTTTAAATTTCGACTGCTCACCACCGCCAGCAGGCTTGTCGAGAATAACATCTCTACAATAAACAATGCGTCTTCCTGGGGACCAGCCCCAAGACTATCATACTGAACACCCTCGTCACCCTCGTCTCGCAGGTTAAACTCAAATACCTTTCCAAAAGGATCACAGTTATAGACCGCTAAATCATTCTCAGAATTGCTCACCACACAACTGCTAGCATCTTGGTTATACCTCAAGACCTTCATCCTTACGATGATTTCTTTCTCAAGTAAATAGAACCAGAAGTAACTTAAACACGATGATGTTCAAAGACTTTCAACTTGAGTAGGAATCTGTCTCTGCTTGTTAAAATCCGTTCCCCTTAGGGAAATCTCGCTAATAGTGATAATCCATATGACATCTTACTGAGTGATAAAAATATAACATAGAAGATGATATTATATATCCTAGTCTGTTATAAGTAAACAGAAACTTTTATGAAAATGGTATCATGTGAATGATGCAGTGTTATATATGCACATATCTAGTCGTATTTAGTACTCCAGCTCGACCGTGGTCTGCTTTTGTGGAGATGTGATGGACCCATCATCCATACCGTGCGTATTTGAGTTCTGTTTAGCCTTGGTTTTCCCATCCTTCTCGTCCTCTATATCGTCTACCGGAATACCCCATTCTTCTATTTCAAATTTCTTTCTACCATTTTTAAATGCGAGCTCAGATTTCATTACGTGCATTTCACCACGTTCGCTGAATACTGGGAGTTTCATAACATGTAGTAAACCGTGCTGGACCTTACCTGGCTGTGTCTTATATACTCTTTCTAAGAATTGTATCATCTCCTGGCCAAAAGGTTCTAAAGAGAGAACAGAATCGAACAAGTTCTCAACATTACTCAATAGGAACGGTTCCATGATATCACTAGAAAGGGTACCCATCAGTATACAGCGACTTTCATATCTCTTTAGGAGACCATGCAACCCATGTATCAGCAATAGGATCTCGGATAATTGGAACATACGGGGAGGATACATAGCTGGATGTAATATAGATGGAACTACTATTCTAATCAGCTTTTTATCATGCATGTTTATGACGTTCTCTATTTGATTGAGAACGGAGTGTACTGGCTGTGTAGGATTTATGAAAGTCAATTCGCTACTTGTAGGAGCAGGTAATAACCTTGAGGTGATATCAAATTGATGGTTATAATCCTTATACTCGGACGAACTGATTCCGCCACTCTCGCTTCGAACACCTCTTTGCTCATCTACATATTTATACTTCCATGCAATCTTCAGATCCTTGTAACGATGAGGTCTTTCCTTTTGTTGTTGCTCACTCAGGTTCTGCACGGAAATCTTGCTTTGTTCCTCCGATATTTTGGATTTCTTCATTTCTTTCTTTGAACCCTTGTATACACCAGGTATCTCTTTACCCAGCGACTGGTTCACACTTAAGACGATCAAATGTGTATTACCACGACGGGTTTTATTGTCTACAATTCTGTTATGCATGATACCTTGTGCACACATAAGTTTTACCAGAATGCTATTAAATTCAGTCGATCCCTGCTCTTTGATCAGTAGAGAGGTACCGATAGGCATACCCATATGACCCAATACTTTATCCAAGTCATTACAACCAGTCGATGTAGTAGGTTGGGAGCTTGCAGGGGACGGTCTGACACCAGGATGAAATGAGCTTAGCTCTACCGCTTCGACATTATCTTTGATCTCAATATCGGCTAACTGGTCCGTCACAGGAGATACAGCTAACCTTTCGGCTGCATGACCTCTTGCAACAAATCCCCTGCCATTTACCATATGTGATCTCGTGCCTGCGACATGTGCTGAACCAGTTACATTCGGATTCCTACCTAGAACAGTATTATTAGTCAGCGGTACTCTTTTGGCACCATTCAAAACCTCACCTCTCTTTCTGAACGACATCTGGTTTGGCTATTTATAGAAAGATTACCCACACTTATCCAACTTTGAGAATCAGAAATAACAGTAATTATCAATTACAGAAAACCTTTATTATTCTTTAACTTTCGATCAGTGAATGAGCTAAGGGCATCGCAACAGGCTAAAGGCCATCACCGAATTCTTAAAGTAGAAAAAAAAAAAAAATTCTAAAAATTGGAAAAACATGTGACCCAATGATCAATCTGAGATTAAACTCAGCACATGTAGATGAACACCATTAAGCAAGCTGGTTGATGCTACGTACAAGCAAGAAATCAATAATAACAACCTGAACACACGTTGGCAGGCATATTTTGTGGCTCTTAAAATCGAAACAATAAATATAAAAAAAATGTTTAGAATACCACTGCGATGGGTTCGTGTACAAGGTATGAAACGTTTATCCTCATTGGATCCCAAGAGGCGTAGAAGGATAGGGTATGGCTCGATTGTAGCGCTATCTATATTGGCTCCTTATACTGCGTATGCGGTATTTGTGACAGTGTCCGCGTATTCTGAAATCGACTCCAGAGGAGAATTAAGTGAAGTTGTTGAAAAGGATAACGGTGTTAATTATCAAGGTACACTAATTAAATATTCACCTCTACAAGTTCTTGGAAGGTACGAAAATCCGTTTGCAGAGTATAGAATCCAAACCATTTACGAGTTCTTCATCAATAGAATAGTTGAGTTGTTCCAGAGGAACCGGGGAGGCATCCCTGCTGAAAGAGCTCATATGAGAGTATTAATGCCAGTACATGAACCGACATGGAATGGAGAAGATGATGAGGTAAATCAGAATATACAAAACGAAAATGAGCTCAAATTCCGAGTCATAGAAGAACATGCAGATCTCAATATAACAACTAAAGATAATAAAGAGATACCTGTGTATAATACATGGTTAGGTCAATCTTGCAATTATGTTTACTACAATGGCTTGAAAATATTAACGGACCCATTATTCTCAGATTATTTGATCCATAAAAACTATGGCCCGAAAAGGATAACGGATATACCTGCTCAAATAGAACAGGTGCCAAAACCAGATGTCATTGTGGTATCTCATAACCATCCAGACCATTTAGATTACGAAAGTATGCAGCATTGGAGCAATGAACAGGTGCTATGGATAGTACCAAAAGGAATGAAATCATTCATGGAGAAGAATCTTATCAAGAACTTTATTGAGCTTTCTTGGTGGGAAACCTGTGAGCTTCAGAAAGATGATGAAACCTATCAAATATCCTGCACACCGGCAATGCATTGGTCTGGTAGGTCAGTATTGGATACGAATGAATCATTATGGTGTTCGTTTCTCCTGAGACATCATAACAAACCCATTCTATTTCACGCAGGTGACACCGGGTACGTGAATGATTTATATATAAGAATCAGAGAAAGGTTTGGTGAAGGTTGTAAGTTAGCCCTATTACCTTGTGGACAATACTGTCCCGAATGGCACCAAAAACCGAGACACATAAATCCTCGAGAAGTAATCAAGATAATGAAGGATATGGATGCGAAGAATGTACTCGGAGTACATTGGGGAACATTTGTTTTGAGTGGTGAGTACTTTCTAGAACCAAAGGAGAAACTAGAAATGCTTGCTGCTTTTGAGGGAATTGAGGATAATTGTTATTGTCCTGAATTAGGCAAAACTATCAAATTCAACTAAGCTATTTTCTCTTGTATATATATATAGTAACTCAAACCCAGTGTGCATAATTTTGTCCATATAAAAATTGTAAATACTTATCATCATAATACTTATCACCAAAAAAAAGTAATAACCTATCTTTGAAAAAATAAACGTAATAACCGTATTCAAACGTAAGAAAAGAAATGATGACATAATTATGTGGAATATTTATAGGAAATTGTTTACATGTTTTTATTTTTCTTATTTACAGTTCATTTCTCCTTCGAAAGATATTCAATATTGTAAAGGGACAATACATTTTCAGTAATCGCGCTTGGACTTTGAACAACCAGATCAAAGCCATTTATACTCTTGGGGAATGATATAACATCTCTAATAGTTTCTGTACCACAGAGCATTGCACACATTCGATCAAAACCAATAGCAAAACCTGCATGTGGAGGAGTGCCCATTTCAAAAGCAGCAAGCAAGTGTCCAAATAGCTTTTCATGATTTGATATGCCTAGAATTTTCTCAAATATATACCTTTGTAGTTCAGGATCATGTACCCTCTGAGATCCACCACCTAATTCAACACCGTTCATAACCAAGTCATAATGTTGGCCTAGACACCTTGATGGATCCTTGGACAACATTTCGTAATCTTCCAAACGTACCATAGTAAATGGATGGTGCGTTGATACTAAGGAGTTCTGTTTGTAAACTGGGTACATCTGTTTATTCGCCGCAATGGGAGGATCTATTTCTTGCAGTGAAAACAGTGGAAAGTTTGTTACCCAAACGGAAACGTCATCATCAGTTTCGCGGTAAAGTTTCTTACCGATTTTATTTTGTAACACCAATTGTCTTAGTCTACCTAGCGGTGTGGGATTTTCAAACAATTTAGAATCCGTTTCTCTGGTACTACCACATACTATATCACCAACCTCTAGTTTGATTGCTTTATTCAACATATGTGGGTTTTCGAAATTGGTAATCGGCATGAATTTTTCAAACCAATTTTCGGTGTCCTCTGGGTTAATGATCGGTACCACAATTGGGACACGATAATTATAGTTATTTGGATTACTCAAGAAATTCCAGTTACTCTCGATTTCCTGTTTTTCCTTGAACGCATTTTTCAAAATAAGAATTTCAAATACAGGGAATTGCGGATTCAGATTGCTAACAGACCCCATTTCTGTCATATCAATAATTTTCAGATTTGGTGCGCGTAGGTCAGGTTTGTCAATACCGTATTGAGTCATTGCCTGTTTATAACTCATCCTATACAGTGGGTTACTCTCAGTGTTGACAAGGTTTCCCCTTTCATCTAGGGTTAGCAGACCATCCTTAGCATTATCTGAGAATTGCGGCCAAACGTTCACTATGAGCTTCTCAATGACCCCCATGACTTCTTTATCTGTTGCAAACGCCATCTCCATATCTAGCTGTGTGAATTCTGGTTGCCTGTCGGCCCTCAAGTCTTCGTCACGATAACACCTTGCAAACTGAAAGTATTTTGGCACACCGCTCGCCATCAGTAATTGTTTGTATTGCTGGGGACTCTGAGTCAACGCGTAGAATGTTGGTACCACTTTGTTACTTTCTTTGTTTTTCGATTCGATCCTAGTGGGCACCAGGAACTCTCTAGCTCCCTCCGGCGTTGCTTTAAACAGTGTGGGTGTCTCTATCTCTTTGAACCCCTCTTTATCGAGGATGCCACGCAAGGATTTCGACACCTGGTACCTTCTATCTAGATATCTCTGGTATATGGCTGACCTCAATTGCAAGTAGCGGTACTCTGGTGGGAAAGACTCCGGCGCATTATCTCTCAATTCCTTCAGCTGTGACGGTCTCTTATTCGCCTGATTAAGCACTTTGATCCTCGATACAACCATCTCTACAGCCGTCTGCTTCTGTTCCTGCTTCTGTTCCTGCTTCTGTTCCTGCTTCTGCTTCTGCTCCCGCTTCCACTGTAACCTCCCGGACACCTGTACGACGTCTTCAACATTACAATCTCTCAGCACGTCCAGCGAATTATCAACAAGCTGAACCAGGTCCCCGTTGCTGTCCCTCAGAGACCCGAACACCAGCCCCTTACCGATCCTCTTGGGCTTGGAATCTACCCAGCCATTGACAATCACTTCCGGCTGGCCTTGGGCCAGCAGTTCACTCAACTTGCCTATACTAACCACATTACCGGTCTCAAAGATAAACTTCTCCCTTACTTTAGCGCTAGGCAACGCACTATAAAACCTTCTGAACATGATCCTGATACATTCAACTTATAAGATCTTCACGTCCAGAGTCATAAACCTGATACTGTTATACATTATTATATGTGATTCACCCAGCAACTTTCATAAAAACGGGGACAATTGAAAAAACCCTAAAACAAAACCCTAAGAAACCCTAAGAAACCCTAATCAGGGTAACTATTTCAAGATTTTACCCGGCCAAAATGCGAAATAGCACAGAAACGTTCGTAGAAAAAAAGGTGGTATATACAAATATATATATATAAGCCAGTATAATACCATCTAAAGCACAATGTATTGCCATTCCACTACCTCTGTAACACACAACTGTAACATAGATACATAGTCTCTTTTAAGTACTCTAGCTCTCTTTGACTTGTCTTTGTGCTGTAGAACAGATAGAAGTTGAAGAAAAAATTAAAAAATTTCGTTTCTTTGGACAATTACAGCAATCGGGAAAATTGCGATGGCTTGTGTAAGCTTTCACATCTGTGGATGTGCAATGCCTTTTGATCTTATATCTTTGTAATCTTGTTATCCTAGTAATTTATAATTGAAAGCAAGAACTAGTAATTAGAATATTTAAAAAATTAAATAAAAAATCAAACAACGCACAGCATACAAAATATTTTTTCAAATGTCTTACAATAACCTGGAATTTCTATCATCTAACCTGCGTTCCATTGATCTGAACCATCCGATGCTAAATAGGACTTCGTCTCTGCTTGACAATATGGGTGTTCAGAGGTCGGGATCGCCGTTTTTGGCCAGGTCGCAGTCGAATGTTACTGTATTCCAGGATGCGCCGGCCAACAATAGCCTTCCTATAGACCAGAGTATACTGATGAGCACTACAGCGAGTGCCGGTACAAGCATTGCCAGCGGTGTTGATACTCGGTCCATGGACGGCGGCGGGGACTGGTTCAGCCAATTGCCCGCTCAGTCCGTGTTACACCAGCCTCAGCAGAGACAGCCTCCAGAACAGCAAATTGGCTCTAGTATTTTCAACCCTGTCATGTCCCAGCAAGGCTCACCAGGGTTCCCGCAGATCCCCGTTGGTGGTGTGCCTATGATGCCACCGGGTATCCATCCACAGGGCGGTGGCGCCATTCCACCACAATTCATGATCACTGGATCGCAATGGAAGTACATCGATACGTCCGGGCAGTTACAAGGCCCGTTTACCACCAAAGATATGTCGCAGTGGTATCATATGGGCTATTTCAACCCGTCTCTCGATATTTGCAGAATCGGCAACTCCCCGGAACCATTCGGAATCAACGACAAATTCATAAAGCTTTCTGAACTGGTTGAAAAGGTCCGGAACGTTCAGGAACCGTTTCATACTTTCGATTTCATTTCAACCCAGACAAATAATGGGCCCAAACCGCCTGGTTTGAACACTTCCCCTGCATTTAACCCATTACCGGACCTTAGAGGACCGGGTATGGGGCAGCCACAAGCGCCGCAACCATTCCAACACTCTTCACAACAACCGCAATCAAATGTGACGCATAGCGATGTGGGATCTGCACCGCTTCCAACATCAATCCCAAATGCAGTTGTAGTTGAGGACCGCCCATATGAACCAATCGCATTGAAGAGGATCGAGAGCCCAGATTATACATATGACCAGGTATTGAACTTGAAATCCTACAAAAAGGGTAATGAATACTTCTATCGTGAAACCACTATCAGATTACCAGTGCACAGACCTATAGTTAAAAAATTAGACCCAAATGAAGAAGTCGTGTTGTCAAATGCTCCAGCAATTATGCCCATTACATACGATATGAATGAGATCGATGAACTGGAACGTATCGCTAAGATTGACCAAGATATGAAAGCAGAAGAAGAAAATCGAACTGGAATCAAAAATGAAGTGAGTAACAAGAAGTTGGCAGATTCTGGGTTTTTACGTCAGACTAAAGTCGATGATGACAAGGAACAGAAACAGAGTCATGAAGATGTGAAAAAGAAAAAAGATGATGAGAAGAACCAGCAATTACATAAACGCAAGGAAGAAGAACAGAGGCGTCTCGAAAAGGCCAATCAAATGGCTTTGAAGCTATTACAAGAACAAGAACTTGAAAAGGAAGCCAAGAAGAAGAAAGAATCAAAAGCGTCTAAGAAATCGAAGAAGAAAACTACTGAGAATAAGAATTCTGTCAACAATTCGGAAAATGAGATGAAGGAGCAAACACCACAAACTGAAGCCAACGAAGAGCAAGATACTGAGATTGATAACAGAAACGGCCAATCGAATACCCCTCTTATAAGCAAACCTGCTCCATGGGCTAATAGGACCTCAACACCAGTTGATGACGATCTACCATCTTTAAGTGAGTTACAAAAATTAAAGACCTCCAAGAAGAAAAAGGGAATTAATGACCCTGAAACTCGGAATAATTTGTTCAAACTGCATCGTGAAATTGTTGAAGAAGAGAAAACGAAGGAACAGCTAAGTTCTGTCCTGAAGTGGGCTAACAAGAGTTCCTCTACTAATGAACCCTCCCTTGTTATTGATCTAAAGGAACAAGTGAAAAGCAGTAAAAGGACCAAGAAAACGAGCCCCTCTGATCGTAACTCGTTACCTTCATTAAACAATGATTCTGAACTCCTAAATGACCCTAAATTGGTTGAAGAACAAAAGAAAGTGTGGGAACAAATCCAGAAAGCATCATCAATCAAGGGGAAGAAAACCGATATCACAACCAGTCTACTATCTGGCAGCAGCAACTCGCTTCCGCTTACAAACAGTGCAGCAGCAGCAGCAGCAGGAGGCAATCCATGGAAGTCTCTAGCAGCATCTACGGGTATATCGACTTCAACCCCAGTTGTTGCAGCAGCAGCAGCAGCTACCAAAACCCAAACCACGGACAAACGCGGCTTCAGTACACCGACTGCAACGGGCACCACCAGCAAACCCGCGACCACCAGGCAGATCGGGTCCTCGACGGTCAACCCGTTGTTGAAATCGAAACAGCCAGTCAACCTGTATCCAGGCAACTCCTCGATCTCCATCAGGCAAGAGTTTCTGAAATGGTGCAAGAGCCAAATGAAACTGAAAGAAGGCGTCAATTCAAGAGACGTCCTGGAGGTGCTGCTGAGTCTCCCAGCTGGCATGGATGCCAGGGAAATCATCGCAGACACCATATACTCCTACAGTGCCACCATGGACGGCCGCAGGTTCGCTACTGATTTCATAAAGAGAAGAACAGAGTGCGAGAACAAAGTCAACGACCCATTGAACTGGAGCGAGGTGCTAGCGCTGCCGGAAGGCGACGAGGACGACTGGGAGTTCCAAGTGGTCAGCAAGAAGAAGACAAGAAAGCATTGAATTGTCTTATGTGTGTGTGTGCATGCTGTGATGTTGAAGAATGCGACTCCGCTGGTGCTTCTTCTAGAAGGACCTTGAAAACTTTTTTCTTTTTTCTGGAAAATTCCACAGAAAGTGCCGTAGCCCTTTTTAAAGGGTCAAGTTCTGCACGCAAATGCGCTATTTTCTTAGCATTCCATATAAGTCCCTATTATTAATGCTGAAATAAACCCAACCCCCAGTAAAAGAAGGGATTCGATTCATCACTGGATATTATATTATATAAGAGCAAGCTCATTGACTGATACAAAACCTGACCTGAAAGCACATAGCGCAAGGACAAGAAGATAATTTTTAGAGGATGAGTGTTCCGTTTGGACTTGATTTGGGTAATCACAGCTCGGTGCTGGCTATCGCGCAGAATAAAGGCATTGACGTTGTTGTGAATGAAGTGTCAAATAGGGCAACGCCCTCTGTTGTTGGGTTTGGCCCCAAGAACCGGTACCTCGGGGAGGCCGGCAAGAACAAACAAACCTCTAATGTGACTAATACGGTTGACAACTTCAAGCGGATTATCGGTCTGGACTACGATGATCCTGAGTTTCGGGACGAGGAAGTGAAGTATTTCGGTTCCAAATTGGTTCCGTTGCGGGATCACAAGATCGGTACGGAGGTGGATTTCGGTGGCGAGAGACGTGTCTTTACGGCGACGCAGCTAGCGGCCATGTTCATTGACAAAGTCAAGCATACCGTTGAAGACGAAACGAAGGAAAAGATCAGCGATGTGTGCGTTGCGGTCCCCGCATGGTTCACCGAGGAGCAGCGCTATGGCGTCGCTGATGCGGCTCGTATTGCTGGCTTGAACCCTGTCAACATTGTAAACGATATTACCGCAGCCGGGGTGTACTACACAGTGTCGAAACCTGATTTACCGCAGCCAAAGGAGAACCCGCGTATCGTCGCTTTTGTTGATATCGGCCACTCAACCTATACCACTGCAATTGCCGCAATTCACGACGGTCACTTGAAGATATTGGCCATTGCCTATGACAAATATTTTGGAGGTAGAAATATAGATAGAGCATTAGCTGAACATTTTGCCGACGAATTTAGGAGCAAGTATAAAATAGATATACGATCAAACGGTAAAGCGTACAGCCGTGTCCTCGCAGCAGCTGAGAAACTGAAGAAAGTGTTATCTGTCAACTCTGAAGCCCCATTGAATATCGAGTCCCTAATGGATGATATTGACGTTTCCTCCCAATTGAAAAGAGAGGAATTAGAACAACTGATTGAACCAATGCTGAGGAAAACGTCTGGACCAATAAAGGACGTTCTAGCCCAGTCTGGATTAAATGCCGAAGAAGTCGAAGTTGTCGAAATAATTGGTGGCTGTACTCGTGTTCCAGCAATTAAGAATGCTATTAGCAAAACTTTTGGTAAAACCCTATCATCGACACTTAATCAGGATGAAACGATTGCCAAGGGTGCAGCTTTTATATGTGCCGCGTACTCTCCTACCGTGAGAATAAGACCTTTCACGCTTGAAGAGACTGAGCCGCTGTCTGTATCATTTAACTGGGATTACCAATCTCATGATGGGGGCAACGAGATCGTTGTTTTCCCAAAGGGACGTGCATATCCAGCTTCTGAATCATTGAAATTACAAGCAACTGGAGATTTTACAATTGAGGCAAATTATTCAAATAAAGAAGAAATTAAATCCAATCTCAATAATACTTACATCGGTAGTTGGGATATCAAAGGTGTAAAAGTGCCAAAAGGGCAAGATTTTGAAGATATAAAGTTGAAGTTAAGAACCACCAGCTCCGGTTTCCACGTAGTCGATAAAGCTTACGCTTTTGGAACAAAAACTGTTGAAGAAGAGAAAGGAAAAGATAAGCATGGTAAACCGATATATCACGAAGTTAGAAAACCTTTCAAAAAATATAACCTTCGGGTTATCGCTCATACACCTGCGTTATCAGAAGCAGAACTTAACAAGTACATTGAAATTGAAAATGATCTCGTCGCTCAAGACAAACATATAAAAGACACCGAACACAGCAAGAATGCACTTGAAGAGTATATTTACTTATTAAGGTCATCGGTAGAGAGTCGTTATAAAGATGTAATATCCCCTGAAGAGAAAAATAGGCTAAATAGTATCTTGGATGAAAATGAGAATTGGTTGTACGAAGATGGTGAAGATGCCACAAAGAATGAATATGAAAAGAGACATGAGGCACTTGCGGAATATGGTAGGGAGCTTCAAAATAGGGTAGCAGAATAAACGCATTGAGAGTCAACCATGTAAATGTGAAAGAAAAGTGTCAATTATCTCCTGTTTTTTTTTTTTATATCTATAGTATTTTATGTAATGCAAAATAAACAATAATGATACGACTACATATTCATATTGACACATTTGGGTATATTTACCTCTGTGTAGCTTATTTAAACAACACGTAGGAAACTTAGCTGATGTAAACAATTTACAGTTGAATAAGAATATAGATAATTATTTTGTTCGGTGAGATATATATTACAGGAATATCAAAACAGACCAAATGGGATTCTATGATAGGACTGTTTTCATACTGATTTCGCCTTTCTTAGTTTCTTATTTCTTTCAAATTCTGCAAACGCTTTGATGTATACGGGGACGTCATCCCAACCAGCTTCTTCCTCTGGCTGAGCTGTATGTCCGTTTTCATGCACTTTCTTCGCTAGATTCCTTCTCTTTGCCTCTACAGTTGCCCTAGGTAATGGTGTATTTCTTTTTGGAAAAAGACTAGCAACCGATTTTTGCTTATGCTGCAGTTCATCTATTTCCATTTTCTTAACCTTCAAGCTCTCCGGCACGTTCTGCATCTCTAACTTGTCCAGCGGGGGGTCCCAGTCCTTTGGCCAGACCTCATCGGTCCCCTTTATGCTTTTCGCAGCTTCAAGCCTCTTCTTCCTCCAGTACCTCACATCGTCATTGTACATTTCCCAAACACAGTTCACACAGCCAGACATACAGCAATTATCCGGCTGTTCTGGTTTTTCCGGCACTGATACCCCACCTACTTTCCTCGATCCTCCAGTCAAAATTCTGCTTGTTGATTTGGGAGGTTCACCTTTCAAACGGCCACCAAATATCCTCTGTATCCTCTCCTCCGGAGTTGCGGCAATACCCTGGGTATTGCCCTCAAATGTCATCCCTCTAGGGCTACTCCCAGATATACTGCGAACGCCCCGGATCCTAATCATATGTGATATCCTCGCTAGTCCAAACATTTCCAACTACCCCTATTGAATGCCTTTCAACAAAAACAACAACAACAACCTGTTATCCTACTTTCGAACACTTTAATTCAAGTTTGAGTTTAAGCTTTATCTCAAACGATTGGATGGGAGAGCGGAATCATTACCAAATGGCTTTTTATCGGGGGAGCCCAGAACCAAATTTTATCAATATTTGAAAAAAAAAATGGAATTTCCACATTTCACAATACGAAAACGTCCACTATGATAACTAACGCACCAACCACTGTGCATGACCTAATCGACATATGGCGCATAGAAGGACAAAAGGGCTAAATACCGAGCTCATGTGTATTTGAGACATCTTTCAATCATGTAATCGAGTTCTTCCAGCTCTCTGTGGATCTTGTTTTTGGTGTTGTAGGGCTCGTATGCTGTCCGCAGTCTCTTGCACAGTTCCAGACATTCTCTGTATTGTTTTTTGTAGTACATCCTATGGCATATGCCACTGACCATTTGTCTATTGTGTTTTACAGAGAGATCACGGAACAGTGAGTCGGCGGCAAATATCTGCTCCGGGTCGGCGGCAAACTTATCCATCCAATTTTCCTCTGCCACTTGCGGCCCACGCTCTTCCTCAAAATATAGCTTCAATTGCTCACGGTACTCATCGTCCGTCTGGCCCTTCCTCACTTTGCTCTTACCGTTGGATGTGCGAACCAGAACTTCACCGCTGGCACCATCAAGAGCTATCGGTTTCGTGATAGCCTGGTCCTTTTCACCATTCAGCTTGCTGAACTCCCTGCTCAAGTTCACTATCTCCATCACCCCTGCAATACTTAACCTCCGTTGTCCTTTATCGTGTTTAAATATGGTTGTAGATCTCAATAGTTTCTTTATAAAATAACCAAATTTCAAGATATTTTCTCTTGTTTCAAGAAATTTGAAATTTTTTGACTACAAAAATTTCTTGAAAAAAAAAAATTTTTAGAAATGGAGAAACATAACAAAAGGGGATCAGAAACAGTTTCCAGCAGAGACAAAACAGAGGGATTAAAAGCTGTTACACTGCCGTTATTGTATTAATTAACGGATCGTAATTTTCTGAGCGGGAGAAGTACCGGTGAAGATAGGATAACTTACTGTTTATAAAACGTGGCTATCCCTTAGGGTTTCCTATTCAAAATAAAAAACAAACAATAATAATAAAATGTCCAATGTCGAGGCCAGCAAAGTCTATGAGATCATAGTGAATAATGTTATCAATGAAGTGAGAGAGGATTTTGAAAGTGCAGGCATAGATGAACAGACTTTACAAGATTTGAAGCGAGTGTGGCAGGAGAAATTGACAGAGACCAAAGTGACGCATTTTACATGGGACCCCGTGGCAGAGCCTGCGGTAATGGATATACCAGGCGGAAATACCGCCAGCGAGAGCAGTAACGGATTGCAATTACCCGGTGGTGCGACTATATCGACTGGGGACAACACTAGTAATAATAACAGTAGTACAGGGGACGGCCTGGTGCTCCCCGGCGGTAACTCGATGAGCTCGCAGGATCCAGCTGGCCTAAGAGATGAAAATGAAACCAATGATGCGATTAAAGAGGCAGAGGCAAGTGTAGATGGTGAGATAAAAGTCAAGGATGAGGTGAATTTTGAGATGACAATGGAGAATGCGGACGCTTCAGCGCTGGAAAATACCAAGAATAAAGAGATAAAAGAAGCTAAGAGAAGTGCACTTCTGGATGCAGACGAGGTTGGTTCTGAGCTCGATGACTCAGACGATAATTATCTAATATCTGAGGGTGAAGATGATGGTCCAGATGAGAATATTTTGCTATGCCTTTACGATAAAGTTACAAGAACAAAAGCAAGATGGAAGTGTACTCTAAAAGATGGCATTGCAACTGTTAACCGAAAGGATTACTCTTTCCAAAAGGCGCAGGTAGAAGCCGAATGGGTGTAAATTTTCTACAAAAAATTAGAAACGAAGAAAAAAATTAACAACAACAAACACTAGGAAAAGGTAAATATCATTATGGTCACTCCCGTCTTACCGCTATGCAAGCATGTCATGGATTAAAGAAAACCATTCAAGTCTAACTTAATAATAAACTTATTTTGTCACCAAGGGCAGGGCTATGGTCTGTTTTTAGTTAAAGAAATAAAAGGCATTAAATGCCACCAAAGGTCATTTGAAAATAAAATCTGGGTGAAGGAAAACAATAAAAGAAGAATATTCTGTTTCGCCCAAAAAATGAACATAATTTTACATGTGCCGTGCCGGTGATATTTTTATATATATCTATAAACTATTTGTAATATAATATCTGATACCTTTTTTTATTATTAATGTGTTCTAATTATAGATTAGTTATTAACAGGATAAGATTTTTAGTTGAAAAAAAGAAGGTTAATTAGCCCTGTAGATACCTTCACCGCCCTTTAGCAAAATATCTTCCAGGTTATCAAGGGTAATAATAGTTTGGCGGACCATCATATCGGCCACAGCGCTGCCAATATGTGGAAGCAGAGTTACATCCCATCTATGCAAGAACTTTTCATTGATAGTGGTTTCTTCGTTCTTAAACACGTCCATACCACAACTATTAACTTTTCCAGAATCCAAGGCATTCAAAAGACTCTCCTCATCAATGCACGAACCACGACCGACGTTAACAATGCGTACACCGTCTTTGCACAGCCGTAGACTCCCATCGTTAATTATATCGTCTGTTTCTGGGGTACCTGGAAGACACAGTACAATTATGTCTGCGTCGGACCAAGTCTTGGAATCATCAAGAGAGTTACAATAAGTGGCATCGTATCCCAATTGATCCTTTGGGATGGGTCCGGACCTTTTGTAGTATTTGATATTCATATTGAACGAGAATTTCAGTTTAGCGCCAATGTTCTGCCCAATTGAGCCGAACCCCAGGATCAGAGCGGTCTTCCCTGTTGGCGAATCAACTTTTTTGCCTGCAATGTTGAAGTCTTTGGCCAAGTTGAGGAACCTGGACGAGGACGAGGACGAGGAGCCGTCGATGTCCAGTTTTCTTGGGAACAGGTGGCCGCCGCGCACTACTTGGTCTGCGCTAGTGCCTCCAACGTACTTCTTGCATTCGTCTACACTGCCGGGCTCCACGAACCTGAAACAGTACTCGTAGAACGAGGTGAGTCTGAAACAACTCACCACCAGGTGGATTGCAAGGTCCGTGACGTTGTCCACTGCGTGGGGGCCTATGTTACACAGGTACATGCCATGTTCCTCCAACAGTGCCTTCCCATCGATGAAATCGCAGCCGACCCAAGGCACAGCCATACACTTGCACGTCCGCGGGTACAGGTCGACATAGGGGGTCGGACCGCCCAGGACACGGAAAAACTCTTCGGTAACCCACAATGCCTCAAACTCGTGCGTCGACAAGTACTCTTCGAACTCCTCGCGGGTCCCCATCTTGTACCTGATGAACTCAATGGACTCCGCCAGCCTCTCGTATTCCTGGATGTGCGAAGCAACTTCCCATGTCAGCTGGTATGGTATCAGCACTCTAGGTTTCATTTGATTCGTTGATTCTTTGACCAGTGATAACTATATTAGTATATACATATACATATACATATATATATATATATATATATATATATTTATGTAAATATACCGTTTGACGAAACCTCGGGGTTCTCCATCCGAGAGAGAAAAAAGTGCCTTACACACACGACGCGCCGTTACCGGCGCGTCGAAGAAGATAAAAACCCTAACCCGCCCTAACCAGCCCTGACGAACCCTAAAAACGAACCCTAAAAAAACCCTAAAAACCCTAAAAATCTACAAACCCTAAAAAACCATGCGGCTTTTTAACGAAAGATAAGATAAGATAAGAGATAAGAGATAAGTAACTGATAACGACAATTGAAATTTCCCAAAACGGTCAAAATATAATATTTCGCGGGGGTGGTCCTTTAAAAAGAATGATTTAAAGGATTTGAACAAATTTTAAGTGAAGGAACAAGAGAGAAGATTATATTTAAACTCAAAAAAAAAAAAGAAAATTTTTTTCTTTGAAGCGGCGACAAGATTGGAGTAAAAAAAAACAAACTTGATAAGCAATCTCCAACTACTTTCACAAAGGCCGTGTAGAGAGTAGAACATATATATATATATAAGTAGGTTCTTGTGTCACTTCAATCATAAAACAACAAAAAGTAATAAAACAATAAAACACTACAAAAGTAAAATACAACAAAATAACTCAACATGGACTGCTCACCACATTACAGGTTTTACAAGGAGAAGCAACTTTCCCTGGTCATGGCGCCATTTTCTGGAGGCCAAGGGAAGTTCGGCGTGGAGAAGGGTCCCAAGTACATGCTGAAGCACGGCCTGCAGGAGGACTTAGAGAGCCTTGGTTGGGAGACCGCTGTTGAAAAGCCGCTTGACGAAGAGGAGTATGTCAGAAAAGTGCAGGAGAACACTCACGACCAATACGGCGTGGTGAAGAGACCGCAGCTCGTTGGCGAGGCCACCCATCTGATCTACAATTCCGTCACAAACGTTCTTGCCAACAACAGGTTTCCGGTCACCCTGGGTGGCGACCACTCTATAGCTATCGGCACAGTGTCCGCCGTGCTCGACAAACACCCTAACGCCGGCTTGCTGTGGATCGATGCCCACGCGGATATCAACACCTTGGAGTGTACGCAGTCCGGGAACCTGCACGGCTGTCCCGTTTCCTTCTTGCTGGGTCTGAACAAAGAGAAAGACGAGAGATTGAGGTCTCTGGATTGGGTTCCTGGGAAATTGAAAGCCAACAAGATCGCCTATATCGGTCTGAGAGATGTCGATGAAGGCGAGAGAAAGATTCTAAAGGACCTGGGCATTGCCGCCTTCTCAATGTACCATGTTGACAAATTTGGTATTAATAGAGTCATCGAAATGGCACTGGACTCCATTAAGGACCCGAAGGCAGAGAATACCCCAATTATGTGTTCCTACGATGTCGACGCCGTCGACCCTTTATTTGTTCCAGCTACTGGTACACCAGTTAGAGGTGGGTTAACCCTAAGAGAGGCCTTATTCCTAGTCGAGAGGCTTGCGGAAACAGGTAACTTGGTGGCTCTAGATATCGTCGAGTGTAACCCAGACTTGGCTGTACATGATATCCACGTGTCAAATACTATATCAGCAGGTTGCGCTATCGCGAGATGTGCGCTAGGTGAAACCCTGTTGTGAATTATAAAAAAAAAATTACCTACCTAAAAAGTGTTTTCACTATTGCCAAAATTAGATAAGACGGGTTTTTTCATCAGTATATTATGAGGTAGTACTCAATTGAACATTGCATTATAAGTTTACAAAACACTCCTCAAGAGAATGATCTATTTATTCGTTTTCTCTTTTTTTTTAGATATTTTTATTTTATCTTTTACTCTTTATGGGGAAACCTTAATTTTTTGATGACTTGATATCTTACTGGGCCAATATTGCAATAAAAGTTCTATCACATGTAGTAATATTATTCGAAGTAATATAAACTGTTTAAACTTCATAACCAAAATATTTATATTCAGATGTATGGCATGTTATATGATGCATGCATGCAATAATAATATGAAAACTAATTGTACCGAAAAAGAATAAAAAAACAATTAACTAATTAAGTAAATAACTCGTATTACTGTGCTTTCGTCAAACCACGACGGATGGCCAGCACATTGTCTACAATCACTGCATCTACACCAGCATCGATTTCAATAGCGGCATTATTAGGGTCATTATTTTCGACACCATAGGTAACACAGACTAAACCGTTTGCTTTAACGACCTTTGCAAGTCTAGGTGCCTTTACAATAGGTTCGGCAGCGGAAACAATTCCTAATAAATTCCAACTTTTTGCAAACTTTATGGCATTTTGCAGAGAAACAGCTCTATAATCAGCCATTGGAGTGGTTCCTGATTCTGTCAAGTACAAAATAGGAAAGTTAGGTTGCTTCAGAGACAACATCACACAAATATCAGGATGGAAAGAGGAGAAAATAATATCTCTCCCGTTAAAATTGTCATAAACAACCTGCAATACAGTATCAACCCAATGATTCATTTCGAGGGCTATTTGTCCAAGATCCTCAGCTTCAGCTTCATCCAACATGGGATATTTACATTCTATATTAAAACCCACATTTTGTGGAATCTTTTCAAATAACTCTTTTAAAGTAACAAATGAGGAAGCAATAGCATGTCCTCTTGAATTTCCCTTATAATTTTTGCTTTTATAAGCTTTGGTTAACTTCATCCTGTCCTCCATTAACTGCATTCGTGACTCATAATAAGGAACACCTTTGATAGTTTTTATATCACCCAGATCCCAGTTCTTTCCTACATTTTCAAAGTCACTGTCATTAAGAGAATTCCGCCTACCTCTAGTTGGATCTTTTTTGGTCCCAAAATTATTCAAGTCCAAAAATTGTTCTAAAGTAAGCTCATGCATAGGAATATCAACACCAGTTTCAGCAACAGAGAAATCATGGTAGACAACTGGAATATTATCTTTTGTTAGTTGCACATCAAATTCCACATAGGATGCCCCTAGTGAGGCGGCAGCAATAAAAGATTCAACCGTATTCTCACCCAATTGTAATGATTTACTGGATTGGATGTTTTTTCCCAATCCCCTATGACCAATCACTCTTGTTGAAACGAGTGATTTCCAATAAGTGTCAGTGGCATAAACTCCAATTTTTGGGTGGATAAATGGTGTGACAATAGTGTAGTCAAAAGTTATGGTCCCCACTAGATCCATCGTACCCTTAGCCTGTATTGGGATAATTACATTGTCATTCAGCAACCTCCTGTTAAAGCCAGCAGCACTATTGGTTTTATTTAGCAATGCTACAGCTCTTGCTAATAATCTACCATTAACCTGACCCAGGATACTTTCCTGTGATTGCGTATTTGCTTTACCAGTACTAACTGACCACACAGCTGAGTCAGCGGACACATTTCTTTCAACTTTGGGTCTAATTAACTGCCCATCAGAAGTATCGCTAGTACCATATGTGTGAACAATATCAAAATAAACTGTGTTCACATTTTTTTCCTGAAAGGGTATTTTAAAATTTACTGAGGCGATGGTATCATCCAAAGGAAGATCCAAAACAATTGGAACAGCTCTAATATCATCAACACATGTAATAACCAATGACAGCGCGGAATCTAGATCTGACGAATTCAAAAGTTTTTCTAAATTCAAAGATATAGGAGGATTAGTTGCTCTTGTATCAGTCCCTCCCAGGGTGATCAGTAATAGAGCTTCATTATTCTTCAAGAAACTGTGTCCGAAAGATTTAATATTCCTTAGTTTGGAATCATTTAGGTTAGGAATAAAATTCTTATCATCTGAACCATTTAATGTAGTCGAGGAATCGTCATCTTTCCTCGATACTGTATTTGAGTCTGAATTCGAAGAGTTATAAATGGGATGATTAACTTCTGGCCTATTGGTTATTGCCAAGAGATCAGCTACTTCAAGGTGTCCACGCAAAACAGCATGTTCCATTGGTGTCCAACCTCCGTCATCGAAAATGTTATATTTTGCTCCATTTTCTAATAGTAGATGGACGATATCCAAAAAACCTTCGGCTGCACTTATAAAGATAGGTGTCCAACCAAATAGCTTTTCTCTTATTTCTGTATCGGCACCATTTAATAGCAAACATGCCACCGCTTCAAAATTGTCCGCGCTTGCTGCTTGATATATGGCTGTCTCCTTCGTTTGTTCGTCCTGATAATTAATATCAAATCTGCTGGAGGCTAATAGTATGTTAATCAACGCAAAATTGTTTGATTCTATTGCCAAAAATAACAAAGCTGGTGATGTTAGCAACAAATTAAAGTTCATGGAATTTAATAGAGTTTCCAAGGTTTCAGTATTCTGGCCTAAAATGGCTAAATGAATAGGTGTTAATCCTTCAGTATCACCCCAGTATTGAACGTCGTCCATAGAGATATTATCTTTCCAGTAATTCCAGGTTTTCAACATCTCAATAATACAAAGTGCAATAGATGTAAAGCCATATTTTGCAGCGTAGTGTAAAGGTGTTCTTCCATAATTGTCGACATGACAAATGCAGGTTTTTAGACGATCTGGTAAATTTTTACTGATGTATTGAAACGGTTCCAAATATTCCTTATCAATTCTCATTTTTTCAGATTCCTCTTTAGTTTGTTTCCTGCTGGTACAAGTCCTGTAGATCAACTGCAAGTCAGTAGTATACGGTAGATCAGGACTTTTAGTGGGAGATGAAGCCGTTTTCAAATTGATATTTTTCTCATTAGTGTGACTGTGACTATCTACAGTGATATTTTTGCTCAAAAAAATGATAAAGTGATGGAAAAAATTTCTATTATTGATGTCAATGACATCTCCAAAAGATGGAATAACATCCAAAATATGGTCAACACAATCGTAAGCCTTTAGAATTGTACTTTTATTCAGAATTCTGATTAAAGATCTGGTCGGAACCGCAGTTATGGTTCCATATAATGAAATAAGGGCTTCTATGACGGCCTTCCCGTCGTCCTTTTCAATAAAAGGTGTTACATCATCTATGGAAGTTAATTTTAGGCCTTCAAGACCATGTTCAATTTTAATTTTGGGAAGATCAGGCGTCTCAGATAAAAACTCATCTACACTGATACTGTTGGGACCCATAATGGTCACTTTATTTAATAACTTATTCCATATATTGTTAATGACAGCTATGTCCTTGGATATAGGACCCTCTTGTGCAAATGGTAAAGGGTAAATTCTACTTTCGAGATAAATTTCTTGTTGATTCAAACCCACAACTTTATCTAGCTTTTTAAGAATCTTCACAAAAGCTCTCTTATTCAATTCACTATAAAGTTTTAGGTTCTTAAACTGTAGTCTCAACTCAGATAAAATATTGTAAACCTCATTAATGTCATCCAAGTGATGTGGGGTAGAAATACGGTCCGGAATTAACCTATTATCGTTTGCAACGTGTTTGCTCTCATTCTCATTGCTTTCAATTAGATAGCTGACCTCTTGAAATTGTGTTGATGAAAGTAATTTCTCTATCCTCTTTTCTAATTCAGAAAACTGGGTATTGTAAAATCCATCAACCTTCTCAATGTCTCTGTCGAGAGTAAAGAAGAACGAGACTAACAATTGCTGAACTTTTTCATTCTCAGTAAAAGTTTTACGATCTGATGTTGTTTCAACCTCTTCTTTCTTCCATTGCGGCTTACTATAATCACCATCGGCTGTTTCTAACCGATGCAGGTCATCTTGAACTTTGTTTATTTCTTTGATTATCTTCTTTAAAACTTTATAATTAACATATAAATGTGACCATTGTGGCAATCTTGACTTCAATAGAGTTTTACCGAATTTCATTAGACTCAATCAATAGTTTACCTACTTCCAATAGTTAGGGGTACCTCTAAATGTATTGACGATATCTTCTTTTAAATGTACTGCCACTTGTCGAAAAAATAATATCCCAAAAAGCAAAGAGTGTCAGAGTCTGTTATCTTAAACAAACTCATCTTACTAAGGCACAGTCGGAAACACAGGTACATGTGCATCAGCTATTTATATTAAAATTTCTTATCAATGATTTAATCACTCATAAATGAGCCCACGTGAGTCCCTCCAGTTTGAGATATATAATTCGTGTAAATGTATATTCTTATTCTGGTGTTCAGTATCAATTATATATGATTGTATTAGTAGTTAGGACATAGCTGGTCTTTCATTACAAGGTTGTACAGTTCGCGGATAGATAAGTTCATTAACTTTCTTACCTCAAGGCCAATCCATAATGTTAAGAGTTTGTACGTGCTTATGTCTGATAAGAATTTACTTCTTGCTTCTTTCATGAAGTTAAAGTCTCTGAGTAATGGAATGGAACTGATTATAAATATCCAATTTTCTCATGCCTCTATCAAGTGTAGGCCGGAATTTTCATTAAAAAACTAGTTAGTAAATTTTGTTCAAAAATTAAAACATGATCAAAGAGACAAGATCGCCATTTTTTATTTTATTTATTTTTTTTTTTTGTTAAAATAGTTCCTTGTCTCTCAAATATGCAGTGTGTAAAATAATACAAACCTTTCAAACAAATCTAATTCTGGATCTAATTGTCTGCCTATGCCCTCCAGTAATAATATGGCAACTACCACTGAAACGAAATCACCTTCCATTCGAACATGGTGGGAACGAACCATTTTCAACATCTGGTCAAGTAAATCACCAATTGATACATTTCCCAGCGTAAATGTCCTTTTTTTAACTGTATCAACCAACTTTTCTACTTTCAGAGCGAACCCTTCCTTATCGATAGCAGTTTCTGGTGTCCTTGATCTCTCAATCATCAGCTCGCCAGCCTTGTAACCATCGAATTGTGCCAACGCATTAAATAGTGCTATAAAATTAACACGATTGTTCTCATTTAGCTCAGTAACAAGTCCAGTGTCGATAAAGCAAATCTCGGGGGTATAGTTTGTTAAGGCAAATTTCAAGTAGCTTAACATATCGTCTTCTTTATATTTGATCTTGTGGCGTAGTTTATGTGACACATTAAATGATTCTTCTTCAGTAGAAATTATATGTGTTTCATATTTATCAGTCTTGACAAAACGGATCATAACATTTCCTGGATGTAAATCCGCGTGGATAAAATCGTCCTTAATTAACATTTGTAAAAATGCCTCTACAAAAGGATCGCTGACTCTTCTACAAAGGTCATCATCATTTAGATATTTCTTGACTTTCAAGAATTCCTCCATCGGTAAACCATGTAGGTATTCCTCAAATAGAACGTCTCTACTAGATAGCTCCAAGTATGGCGTTGCAAACTTGACTTGGATCGAATCCTTGAAATTTTTGTTGAATTTCTTTAAATTTAAAGCTTCAATCCTCAAATCCAGTTGTAGTTTCATCAAGATCGCAAACTGTTCTACCTCATTGGGTAGCGATAACCATTCCATCGTCGGTATACCATTTATAACTGAGGCAAAAAAGCCCATTATCTTCAAGTCTCTATAAATTTGATTTCTAACCTTTGGATGAATGATCTTGATAGCACACCATTTATTATCTTCTACATTATTTTGTTGATATTTCTCGTATATGTTGTCATTTAGTTTACCGACATAAACTTGAGCAATTGCACCAACACCTAGTGGTGTTTCTCTAAATTCTTCGAACACTTCATTAAAATCCTCAACACCAAATGATTCTGATATGGTCTTCTTAGTATATTCCAATGAGTGGGGGTGTACTTTACTATGCAACTTACCTAGTTCATGGCACAACGTCTCTGAGAATATATCGGTACGGGACCCAGCCCATTGTCCTAATTTAATGAAACTGGGACCAGCCAGTTCCAACACAATGCGGACCAATTTACACCATATAATTGATCCCTGTGTATCTATTATATCATCTCCAATTTTCAATCTCTTACCGACCCAACAAATAGGGTATAGCGACAGAACAGGCAAGAATAACCCCACAAGCTCTAAAAATCTTCCAACAGTCAATATCGGTTCAATTACGTGATTCTGTACTGCGAGCCACATCCGCAGGATTGTTAAATGAATAATATTGTGGGTTTTCCGGATTCGACTTGCTCTTTTCTCCTCGTTCTCTCTCATCAGCTCCCTTTCTGAGGAGATGTATAGTCCCATCTCATAGGTATCTCCTTGAGGGTCAGGCACCAAAGTATCATTGTAGCTCAGCTTCTTATTTACTACATTATACAGCAGCACACTCCCTCCAATAGCCCCAATACTAGCACCAACTTTACCATAGCCAACACCGTTGAATCGTACCCTTCTCCGCACACTAATACGCCGAATACATTGGAGAGATCCTTTGAAACCCACTCTCAACATTTTTGACTTCAATTTTATATTACTCCTTTCAAAAAGGAGCGACAACGACTTCGATAGCAAATCCTTTAACTATGTCTGTAGACTACTCTTGACAAGCTTGTTCGAATACATGAATACCTAACCATTACTATATGGCATAGTAAGCTGAAATAGCTCATCCTGGTTTATTTCTGTGATTTTTGGCAGGTTTCATCACATGGAACGTTGAAAAATTCATCAGTGAGGTTGGAGGGGGGTCCACAAGGTAAGCGATATGTAAATAAAAACGACCAATTTTAAAGCATAACGGTTACTAACAGTCTCGATTTATTTGTATTCTGTTCCTCACTTGAGGAGATATTTCAGCAAGACTCCAAATATAAAAGGAACGGGCCTTTGAGCTAATTATTTTTTTGCAATTCTGGGTAGAAAGAATTCCAAGAGGGAATTCTAGCTATAGCACACCAAAACAGAAGAAACAACTATTAAAGGAAGATATAAGGGACGCACATTCGTTTGAGAGAGGTAAAGATTGGATTAATTTTATGGTTAGTAGGAGTATTACTATGACAGAGTCTGGCAAAGGTAGTGCCGCGTTGTTACTGGAACAATACAATGACCAGAGGATCGAGAAAGACAGAAAGTTAGAATACATTGAGCGTGTTAGTGAGGAAAAAATGGATATGGAGAAGAGAGCGAGCTACCGTAGAGGAAGTTTAGATGGTACTAGTAACGATTGGAAGGGTCTATATGATGATATGTTTCAAGACAACTTGAAGCTGAATTTACAACTCCGAGAGAGGGAAACTGAGATTGAGGAGCTGAAGAAAATTATAGAGATGTTATCTTCGAAGTGTATAGAGCACGTAGAGGGTGCCAGTCCTAAAGAATACACGCTGGAGAACCTAAAGAAACAGAGGATGGAAGTTGAGAAGTCCAAACAAGAACAGCAATTTAAACTACCACCAAGGTCAACAGAGAGATCGAACGGCTTTAAAAAGATGGATATATTGGAAGAATTCGAGAATGAAATGAAAATGAAAAAGGGCACGGAAACACCTAAATCATTACAAAGTAATCAAGGTTCTTTGAATAGCAATGTGTCCATGTTGCAGACAATAGAAAGCAATAACTCAAATAACAACAATAATAATGCGGTGAACTATGCAAACAAGATCAGTATCAGTCCTATTAGAATTACCGAACCAACTCAAAACTTTACTAGTCCCGCAACATCAGTGACATATACTACCTCAAGAATTACTATTGCTTCTCCAAAATCACTACGGATAAACAACAACAGCAACAGCAATAATGGCCACAAAAATTCTAGTATACACCTAAATCATAAAGGTAATGATAATGTTATAGAATCACCACTGAAGAAAAAGGTATTGGAATATCCGAACAAAAATGAACCAAACATAGAAAGTGAGATACGCCGGAGCGCAAAATCGACAATTATGAAAGAAACCCATTCAGAAACAGAAAAGTCAATCTCAGATCAACCAGATACACCGAAGGAGCCACCGAAGGCTAACTTCGGTTCTCAGGGCGTCCCTGAGTTTTCACCTTCTTCAAAACTAAAGATTGACAATTTTACTGAATTGCTTGATGCATCATTTGGTGAAGAGGATAAAATTAAGCAAGCACAAATACGAGCTCTTAAAAACAATAAACAAATCGAGCGCTCACCATCCAGTATACAAAGGCGTCCTGGGCATCCCACGTTGAATCTCTCTGTTCATTCGATATCGACACCTGTGTCTGTACAACAATTGGGTTCTCCAATAATTGTAAATAAAAAGATGGAAGCGTCCGGTGGTATTGACAGCCAAAATTCTACGCCCGGAACTTCATCAATTGTGTCCAGTATTGTTAATAATAAATTAGCATCCTCTTCTCCGGTTAAGAATCTAGGACAAGATATTCCCATAATAATTGCTCCAGAAAGTAAATCATCAGAGGAGCAGAAGAACCTTGGATATGAACTTGGGATGGCCGGAAGAAAAAGGGGTAATAGCACATCGAGTGTTAAGTCAAGTGCATCAGCACTGGTATCTGATATCCCTTTGTTTGTTCAACCCGAAGATCTAGGGACAACTAAACTAATAGTGCTGAGCACATTATATCATGATCCAGAAAATAATTTCCATGGTGATGAGAACCTCATTTTGTTTAGCGTTATTGATAGAAAATCTGACCAAGAAATGTTCAAGTTTAGTAAATCTACAAGAAAATTGAAGGAACTTGATGTATACATAAAATCTCATACTCCTTCAATTTCACTTCCCGATTTGCCGAATGATCAATTACATAAGACTTTGTTACCGGTAAAAGTTGATTATAGAAGAGAAAGGCTCAATCAGTACTTTTCAAGCATAGTCAGCGTACCGAAATTTCCTCCGAACGTTAGTTTAAAGATTGCTCAATTTATTAGTACTGATACAGTAATGACACCACTCGCATTTGGTGATGCATTATATGAGGGCAGGTTAATCTTAAGAAAACCAAAGGCACTCGGAGGTGGTAATTCGTGGAAGCTAAGATATGGGGCATTAAATGCGGAGACATTACAATTGCTGGAAAACGACCAAGTTGCTGAACAGATTAAGATGAAACAAGCTTCATTGGAAATATTACCAAATCTGCCAGATGATAAATTTGGTACAAGAAATGGTTTTTTACTAACAGAACATAAAAAGTCTGGTCTCTCTGCTTCAAATAAATACTATTTGTGTACGGAGACAGCAAAAGAAAGAGAAGGATGGATTTCAGCATTACAGCAGTTCCTCGCACCAAATTCCAATTCACTTCATCCATCTACAACAAGCACTAGAAGTTCAAGCCACACAATTAATTCAATGGGTTCCTCAGGAAGGCAGGATTCCTCAAAGAGCGAGCCACACTATGTTACGGATTTAAGTGTGAACAATAATACTGAAGTGACCAACAACATTAACAACAGTACGCATTCTCCATCAGGTGCCTCCGATAATAATGACGATGACAAAGAATCAAAAAGGATGAAAATGAGGAGTATATTCCCATTCAAGAAGATTGCAGGTGGTGTGTTTCCACATGAGGATGAAAAGGAAACTGATGTTGAAAGTACCAACAAGAGTGTTGATACTTTTGTCACATCAAATACTGATGGTTTCAATCAAAAGACTAATGAATCATCTACTTCAATTGTTTCAAATAAAAATACAATTTTTGGCGCCCCATTGCAGCAGAGCATTAAATTAAGCTCAAAAACCTACCAGAAAAATTACCACTTGCCAAGTATTGTTTACAGGTGCTTGGAATATTTGTACAAAAATCATGGTATTCAGGAGGAAGGTATATTTAGACTAAGCGGTTCATCAACACTAATTAAACAACTACAAGAAAAATTCGACAGGGAATATGATATTGATTTAGCAGACTTTAATAACAAGATTGAAGGTAATGAAGGCGGGGATGAAAATGTCTCAGGCCAATACATAAGTGTCAATACGGTATCTGGATTATTGAAGTTATACTTGAGACAACTGCCCCATCTAATCTGTGGTGATGATCAATATCCTCTCTTTAAGAGAGTGGTTGACGAAAATCATGATAATCCTAGTAGAATTGCTTTGGGAATGAAGGCTATTGTTGCTAGTGGTTCTATAACGCATGAAAATCTATCATTGATGTATGCTTTGTTTGAATTATTACAAAGAATTCATGATAACAAACGATTTAACAAAATGAATCTGAAAAACCTTTGTATTGTGTTTTCTCCGACATTGAACATATCAGCAAATATCTTACAACCTTTTATTGTCGACTTTGCGTGTATTTTTAAGGGTGAGGAACCTATTAAGGACTCGTTGAGAGAAGATGTTGATGTACATATTCCACAATTGTAATATATTTGCGGCATTTTTATTTCCTCATGACCTATTATGCTCCTATTTTATTTGCTTTTTAATAATTAACATTTGTTAATATTTTGTATTATTTAATTTTCATGTATTATTTTTATTGATGATAGACCTAATGTACTATGCGCAAGAGCAAAAAACCAAAATAAATAAAGATAAATAAAGAAATGGGATTCTAGTTATGTTGGCTGTATAATCGAAAATTTTGATATTTCCAGCTGAGGTAAATCTGGTGACCATTTTAAGACTTCGTAATATAGATCAGTATACTTTAATTCAGAAAATATAATATTAAATACTATAGAGAACAAGGTTTTATGTAATAAACTAATAAGGGTATATTCATTTGATAGTGAACTCGTATCCAAATTTTATTTTATGAACCAGCACAAATTTGTAATGCTAAAAAAAATATACCTTATATTAAAATGCTTTTGTAATTTGAAAAATCATTACCATCTTCTACCACTACGCGTTGTATGTTTTTGGGTTGTAGAAATATGAGAAATCATAGAAATATCACTATCATCATATGTGGGGGTATTTGATTGAACCTTCTGCTTCAGCTGCTGGGTTGTTCTACTCGATGGAATTTTATACATGCCATTACTCTTTAAATGACGTTGCTTTTGTTCTTCTTTAACCTTTGGTAATTCTTCATCTAATTGTTCTAGCTCTAAAGTTTCCAAATGTCTAGATATATCATCAATAGTGATGTCTTCGACAGTTCTATTGAAGGTCTTGTTCAGCTCCTCATCATATTCATAATCCTCCTCTTCATCATCATCACTGGATAAATCTTGTTCCACAAATGGTACAGCCTGTTTTGGGATTTCATTCTTAATTTTTCTATTATGGTTGCTTGGGCGTTTCGTTTCCTCCAACGGTGCCTCAGATGGTAAACGCTTTTCCTCTTTAGTATGAGATTTCCTCAATCTTTGTGCTATCGATGAAGCTGATTCTTTATCTATTTCATTGTTTTTTGCAGCCACAATTACCTCCTTGAATAAAACTTCTTCAAACTCTGGGATCATGGCTCGTCCTAATCTAATGACTTCTTCGGCCCATATTCTGATGACATCTCTAGATTTCTTCGTTTTATAAGGCTTCCAATTTGGTTTACAACCCCTAACTATTTCTTTTACAACTTGTTCAGAACCCCATTCGTTTATCCAATCTTGATTCTGCAAACCTATTAAATGTGAAAACACACCAGAAGTAATTGCTTTATCTGAATAACCACCTTCCATAAGGGAAAGCACTTTTCCTTGACAATGCATCTGAGCCAATTTCAAAGCATCCTTTGTAAATGTTGTATAAAAACCAGTTGGGACATTTACAGAATGTCTTTGCATTGACGTTTGCTCAAATTCTGACGCGTCAAATCCGGCACTGATTACAACCATACCCTTAAACGGTTTACCTAGTTCATTCATTTCAACTTTTGCGTTTCTAAAAAATTCATCAGCCTTTGCAAACAACGTCCTGTATTTTGATTTATATAATTTGGCAAAATCCTCGGCTGTTGACCACTTTGATAGATGAATATTCCAAATATTCAGATCATGAGAGTTCATAATACATGTAGATGCGTTCTTGATATTTTCTTTCGTGGCGAAGCCTGATTCGGTTGGGAATGAGTTGATATCATGCATAGAGTAGTAACCAACTTTGGGGAATTCAGCAAATTTTTTTCCAAATTCATTATATTGTTCATCATTGGTTTTTTCATCAGGTTTGAACCCAGCACGTTTCCAGCAGATGTCTTGAGTACCATCGCCATGATGTAAATCAAAATCCAAGATAGCGGCATGGGTAACTCCATACATATCAGCTGCATATTCAATACCGATGTGTGCATTGTTCAACAAACAAAATCCAGAAGGGGTAGCGTAGTGACAATGGTGTCCTGGTGGTCGTATTGCAACAAATACTCTATTACTGATATGTTCCAATGAAGGTCCAGTAAAAATAGAGTCCACACCAGTCTCAATGGCTGCGATAGTACCTTGTAATGCTTCTATAGTCTTTGAGGTCAGATAAATATCACCCGCGTTCCAACTTGGTGGGACTTCTATCTCACCTTGTGCTAATCTCGCATCTGCCTGTTCACACAGTTGTAAGACTTCTCGTGGCCACTGAGATCCATGCACTTTCAAGACATGCGGCGACAGCAGTGAACTTTTTGAAGTATGTGAACTTTTCAATGTAAACAAAGCAGGGTACATGGTAATTGCGGCAGCAATGCCCATGGACGCAGCCAGAAGTCTCTCGGGTCTTTCCACAATCGTTTTCTTATAAGATTTTGACACCCATTCCCTCTTAAACTCGTGTGATAATGAATAAGGTGACAACACTATGACAGCCTTTGCACTCTCCGGAATCTGTGCCGCAGCCCTCGCTGCGCTGATAACGTTAGGGTTATTCTGAACAAAGAGCTGAAACTGTTGGTAGAATTTATTCAATGGATCCTCCATAATTAAAATCGTAGGTCTATTCTGAATTGCTCCCTTATTCACCACAAAAGCTAACTTTTTACTCCCCTAATCTTGTCAATCGACCTCTTATTTAACTCTTCTTGTATTCCTCGGGAATCAAAACGTCTTCCAAACAGCAACCAACTAAAGTACAAGTTAACTCAATAGCTTATCGATATGTCCTTACAAATATACATATGTATAAGAATGTAAAAATAGAAATACATGTTGCTTCTTTCAAAGAGTTGTATCAAGAGAACAAATAAACAAAGGAAAAACTGGAATCCTTCACGGCAACAAAGCTCCTGTGATCTGTTGTTGCTCCTCGTTCCTGATGATACTGCTGTTTAAATACTTTCACCAAATAATGGTTTATACATGCTACTTACATGATGTGAATACTGGGACTGCTTTAACCAATGCCTTGTTTTTTGCCTAGGTTCAGATGATTCAGTCATGGTATTGACGTTTTTTCTTAAATATCTATTTAATGTATCATAGGTAAACTCGATATTTAAATATTTTTGATAGGCTTGTTTCGATAGACCCTGTATTGTGAAAGTATAAGGGCTTATTTTATCAGACAAGAAGAAGTACATATGTAAACACTCTATGGGGCATTAAGTAAGTGGCCATCAAATTCATTTTTTTTTATATATTTCTAGTCGTAGAATTTTGTAATCACAATAATGTATATTGTAGGAAACCCCCCCTGGTACTTTAATTCAATTCCAATCTGGATTCAAATAGCCAATAATAGTAATCATTTAGTTATCTGTTTGGATGGATACCTCAATTCTTCATGTATTTACTTTTAAATATTTTCTAATATAACGAAATCCTAAATTTTTAAGGGAAACTGGAGAATGAAAAAAAAATAAAATAAGATAAAATAAAAAATAGTGGCAATGAAAGCTCTTATCCTAGCCCCTCATCTCTTCAGGCATACTCCGCTGGAAGTATAAGAGGCTAAGTAACAATATCATGGGTGGTCAGTTGTCTCTGCTGGCACAGACAGCTCCTTCTATTGCCATCTTCTCGTATATTGATATCCTGGACGAGACCCATTACATTACTCAATTGAATAGCTCCAGATTTCTGAAAACGTGTAAGGCATTGGATCCGAATGGTGAAATTGTGATAAAAGTGTTTATCAAGCCCAAGGAAGATAGCTCTTTGAAGAACGTAATAGCGAAGTTGAAAAGAGAAGCCGTTTTATTAAGTACTTTACCAAATGTGCTGAATTATAGCAAGATTTTTGAGACAAACAGAGCCGGTTACCTGGTTCGACAGCATCTGAAAACTAACCTATATGATAGACTGAGCTCAAGGCCCTACTTTGTTGACATTGAGGCTAGATTTATAGCATTCCAGTTGCTGAATCTTATGAATGATATTCATGCCCTCGATGTGAAGCATGGAGATATTAAAACAGAAAACATATTATTGACTACTTCTAATTGGGTTATACTTAGCGATTTTAGTGCGCATATTAAACCAGCTTATGTGCCAGAGGATAATCCAGGTGAGTTTTCCTTTTATTTCGACACCTCTAAAAGAAGGGCTTGCTACTTAGCTCCAGAGAAATTCGACTCAGAGCTAGCAGCGGACAGATCTAAGAAGCATAGCGTTACTGAGGAAATGGACGTATTTAGTATGGGATGTTGCATTGCTGAATTATTTACAGAGGAAAGGCCACTTTTCGATCTATCACAACTGTTTAAATATAAGAATGGTGTCAATAGTTCTGATGATATCCTTAACCAAATAAAATTACAGGATATACCGCAGTTACGGAATCTTTTATCAGATATGCTTGCCATCGATCCTACAAAGAGACTTTCTGCTTCAGAGTTGTTGCAAAAATATAGAGGCACTCTGTTTCCAGACTATTTCTACACATTTTTGTACGATTACTTCAAGACATTGGTTAACCTTGAGACAAGTATCCCATTTACTGAAGATATCGAAGTGAAGACAACCCTTCAAGATAAAATAGGTGTTATAGACCGTGGTGTAATGAAAATTAACAATGATTTTTCTAAAATTTGCAGCGCATTAGCTTTCCCCGTACTTAACAAAGATGAATTAAAACTTGATACAAACAGTAAATACGTTCACATTAGTGATGAGTATCTTTTGTTATGTCGATATGAAGAACATCAAAAAAGTGCGGCAGTTCAAGATGGCGCTGCAATTCTATTCATAAATTTTGTTTCACAGGGTATCCGCAATTTAGATTCTGTTGAAAGTAGAATAAAATCCCTGCAATTGTTAACTGCGTTTTCATTATTTGTTTCAGACGATATTACCTTGGATAGAATAATTCCTTATGTTGTAAACTGTTTTGAAGATAATTCAAGCAGGGTTAAATGTGTCGCGCTAAAATGTCTTACTGATATATTAGCCGAGGTTAAAAAACCAAATACCTTTAACGAAAATATATTTGTTGATTATTTACTTCCGAGGATTTTGCAGTTGTTACAAAATAGCAAGGAAGATAGATTAGTCAGAATGAATCTGGCGGCACATTTAAGTGATCTAGCCCAAAAGGCAAATGTATTTCGGGAATTCAGCTTCTTTGACCAAAACTCTAGTAAACCTAACATGTTATATGATTTCGAAAATACAGAAGTTTTAAGGAAATATTCTAGGAAGCTAGCCCAAATGTTTGAAGATATTGCAGTTTCTTTATTGACTGACCACGAAGCATGTGTCAAAATAGCATTGTTGAACAATATATTGCCCCTTTGTAACTTTTTTGGGAGAGAGAGAACAAATGATATTATTTTAAGTCATCTAATCACTTATTTGAACGATAAGGATCCAGCTCTGAGAATGTTTTTAGTCCATTGCATTTCAGGGATAGCGATTTTGTTGGGACCAATAACAATGGAGCAATATATTCTTCCACTTTTAATTCAAACTTTGACTGATACTGAAGAAATTATTGTCGTCAGTGTATTAAAGAATATGAAAGATCTAATAAAGACTGGATTTGTTGCGAAATCTTATTTCCATGATATGACAAAAATAATCGCACCCTTAGTCCTTCATCCCAATAACTGGATTCGACAGTTTGCGTTATTGACCCTCTCAGAATTAATACAACAATTATCTAAGGCTGAGATATATTGTGTACTATATCCAATTCTAAGGCCATATTTTGATTTTGATATTGAATTTGTCACAGATATGATGCTCACAAGTTCACGCTCTCCAGTCTCAAGGGTCACGTATAATTTGTTATGCAGCTGGTACTTAAGATCAAAAAAATCTTTCTTCTGGCAACGAGTTCCTAATAACTCAATTGATTCATTTGGCAATTCTGCAGTCTCTTTTGTTGACAAAAAGTATGTGAAGGAGAATTATGGTCTAAATTCAATAAAAAATGAACCAAAACTAGATATAAAAACCAACGATAACGAATCAGTACCATTAACAATTGAGGACAAGTTCTGGATTGATAAATTCAAAAATATCGGCTTTAAAGATAGTGATATGTGGAAGATTGTGGCATTACGTGAATACGTAGTACGAACCGCTCGTACTATTTCGAAAAAACGAGAGCATTATAACTCACACAGTGATACTTTCAAAGCTCTCTCTTTACATGGAAATATGATGCCTAATACTATATTTTTGGATATAGAATTTTTGGATACAGAAACACCATCTCCAAATGAATCAAATATGTCGAATGGATTGGATTCGGTTAAAACTTTAGAAAAAGGTGATACAACCCATTCCAAAGTTTTTGAAATGAAAGGTTCTTTGATTTTCAAATCTAATCCATTGCCAACAACTGTTTCTAGTCTAAGAAACGTATACGTACAGCTTGAACCTACGAAAAATCATCATGAGGGTCGATATAACCTAACACTGAGAGAACAGAAACCACCTAAATTTATGGTAACGAGTAGTTATGAAGGTGGTAAAAAAACGATCCAGGAGTATATCAGGACCTTACAAGTTTTTCCGTCACTAAGAGAATATAAAGAATTTGGATTTGCAGCTGAAGATATTAATACAAGGGTAGATATACCCGATATAAAAGGTAACTTCATAATGTCGTATCCGCAGTCCTACAATTATTCGGTTGTATGTTCAGATATCTTGTTGGGATCGAAGGCTTTTATTGCCTACGGTGGCGATCAGGGGACATTATCTATATGGGACATCAGCTGCATAGCGTCCGAAAAATTGAAGCTTGATCCTTTAGTATTTCAATGTTCCGCTGAAATCATGTGTATTAGAAATATTAGCGGATTCGATTCCTTCTGTGTAGCATTGAAAACAGGTCAAATTTTTGTTTTCAGGGTTTTGTACCAAAGTGACATAAATTTTAATACAGAAGGACAATTGGTTTGTGTGAGAAAAACTCAAATAGTGGAAAACCCCTCAGAATTTGTTGTTCAAATTGAATGTTATGCTACGGGTGAGAATTACCAATTAGTGGCGTTAACAAATTTTTCCAATATCCTATTCTATGATATTAGAACAATGGCTTTAATCAAGAGAATTGAGATATCAGCAGAATTAGGCAGCTGTACCACAATTGCAATTGACACCGAGGATATGGTTCTTTTTGTTGCAACTGTAAAGGGTGTGATAGAAATGTGGGATATAAGATTTTTTGTAAGAATTAGAAGATGGACATTTGGGAGTAATCTGCCTATTGTACATCTCAAAATTATTATGGTAGATGTTAAAAACTTCCTATTAGTTTGTGGTGGAGTTTCATCAACATTTTTCACTATTTGGGATATTTCGAAACAAGCTTGTAGAAATGTATTTGTAAATTCTGATGAACAACCCTCCTTAGACAGTTTTAATACTGTTGATGTACACATTGAAAAGCTAAAAGAAGATTATGAAGTAGATAAAATCGATAACCCTATATTACATGTGGTTAAGGATAGAGTTTTTTATGCGGACTCCAAGTCGAGGAGATTATATATTCTGGATGTTCGGAATCCAGAAAAGTCATTGCTCTTTAGTGGAGATCAGTTACATCCATATCCGTTTTCTAACACAAAGATTACGACTTCCTTATCATTATCGGTGCCCAGGAAAGCTTTGGATTCCTTAGGAAATTATAATTTGTTAACAAATCGTAGAATTATAGCCATCAAAACTGTGAGGTTGGAATCAAAAAGTTTTCTTTTAATAACAGATGACGCAGGATATATTAACGTTTATAGCTAGGTCTTAAGGACTAAAAATAATAAACTAATTAGTAAAAATATACCTTATATTACAATTTCAAATGTGGTATGGGTATCTTTTATTATATAAACTTAATGTACATTGATATGACTACAAAGTCGATGCAAATAATAATTATGACTTTTCCTTGTCTCTTTTTTTTTTTCATTTTATGTTCTTATCTTTATTGTTTATGCAGTAATAATAAAAACGCTTAATTTTCCTTCCATCTGTGTGCACAGTTAACGCATTTATAAAACGTTGTCATAGGCTCATCCGCAGATCTGATTTGTAATTGGAAGAAATATGCACTTTCACCACCGCAAGTATCGTAATTTGGACATTGTACTTTAGTCTGATCTACATTATCCCAGCCACCACCAAGAACATCATCCACTTCCTTACGTGGAAGCTTCTTCCTGTCGTAAACCTCGATACCCTCTATTGGAAACTCATACGGACATGACCTACAACTCAAATTGTATACACCATTATCCGATGTCGCTATAAGGAGCATATTATTGCATAATGGACAGAACGACAACATTTGGTTACTTTAGAAATCCTCTCCTTGCTGCGTCTACTCCCAATCCTATACTTCAGGGTCTTCTAAAGTAAAAGTCTTATTTAAGACTGGTTATCGAAGATCAACGGGCTAGATGGAGTGCATCAGATATAAATCCGAATTAAATTTCACGTGAATATTGTTGTATTGGGTTTATTAACAATTTTTATACTTTTTTTTTGAAGATCAAATAAAAAAAAATTTTGGATTGATACCCGGAAATTGTGAATATATAATAAAAACTAACAAAAGAATGAATTAATACAATATAGCTGTTATAAATGAGATAGTTTTTATGATATTTTATTATTATTGATATTATTGATATTATGACATGATGCAAATATTAGAGTATTAGCGAAAAATGAGTTCCAAAAATCTTGTTTTGAAAATTGTACTCATAGTCAGCTGGCGTTTGAGGAAAAGACAAACTATGAATCTTTTTAAGACGGACATGTTTTATAAAGAACTAATTCATCTAGTCCATAGATTCAAAGTAGCCAAAAGAAAAATTTGGTAAATATTATTAGTAAAATATTTTACTCATGAAATGAAGTAATGCTCATTTAGAGAATTAAAATATTAAAATAAAAAAGTTAAGAATAAATGAGGGAAACAATTAATGCAAATTCATTTAGTGCAGGAAATGGAATAGGAAAAACGAGTAGATTACAGAGATTAAGAAATTTCCATTCTTCTTGTCTGAAAAAAAAAGCTTTAGCACCAGAAATTATAAATCTTAACCATGAAAGAGGAATTTCTTAATCTCTCTTTGTTTTCTTCATTCTCTTGTCTTAGGAAGTCAGGATCATAGATTTTTCTGTGGTCATCAAGGTCAATCTCATCTAGTTTGGTGAAAAATGTAAAATCCTTATACCAACACATGTAACCGAAATAGGATGCTAGCCAGATAGGCATTGCTAAATAACTGGCAAAAAATGTGCTGGCGCTGCACTTACCACCAGAGCCCGGAGGGGACAAAGCGACCCAAAATTGAGCCATGAACACCAGAATATTGAAGAAGACGCCAAAGTATGAACCCCAAACTCCGCAATTTGCCTTGTAACCGATAGTATCCAATGGTTTATTTTGGATTTTCATTGCCGCTCTAAATCTGATGTGCGAAAGCATAATGGCTGACCAAGTAAACAATTCACTTAACCCGGCGATAGCTGCCAACCAGGTGAAGACTTCTTCCTCTTTAGGAGAAGTTGCGGCAAAACCGATAACACCAACAATTGCGCAAGCTAATAAAGCGGTCAGGGGCCTGCCTCTTCTGTCGACGTAACTCAAGATTTTTGGAGCGTAACCTTGTTGGGCCAGGGAACTCAAGAGCCTTGGCCCTGCGTATAGGGAGGAGTTTGCGACGGAGATCAATGCGATCAGGATGACCGCGTTGATAATATGTGGGACAACTCTGACGCCGTGGATGGACGCAGCTAAGACGTATGGCGAGGCGTGAGCACCGCCGCCGCCGCCAGCACCCAGAAGTTCGTTACTGTTGTTTGGAACAACGAAACCGATCAGGATCATGGTCAGCAGGTAAATGACAACGATACGGTAAATGTTTGTTTTCGCTGCTGCGGGAGTCGACTTTCTTGGGTTCTTTTGATCGTTCACGGAGAGGACGAACAATTCGTTACCACCGTAGGAGAAGTAGGCGTTGACGAGGTTGTAGCAGATACCTTTAAACCTGGAGGCGCCCGAGCTGGACGCGAAAGCGCCTGGGTCGTGCCAGTATTTACCACCGATGTACCCGTCGTGACCAGCACCCCCACAGTTAACGACGATGGCGAAGATGATGAAGCCTGCGATCATGAGGATCTTGCAAGCGTTGAATATGAACTCCGTCTCGGCGTAGGCTTCGACGCTGAAGAAGTGGATCAACATCAAAAAGACGTAGAAGATGATGACGAAGACGTCTGCGTCTATGGACTCGTTCCAGTACTTGATTGTCATTGCGGCCGTGATCAGCTCCAAGGGGAGCACCGTCAGCCACTGGATGCAGAACAGCCACGTGGTGGCGAACCCAAACGGCTTGGAGATGAAGACGGACGTGTACGCGTTGAAACTGCCGGGCATCGTCGGGTACACCACGGCCATCTCGCCCGCGGCCTGGATCATGAAGTACGTGACAAACGAAACCAACCCGTACGCGATCACCAGCGACGCAGGACCAGCCAACGACAACCCCTTACCATTCGCAACAAGAAGACCGGTACCAATACCCGTCCCGAGAGACATCATAATCACGTGCCTCGACTTCATTGCCTTCTTCTTCTTGTTACTTGTGGAAGACCTGTCCTCCAGTGATCCGTTGTCGTCTTCGTCGGCTGATTCGGGCAGCTGCCTCTTGAACGAGTCGATGAACCCGCGGACGTGCCTATTCTTGATACGAGACGAGCCCGAACCGGAGGAGTAGGAGTGCTCGATGACATCGTTCTTCTCTCCGTACTCGCCTTTCGCCTCGAACTCGCTGCTCTTCGCCACGTTAGAATCGGATGAAGACCCTATAGCAAACATTATTTTGTATACCTTTAATTTCTTGTCTTGTTTCGGAGAAACTTTTTGCAGTTTCATTTCATTTCTAAGTACATTACATTTAAATATCAATGCACTGTAGCAAGAAAAAAATTTTTTCTTGCTTACTGGGGGAGGTGGTTGATGTGGCTAGCGTTACAAATAAAAAGAAAGAAAGAAATGAAATGAAAAGAACCGGGGAGTAAAGAATGCGCGCTCGTTTCTTTTTTTTTTCTGTTTTTTGACACCTTTTTTTTTGAGTTTTTAAGGGTCCAGTAAACTGCCGCAGAGGTGAAGAGAGAGGTAAAATTAAGGTTTGTTGTGCGGGGTAAGGGACGGGTGCGTGGCAGTGAAACGCGCGCAGAGAGAAATGTTTTGAAAAATTTAAAATTTAAAATTTTTATTGCCTCTCGAAGTGTCCTCTGCGCCAGTTTTAGTGTGCATGACAATATAGCGGTGATCATGTTCCGATGATGCTTTTTTCTTTTCTTTCTTTTTTTTTCTGCGGAACCCCGAATGCCTGTGCAGGGGGGGGGGGCGGCTGTACCTGGGCCTGTGTAGCGGGAACGAGGAGCAGCTCGTTTAGTTTGCCATCTTGGGCACATTGTGCGCACAAACATATTCATTTGATAATAATGCGACGCTGCCGGGCTGGACATATCCGTGAGCCCGGACTACCGAGAGTTGAAGCGCCATGTTTACGTAGGATAAATTGTACCACAGCAAAATTCAGCCCACCTTCAGGGAAGTTTGACTTTCTTTCGCCAAAGGCTCGTTATCGGAGACGTCGTCAATTCCGGGATATGTTTATAGTATACACTTTTTCAGATACAATTTTTCATCAGAGTTCTGCAACTCTGCACTTACCTATGTTATATAAGTTTCAGACAAGATTTTATAAAGGCAGAAGTTACCTTTTATATAAGCTATTTCCCACTGGCAGGCCGGTACAGGCCCTACTCCGGTCATCAAGTGGACCAGTTGTGGACCTTACTTTCTTCCTTTTCTTTCTTTTTCCGAAAGGAAAACCTGTGCTTCGTGTTTAATTATAACATAATTTCACGTTATATATTTTCGTTGGTGATTACTTTCTTTGCTTAGGTCTATAATGGCAGGTCGAAAACGGCCGTTATAATGAGTATATCGGCCTCTGGTTTGTTGAAGTTTTGACTGTAGGGCAATGATGAGTGAGGACCCCGCCATGCTATTTTTAGCTAATTTTGTCGTTTCGGATGATTACTGCTCTATACTTACATACGTTCAAAATAGATTCCTAACACAAGAATGACATCGCCCTGGTCATTGGCGATTAAATTGTGGAAACGGATCTTGCAAGTCGATAATAATACGCGGGCTATAGGACTGTACCAAAAAACAAAGAACAATATCCATTTCCAGCGGTGGTTAATTCACAATTGGCGTTGATGGCACAGCCCCAATAACCACATGTCGTTGAAAACGCCTTCGTTAACAAAAACGACTAGTATGTCAAATCCGGGGTTTGCTTATATACTTGGCTGAGCCCGCTTGGGGAACAACGATACGGTAATACACATTAGAAGTATATCAATGAGCCCGCAGGTTCGCATACCCCAAACGAATCCATAGTTCGGGTTATTATCGTTCTGCAAGGCATTGAATTTGTCTAAGATGATTGGGTATACTGCACCGCTGAATAACAAAAAAACGAAAAACAATGCCAACATAGCGCCGCGGTTCTTGCTGAAGTAGTGAGCTAGCACTTTAGACACCGGGATAAAAAACAAACCATCTCCTGAACCTAGCACGAATGAGTAGCTCACGATGAAATGCCATGCCTTTGAGGAATTGGCCATAGCAAACTGTCCGGCAACATGTAATATAGCCCCGGCAATGACGGAACCCCTGAGGCCATGCATATAGAAATAACTCCAGTAAATGATACCTGAACCCCAAAACGCGAATAGAGACAACGTGGAAATCCAATCAATTGTGGAAGGTGGCACATTTTGTAGTTGATGTTTTGGGATATGGTTTTCCACAACACCCGAGACCTTCATGGCACCAGCGAAAGCCGCCATGCCACAGATAGACCCGAAAATCGTGAGCCGTCTTTTCAGCCCAGTTTCAGGAAACACCAGGTCCTCGCCTTTGAAGAACAGTGTCACCTCCTGTCGCTCTTGCTCCATCATTGAGTCGCCATTGGGGGCATCGCCAACTCCGGGACGTTCTTCCTCATTATATACTTTTCCATGATTATTCAGCAACCCCAATTGCACTTCCATTTTTGCCTATGTTAATATAAGCGTCAGCCAGCAAAGTATAAATGCCCAGAATTCAATAAAGGGCAAAATAGAAAAGATGGTTAACGGCTATACCTTTATTCCAGCTACTTTTACCCTTTTTTGGTCGATTGCATCTATTATTATCCGGGTAAATCAGATTTTGCACAGGTTTAAATATTTGGCAATAGTTCGCATAAACCTATACTGCCATGTTCACATCCTTCTAGTATTTGATATAGGTTGATGGCTACTGAAAAGAGCAGAAGAAGGTGGAGGAACCTACCTTGCTTTTGGGGTGCTGCTAACGTGCAGCTCATTTTAGCAAATTTTGTCGTTTCAGAGGGTTATTTATCTATAAATATGTACGTTTTATATGGATTCGTAAAGGGCATGACATCGCTCTGCCCACACAGTCATTGGAGATTGGTTACCGGATAATGAAACTTGGCGGGAAACCAGCTTAGGATTAGGCAAGTTAAATGTAATGTCCAACAAATGTTTAATTCACAATTACACGCAGGCCGTTAGAGTAAGACATTAATTTCAAATCGGGAGCATTTCTTTATTTTTAACTTGAAACTTACCTGCAACACGAGGTAGGTTATGGGGATACGAAGGAACCGCTATAAGCAATAAACACACTTCCAGGAAGCACCCAATTAGCCAACCCCAGATGGGTGCAAAGTAATGGTTGTTCTGGCTAACGGCAAAGTGCAACATCCACTGTATTGCAAAAGTAGTGAAGGCCACACCGGTATAGAGAGAAAAAGAAAAAAAAGGAGAAGCGCGAGTATCATCAATAAAATAAGAGTATATCAGGAATGCACCACATAGTAACAAACTACCTAATTCCAACGAAAAGGCAGCGATAAGACTGTTTGAAGAAAAATAACTAACAAACAGGCCAGTCACTTGAAAAATAGACCCAAGGATGGCACAATACCTTAATCCTTTTCTATAAAACCTGTCCAACACAAACGGAGCAATCAATTCAGTGATAAATACGATTTTATGTGGAAAAGGTAGATCCTTATATAATGTATTCATCAGGTCTTCATCTGGGAAACCACATAAAAAGGATGCCACTAGCCCACAAAAGCATCTGAACACGTCCTTCTCTATACCAGCAAGGATCCCTTTAAACATATCTCCTTTCAGAATACTAAGCAGCCGTAATTGCACGTCCACACAGCCAGCATGCTTCTACAAACAAGAAAGTGGTACAACGCAGAAAGAATTGGGGTGAAGAGAGTCAAGTCGCTATATATATACCTCGTAAGGCTGTTCAGACTGCGAAAAGGCAGCTGGTACAGTCGTCTTATACGATTTTATAACGGGATCAGAGACAATAACAATAGAAAACTTAGTTTGGGTATTAATATATAAAGCTGCTATCTGTTATACGTACTGCAACGTAATTGAAGTACACAAACCTCATTGTATTGTGCCCGCTGACAGTGAAATACCCACCACGTCTGGAGTTCGTTTAATTTTCTATTTTCCGGGTTAGAATTTATATTTATTTTTTCAATCTCATCAAGTTAAGTGAAAAGCTAGTTCGTTCATTCAATATATATATATATATATATATATATAGTTATATATTTTATGAGAAAGTTGTTTTTTAGACAGGTTTCTCTTGGTATACAGGTTTGTGAGAAGATTCAAACTTAGAATAAACAAGTAATGGCGTTCCCAGCTTTGAAAAACGATTTGATACTGAGAGCTGCGAGGGGAGAGAAGGTAGAGAGACCTCCATGCTGGCTTATGAGACAAGCCGGAAGGTATTTGCCGGAGTACCATGAGGTTAAAGGCGGCCGTGATTTCTTCGAAGTGTGTCGTGATGCTGAGGTGGCATCTGAGATTACCATACAGCCAGTGAGACGTTATGCGGGTCTACTGGATGCAGCTATTATATTCAGTGACATCCTGGTGATTCCACAGGCAATGGGTATGAAGGTCGAGATGTTGGAAGGCAAGGGTCCGCATTTCCCAGAGCCCCTGAGGACTTCTGAGGATCTACAAAGGGTCCTAGACTACGAAGTCGATATCTTGAAGGAATTGAAATGGGCTTTCGACGCAATTACGTTGACAAGAAAGAAGCTGGATGGGCAAGTGCCATTGTTTGGTTTCTGTGGTGCTCCGTGGACTTTATTGGTTTATATGACTGAAGGAGGTGGCTCTCGTATCTTTAGATTTGCCAAACAATGGCTAAATGAGAAACCTGAGGAGTCTCATAAGCTTTTACAGAAGATCACTGATGTCGCCGTAGAGTTCCTGGCCCAACAGGTGGTCGCTGGTGCTCAGATCCTACAGGTTTTTGAAAGTTGGGGTGGTGAATTGTCCAGCGCTGATTTTGATGAATTTTCTTTGCCTTACCTAAGGCAAATCGCCGCAAAGGTTCCAAAGAGATTACAAGAGTTAGGTGTCAAGGAACATATCCCAATGATCGTCTTCGCCAAGGGATCCTGGTATGCTCTGGACAAATTGTGTGATTCTGGTTACAACGTCGTGTCTTTAGACTGGAGCTGGGACCCAGAGGAAGCTGTCAAGATTAACAAAGGCCGTGTCGTGTTGCAAGGTAACTTGGATCCAGGCGTAATGTACGGCTCTGAAAAAGTAATTGAAAGAAAGACTGAACTAATGATTGATGGATTTGGTGGCGGGAAACAAAATTACATTGTTAATTTTGGTCACGGCACCCATCCATTCATGGACACGGAAAAGATCAGATATTTCTTGGAACAATGCCACAGAATCGGTTCGAGCTAAAAAACTAAGATAGTCATTATAATGACACAACGTACATATTTTTTCCTTTTTTCTTTTCTTCAAATTCTTGGTCTTTATTATTCAAACCCTGTTTAATGATCTATCATGAAAGTCATTGTGTTGATAGTTTAGTCCCAAAGTATATATCTATTTCTATTGCACTTTAATAATGTTAACTCTTATATTTTTTGCTCGATGGTTTACTATCCTAGTATGCAAATATTTACTGTTTCATTAACTTTATTAATATGTGCTAAGGCTCATCGCTTTTTTTTTTTCAGCTTTTAATCTGAAAAATTATGAAATATTCTACTAAAATAGATAAACATCAAGCCTTCAATTTGTTAAGCCTTAGGATTGCAGCTTCAAAACCAAGACATATTAGTATTGATGTCAGCCACAACTTTAAAAAAACAGGATCTGTATGTTTTTGATCTTCCTGAAGACGTTTTGGGGTCGTTAGAACTGGCTCAATTTGACACCTACAGGAATGAAATTGATGTCAAAGAAACAAAAGAAGATAGTAGTTTAAGCCCAAAAGGAATAAAAAAAATACAAGCTCCAAGAGAATTAACCTGTAAAGTTTGTATTAGCAGTGGTGAAAAATTGGATAGATCGCATTATCAAACGGATATTCATATTTTGAATATCAAGCGAAATTTGAATGGATTGCCACCTATCAATGAATCTGAGTATGAGAAGCTTGTTAAGGCGGGTTTGAAACATGGAACATCCCATGACAAGGATTCTGATTCTGAAACTGAAACTGACGAAGATGATACTACTGATGAACAGTCTGATGAAGAATTAAATAAAGATGTTGATGAACCACTAAATCAACTCTCTAAAATGACCCTAAGTGAAAATGCCATTGGGGCAAATATTATCAATGAGGGTGATGAATCTAAACTATACCATTTAAATACTGGGCTACCACAGATTCTTTTCAAGTCCTCAAAGGCAGAACATAATCACATGTTAGGTGTATTCAAGGTCCTGTTTAATAAAGATAATATCAATGATCCGTTGAAAACTCTTTATAAATGGAATGACCCAGAAATAAGAATGACGTCGATTAGCGTGATGTTCTTGGTCGGTGGTGGTCATTTTGCCGGTGCTATCGTCTCCCATCAACGTGGTAATGCCAAAGCTGTTGTCCGTTCCAAAAAGAATGATCTAACACTCCAAGAACAATGTGTGCAATTCCTAGAGCATAAGACGTTTCATAGGTATACAACGAGAAGAAAGCAAGGTGGCTCTCAATCTGCAATGGATAATGCCAAGGGGAAAGCTAATTCAGCAGGTTCTACATTGCGTAGATATAACGAAGCTGCCCTAAGAACCGATATACATAACTTATTGCAGCAATGGAAACCATATCTCGAAAAATGTGAGAACATATATATCAGAGCTAGGAGTTCTCAAGACAAGAGGATATTCTTGGAAGATGGCTTTTTAAATAAAGCAGACCCTAGAATTAAGAGTTTCCCATTTACAACAAATAGACCTACTGTAAATGAGTTAAAGAGAATATGGTGTGAATTAACATACATGAAAGAAATAACCAAACCGCAACCAATTGAGAAGGAGCAAGAAGATCGTAAAAACAAACACAATACTCAAAAAGCAGTAAAGAAAGAAGTCCAAGTAAGTCTCACTGTCGAGGAAAAACATACAGAAGAATTGTTAACTTTACTGAGGAAGAGTAGGGCACCGTTGTTAGTTGCCTATTTGCGTAAAAACAAACTAGATCCCAACTTTAAATTGATGCCTGAAAAGAAGTACTATACAACGCCAACAATGCTTCATTATGCCTCGCTTAATGGATTGAAACAAATGGTTACAATTTTGTTAACCACTATAAAATGTGACCCAACAGTGAAAAATGAGCTTGGAAGGACTCCCTGGGACTTAGCCAAGAACCCAGCTGTCCGTCAATCTTTCCAGAAGGCTAGGTATACATTAGGGGAGGACTATACGAGCTGGAAGAATGCTCATGTTGGTGAGCCATTGAGCAAAGAACAAATTGAAGAGGAAGAAAAGAGAGAACATGAGCAAGAAGAATTAGAGAGACAGAACCTGATCAAGAAGGAGCTGGAGCATGCTAAAGAGATACAAAGGCAAGAGCAAACTGCGAAGATTGATGAAATAGAACTAAGACGTGGAAAGGGTAGAAGAGTGGATACTGGTAGTACACCTGGTTTAATAAACGTTTCTGAGCAGAATTTGAACTCATTAACGGAAGAACAAAAAAGAAGATTAATGAGAGAACAAAGGGCAAGAGCTGCAGAAGCAAGAATGCAGAAAAACATGGGTAAATAGGCATTATGGTTAAAATCGATAACTTTTATAGAATACCACATTTACAGAAGAAAAAAACAAATAACTATATTTTCAACAGAATGAATAAAAAAAAAATATATTTATATTTTCTTTGGGTTCTTTTTATCTAAAAGGATTTATAAAATCATTAAAATATACATTAAAAAATAGAAAGCTAAACCGTGGTTGCAATCGACTATAGTTTTATATGGTAAGGGGCATTAAGCTAGTGAAGATCTCTGGGAAACCACTAACCTTAGTTTCTGGAGTTGATGATGTCAACGAACTCTGGCTTCAAAGAAGCACCACCGACCAAGAAACCATCGACGTCAGCCTTGTCCTTGAAAGTGTGGGCGTTGGAACCGTTAGCGGAACCACCGTACAAGATTCTGGTCTTTTCGGCAACGTCCTTACCTAGCTTGGAGGCCAAGAAGTCTCTGATAGACTTGTGGATCTCTTGGGCGTCCTCAGCAGTGGCAGCCAAACCGGTACCAATAGCCCAGACTGGCTCGTAAGCGATGACAACATTGGTCCAGTCCTTGACCTCGGCCAAGACGGCGTTCAATTGCTTCTCGACGACCTTCAAAGTGATGCCGGCCTTCTTTTCCTCTAGGGTCTCACCGATACACAAGATGACGGAGACACCGTTGTCCAGAGCGAACTTGGTCTTCTCAGCGATCAACTTGTCGTCTTCGTGGAAGTAGGTTCTTCTCTCGGAGTGGCCCAGGATGGTCCAGTTGACACCGACGTCCTTCAATTCCTCGACGGAGTTCTCACCAGTGAAAGCACCGGAAGCCTTGGTGTAGGTGTTTTGACCACCGACCTTGACCTGCTTCTTGGTGACAAGGGAGTTGGTGTAGTCTAGGTACACAGCTGGTGGGCAGATAACAACCTCAACCTTCTCGGAGAGAGAAGCAGAGTTCAGTCTCTCGACGATCTCCTTGATAGATTTCTTGTTACCGTTCAATTTGAAGTTACCACCGACGAAGAAAGTTCTAGCCATTTTTTTATTGTTATTATGTTGTTGTTGTTGTTTTTTGAATACTGTTTTTCTGTAAAAATCAAACAAGCCTTTGAAGAAAGAGAAAAGCAAGAAACAATTCCAATGAGTTATATAAAATAATGTTTTATATAAGTATATTAAAAAGAAATAACAGAAAAAAAATTTTTTTTTTCATTCACGTTCTATGTGTTGTTATCCTTGTGAGTAGTTTAAAAATAAAACAAGGTGGGCCATGGGCTTTAAAGGATAAAGCTGTGTCTTGTAACAGCGAAAAAAACAGACAATGGACGTTTTGTTCACCATAGGAGAAAATAGAGCAAAAAAAGTGGAATCCCATTGATCCGGCGTTACCCGGCCGGGATTCCTGTTTTGGTTTTTTGAGAAAGACAAATACTGGAATCCCTAGTTTCTTTGGGGTGTACGGGTGTTGATATTTATCCGGCTTTAATGTTGTTTTACCCGGCTATCCAATGTTTCTTGGGCTTTTTTTATTTATTACATACATACATAAAATAAATACATAAATATTATATATTGCACAATACATTTGGTAAACGGACGTTATTTTTTATTCATGTCATCAGTTCGTTCTCTGCTTCCAGCGTAGACCATTTTGGCAGCACCGTCCGTAGTATGTACTTGTTTAGCTTCTCGTCTAGTTCCATGACCATCAGGCTGCCGTTGGGCACGTTCGTGAAGGACTCAAACTCCTCGTACGTCCATCTGAACCATTTCATCAGGAACACGCGGGAGTATATACCGTGTGTCACCAGCACGACCACGTCTCTGCCCGTGGTTCGGGACTTGAACTGGAAGTGGCGGTACAGCGTGTCTTGGAAGCTGGCCACGCGGTCGTACACGTCCGCGGCGCTCTCTCCCTCGGGGAACCGGAAGAAGAAGTGGCCGTACGTCTTTCGTTTCTCCATCACGTCCTGCATGCTGCTCACCTCCTGGTAGTTCCCGAAGTCCTGCTCCCGCAGCCGGGGCTCGTCGATGATACGGTACCGCAGGTAGTCGTCGGGGTTCCCGCTGTTCTCGGCGTCCTCGCTGCAGTACGTGCTCTCGTCGTTTTCATACACACCGCTGTTCTCGAGGTCGTGCGGCCACACGGCGTGTTTCTGCTTCCCGCCCGCGTTGTAGCTCAAACCCGCGCACATGTGCACCCCGCTCGTCAGCTCGTTGTACTCGTCGATGACGTCGAGCACGCCCTTCAGCGTCTGCCTGGTCCGCTTGTAAGGAGACGTGTAGAAGATGACGTTCGTGTCCCGGGTGGCTTTCTTAGGGTGGTAGTCCCGCAGCTCCAGGGACTTGTGCGACCCGTCGTCCAGCGCGTACTTCGCCTTCAGGCGATCAACCGCCTCGTCGTTGTGCAGGTTCAGCAGCTGCAGCAGCTGCACACCCGCATACCGCGCCTGCCTCTTCCCGTGGCAGGTAAGCGGGATAAGATGGTTGGGAGTCACCTCATTTATCTTCTTGTCCCTGTTAGACTCGCTCTCGCCGTGCCTTATAAGCACAATCAACCGCGGCCTGCTGTAAGTATCCATTATTGGCAACTGTTTCCACTTTCTCTTATATCTTTATAGAGGTTCGGATTTCATAAAAAGGATCGTCATTTTATCCTTTGCTTAACCCCTAATACTGAAAAATAAAAAAAAAAGAGTAACAGAGGGTAAGAACAAAAGATAAACTGTAAAAGATAAACATAGATAAATATAGATAAACATAGATAAATATAGATAAACATAGATAAGTTCAATAAACATAGTTAAGTATAAGAGTGTAATAGTAATATTGTAGTAATATGATAGTGCCTCATCTCCCCGCATCTCTGTGGATCTTCCATGCACATCGAACCGGAAAAACTTCCACCACAGATCGATAATCTCCGATGTGCCCTCCGCTGCAGCGAAACTGGGTAAATCATTAGTAATGAATTGTCAATATCGCAATCGAAGGACCCCTGCCACAGACCCCACAGGCAGAACAGACAGACACCAGCCCCGTCCCCAAGTTCGGCCCACGCGGAGATCTCTGTGCTTTTTTATTCTCTCTTTCTTTCTTTTTTTTCATCATCTGGACAGCTCATCTCGACCCCGCACTTCAGTTTCTAAGCCCTTTTTTTTTTCTCTGTTTTTATTCTCGAGAATTTTAACTGCACACACCTGCCCCCTACGCCTGTTTCTCTGCCCTGACTCAAGTTTGTTTTTCAGGGGGGAAGCGGGGGGACCAATGTGCTGCGGCTCTGCACTGTGGGGACCCCGCAAAAAAAAAGTTTGTTTTTTATATTTTCTCTACCCCGCCCCCGCCTCCACATCTGGCAGGCACGCACCTTAAATGTTAATTAAACTTCTCCTCTTTCCTCTGCATCTTTCTCGGAAAAACCTCGAGAGGTTTTTCCGTGGTTTTTCCGAGAAAGATGCACCTCTTGGTGCCCCCCCCCCCCTCTCTATGGGGCAACTATATAGTTTTTCCGGTGACAGCCATTGCGATGTCAGATGATGATTAAACCAAAAAAAAAGGATAAATTTTTTATGGAAACGAGACTATATAAGTGCGGTGGAGTTGATTACAAGCACCAAGTTAACATATGTGAGGTTGGAAAGAAGAAAGAAAAAGTTAAATGAAGAAAGACCCCAAGTCCGTGACCCGAGACAGCATGCCGTCAGCGGGTTGCTCGAAACACAGGAACCCAGGGACCCAGAGTGTTGGCGCGCGACGAAGGTCGCCCACGTCCAACTATAATATCGCGCCCTCGGTTATCGCGCCCACGGTTATCGCGCCCACGGTTATCACGCCCTCGGTGCCAACAGTAGTGGTCCAGAGTTGCAGCGGCAGTGGGTCTTTTAGTACGGGGAAGCGCGACAAGCGTTTTCTCAGTGCCACAACGGAAAACCGTGATATAGTAAAGGAAAAGAGGCAGGAGGAAGACGACGACGACGATGACGACGAGGAATACCGTGATCCTAACGGGGAGATATCCAACTACTTCTCCTCTATATACGTCTCTATTAACTCCAACCACGTTTTCCAGCCACGATTCGATACGACCACCGAGGCAGAACGTAGAGCCCAGAGTTATACCTTCGGGTTTGATGACTACAGGATCAAAAAACCAACAAAGGGAACAATTAACAATTTCATGCGCCACATGAAACGGAAGAAAAGTACGAGGTCCCCACCACCAAAAAATGAACAATTCAAATGTCCAAATAGTGTCTAGCACACTTTTCTTCCTTTTTGATAGAATAAGTTAATTTCATTCCCCATGCTTTTTCTCTTTTAATATATTCTTTTCTTTTTATTCATTTTTTCTTTTCTTTTTTTTTTTTGTATTTTTATTTTGACAGCTATAGACTGTAAAGAATTTACAGAACTGTCAGTTTTCACATCTATTCTCTCTCTGTGTCTCTTTTTAACTTTCACTTCTCATGCCTGTACAAATTTTAAATCTCACTTGCATTTTTTAAAACTTAATGGATTTTTTGTTTTTTTGTTTTTGTTTTGTTTTGTTTTCGTACTTAAACCGTTAATTATTTAAACCGTTATAGAATTTATTAAATATTATGAATGCTATGCTTTGTTTTAGTTTTACTTCTCCTCACTTCTTACCCAAAGAAAAAAAAAAAGGAAATATTGATAAGACTACCCTCAAATAAATTAAAAAAAAAATGAGAAAAAAAAAGGCGTCAAAGGTATACAAAGGAACGAACGTAGATATGAGGCCTCTTTGTTTTTTTGTTTTCTTTTTTTGTTATTTCATGCTGCGCATTTAGAATTGAAATCCAAGCTTCTCAATCAACGAATCTATAGCCTCAAAATTCATGTCATTATTAGCAAAAGAAAGATGCTTCTCCGAAACAATATGTTGCTCTAAACACTCATACTTTACTCTACAGTTTTCACAATAACCTGAGTTCTTGATGACAGGTCTCTTCAATGCGACATTTGTAGCAGATTGCGCATTAATTCCCGTTTGTGGTATGGATACTGCCTTCTTTGGTTGATTTGAATTCACCTCAATTGACTTTGGTGCGCATTGAAATGATTGGCCCCTTACGTCTAACTGTTCCGCCGCTTCTGCAGGATTCTCGGGCTTGCCTTGCTGAGTCGCATCCACTGAATTATCTTCGCCCTTAGCACTAACAGAAGCAACCGCGTTCTGATTAGTTAATTGGTTGCGTGTGCCCAGTTTCCTATCAACGACAAATCTGCTCAAGCTCTTCAGATTCTTACTCATTACGCTAGCCTTGGTTGGTCCAAGACCATTACCAAATGACGTTGCAATATCGTTTGATTGGTGGACACCACTGGCCTTGATCTCATATGGTTCCCGGGAATACTTTTTCACTGAACACAAATCATCAGGAAAGTCTTCAGTCTCCTGTCTATTCAACAAAGGCGTTACCAGTTTACCCATCAGATCCGCTCTGACGGTTGGGATTTGACCTTTCCAGTTTTCTTTACAAGTCATTTCCATATTTAAGGTGGCATTTTCGGTCTTATCTGCCTTGACTACATCAGCTGTTTCCTTTTTATTCCCAGCTGTTTTGGTATTCGAACCCTGTCGTATCGTATCATCAGTACTGTTGATTTCGCCGGTAGTCTGTGGGATCTCTTCTTCCTTGATATCTGTTATCTGCTTTTTCTCCTGTTCTTTTCTATATTTTTCCTGCCATTTTTGGAAACATTGAGCTGAATCAAGACAAAGATGGGGGATAAACATTAAATCAGTTGTCTTCTCATTGGTTGGGTCGGCATGGTCTTGGTAGAGGCTTCTTAATCTTAGTGCATAACTCTTGTTAGCTTTGTCGCGATAATACCTCTTAGTGACTCTCTTGTATGAACTCTCATCACAAGATCTGTCTCCAATAAAGGGACATCTTCCGAATGTGCCCATTTTTAGACTTGGATACGGAAGATTATTCGGATTTGATAACTCCTGTGGTTTCCATTCCAATGTTATTATTGGAGCCCAAGTTTGCCACAAATCATACATATAAATATGAGGGTATTTGAAGTAATGTATATCATCCCTACGTGTCCTTGGGTCTCTATCTGAAGGACCGTATAGTTTTTCATTTTGTAACAGGTTTGAAAGAGATGGAGACGCCAGCGTAGGGATTTTATTCTTTTCCAGGTTTTCTAGATCAACATCGAGGTTCTTTAAAAATCTAGTTGCCTTTTCATAACCCCAAACTTTCATATAGCTCTTTTTGGCCCTGGCCAAGATGTCACTCTCATTAAATTGGCGAATGCTATCTACGGACCTACTCGAAATCACAATGGTCACACTAGTATCGAAGAATTGAGTGATCTGTGCTCCAAGGGACATAAACCCGCATTTCAGAAGTAGTTTCCTCTTCTCCAACTTGCTCTTCACGTACTTGCTTATTTCAGGTTCGTCTGTAGTATCAAAATATATCCTAGAGTCACGTTTCATGATCTTACGCCAGTTCAATTGCCATTCTAATAGCTCATTTGGCGCGACTTTATTGTTATTGTTGTTACAAGTGCTGGTTTGCTCAGCAGCTGATTCTGCCTTCTTAGCGTTCTCCACGTTTTTCAAAGCTACACTCTTGTTCACTTGTACTGCACCCTCTATAGACCTCCCCCTTTCCAACTTGGCTCTTTTCCTTAGCTGTAAGGATTCGTTCGTATTATCTAGTATTCGTTTCTTCAATTCCTTTTCATCTCCGATGGGGTAAGTATGTTTAGAATTGGCATCTGTCTCCTTCAAAGGAGAACGGATAATAAACATCCCCGCTGTGTTTTCATTAGACGCCATTTCGGTTGTATTTTTTATATGCAGATATTTTTTTAAGCGCCAGTCCCGTTTTCTCGTTACCCTCTTGCCAAACTGTAAGTTAACCTAATAGACCGCGTCTATTCTTTTATTCTTTTGTCAGATCTTTGATATTATTTAAAGGCGTGATCTTCGTTCACCTTTCTCTTTGCAATCCTATCTTATCTCGATGAAAAGTATCTCGTTCTTTAATATACCTTCTTATCCTCCTCCTCTAAGAATAAACGGATACAAAGCAAGAAAGTGCACACAACCCACAACAGCAAGGTTTATCTCAACAGTTAAAGTTTATGCTGCTTTACAATCAATATCAGCTATAAAAAACACTCTTCAATTGTGCGTTAGAGTTTTGGTTTTTAGCTCTTATTTATCGTTCAATTTATTTTTTTCCCTTTGGAGAGGGAGAGGCCCACAAACTTTTCATTTTGGAATTTTTTCGCGATTTTTTTTTTGGGCCGAGTCATGTGATTTTCGTGGAGAATGATACTTTTCATTATGGCAATTAACTAGTGTGTTGACAACAGAAACACGATATTAATACTTACTACGTCTACGTGGTTCCTTGAACTGGACCCTTGTATTTAATGTATGATGATGAGATGCGGTAATGTGATAAGGGCAAAAAAAAATAAAAGAAATAATTATAAATATGGATATATATAATTATATAATTATAAAAATTCAAAAGCCACCAATATATATCAAAGTATGGCGTTAGGGTAAAAGAAAACAAAAACTGAAAAAACTGTAACAACAACTAATAATGAGGGTTAATGTAATTAGATAGTGTTTGTTTAAAAAACTAACCCGATCGTATGCCTTATTACATTGTAGGGTTCCGGGATAAAATTTTGAAGAAAAAAGGGACTGATACCGCAGACATTAAAAGTAACTTTCCGATTTAAATGGTAAATAATATGTTCGAAATAAAAGGAAAGATAAGAAGGACTGGAGAATTTTTTTTTTTCTTATTCTTTAAAAATATTTTTAATAATGATTAATTAAATTGAAGGAAAAAAAAAACAATACTATCTCCTAAAATTGAGAAGATAACGATTAGCTGATGCAAAATAGAAAAATTAGGTAATGATTAGAACTTGGAAAAGAACATGATAAGAACACCGCATATAGTAAAGGCAAACAAAAAGAAAAATTAAAAATAAATTTTTATTCAGGCATACTATTACTTGAGACATTAATTCATTAAGATGCCAGATATTTTGGTTGAAAGAAGTAGAGTCCGAAAGAAAAAAGAAAAAGCTACTTATTATGAGTTTTCTTTTAAAAATTTCTCTATTCTTCTCAATAATCTCAAACGGAAGACGTTACTCTGTGCGTGAACACAAAATGCATCTACAAGTACCATTCTTTCTATGTCACAAACTGGAAACTTTTTGATCCAGTTATTGTAAATGTGTCTGTATCTCTGTCTCTGTGCGTGTGTGTGTGTGTGTGTGTGTGTGTGCAAAATTTCATAAAAATACTGGGGGAGAAAGCGCCAATAGTAGCTATAAAGGAAAACAGATAAATAACGTGAGTTATTTCTTTTTCCCCTTTTTTTTGGTTTGTTTTATTCATTTCTTCATAATCTTTTCAACTTCTTCTACATCCTCGCTTTCATCACCAGCCTTGTGAGGCTGTTTTCTATCCATTACGCTATCGTTATCTGCACTATCATCATCGTCGTCCTCGAACTCAATATGCTCTTCGTCGTCGTCGTCGTCTCCGCGGTTCCTGTTCCTGTAGGTCTGGTAGTTGTACACGTCATCATCAGCGTACCCGTCCATGGAATCGTCGTCATTCATCAAACTCCCTACGTCGTCTTCCTCGTCCATGTCGCTGTCGTACCAGAAGTTCTCGGACATATCCTTCTGACCGCCGTGTGGGTCCTGTGTGCTTTCGTGCTTGTGCTGGGAGAGGTACGCCGTGTCGGAGGCCGGCATCTCGAACCCCGCCGGGATATCCTGCTTCGACCTCTCCACCTCCATCTTCACCCGCTGCTTGTACTGCTCCGGGTTCTTCCTGCAGTCGACGGCGGCGTCGACGTTCGCCGGCGACGAGATATTGGGGTCCTCCAGCAGCGACACGATGGAGATAAGCACGCTCTCGACCGTCTGCACGGGCGACCACGTCTCCGCGTCGGGCTCGTCCGTCATCGGGTCGCCGCTCTGGTGCAGTATGGAGATGCACAGCCTCCCGTCCCTGTACACGTTGGGGTGGTAAATGGCGGGTGTGAAGCGAAACTGCGGCGGAGAGAACGGGAAATCGTCCGGAAACCGCATCTGCGCCTTGAAGTACCCCCCGTGGTAGATAGAGTCCTCGTTCAGCACCATGACACCGATGTTCCACACGAATATATTGGAATCATCCTCCAGCTCAATGTGGAAAGAAGGAATAGCCTTCTTGGGATCAGTCAACTCCCTGTATTGTCGTAGCAGCAAACTAGCAGCAGTACTCTTACGTCCACTCATTATTTTATTATTATCTTATTCTTGTATGTATAGGTTATATTCTTCTTATCTAAATAATAAATAATTAAAATCAGAAAACTATTACAAGTTTGCAAGTTATCTTTATTTGAAGGGGGGTGGGAGAAGGGAAAGAAACCAGATTCCGTGAGGTTCAGGAGGGAAGCAAAACTGAACAAGAAAATTTTGTTTTGCAACTTTCTGTCAGCTGGTTACCCCGCCTTTACGTCACAACGAAATGGGCACGATGGATAATTCGTGTAGCGTGACGTGCACGGCGTGGCCAATATAATGACAAAACGGATCCAAACGAGCGCTCAATAACTGGTTTAGAAATGTGTCGAGGAGTCACAGAATCAGGTACTCCTTATGTTCTTTCAGTAGAAAGAGCACAACAAAGTTCAGTACTACATATTGGATTATCTAGACTGTTAGACAAACCAATATCCGATTAGAAGTAGAGTTAAACCAAAGTCCGTCGACTTGATTGATTCCTTCAGTGATAAGAATACCGTAGTCACCCTTTACGTACCCCCTTCAGTTCTTCATCATGTATTTAGCATTTGATGTTGAACAACCCGGGTGTCTATGACACCCGGGTTGTTCCAATATCGGATCACACCTTCAAGAGTTTATATTTTAATTTCATTAACTTTTTATTGCCTTTGCGTCTCCGTGCGGGAGTTTCTGAGTGATTTACGGTTTTTTTGCCAAAAAATGGCTGGGTTTTCTTTTCTTTTTTTCCTTTAATACTGCTAAATATAGCAATATATCATCACAATACAGCCATCGATTAATACAGCCATCTGTTATTTCTACTCTATATAAAAGGAGTAATACTTTTGTTCTCGAAATATCTTTGAAAGGACAAGTACCGCTTAATAAGAGACTATATTATATATAAAAAAATACTACTAACTGATAATGCAATTGATTGCTGCTGCTCTACTAGCTGCTGTTGTGTCGGCCTCCAACGGAACTGTGCCGGAGGTTCCTTCTGGGTGTTCCTTCTCCAACCCGGCCAAGGCCACTGCGCAAACAGACCTGGACAAGCTGTCCCAGTGTGAGAACATCGTCGGCGATATCGAGGTCTCCGGCTCCCTCGGTAACGCAGCCTTGGCGAACGTCAAGAATATCTACGGATCCCTCACAATCAACAACGCCACGTCTCTGAGCTCCTTCGCCGCAGACAGCTTGAAGACTATCTCAGGCACCTTGAGCCTCCAAAGCCTGACCATCCTGAACTCGGCCTCCTTCGGCGCCCTAGAGGATGTAGACACTATCAACATGGTCACGTTGCCAGCGTTGTCCACCTTCTCCACGAATCTGAAGTCAGCTAATAACGTCCTCATTTCAGATACCTCCTTAGAATCCATAGACGGGTTCTCCGCCTTGGAAGAGGTCAGCGTCTTCAACATCAACAACAACAGGTACCTGACCTCTCTAAAATCCAGCGTCAAAACCGTCAACGACTCTTTGCAATTCTCCTTCAACGGCGAACAATCCGAGTTGTACTTCGATGACTTGATCTGGGCCAACAACATCACCTTGAGAGACGTCGAAAAGGTCTCCTTCAAGAGTCTAGCGGCAGTTAACGCCTCCCTAGGGTTCATCAACAACTCCATCTCTTCTTTAGAAATCGACTCTTTGAAGTCTGTAGGTCAATCCTTCTCTATCGTCTCCAACGACGATTTGAATTCCGTCTCCTTCCCTAATTTGACCACTATAGGCGGTGCCCTTGTCGTTGCTAACAACACCAAGTTGGCAGACTTGAGTACCTTCAAGAACGTCCAGACCATCGGCGGCGCTTTGATCGTCACCGGAAACTTCACCAAGTTGGACATGTCTTCTCTAAAGTCTGTTAGAGGTGGCGCCGATATCGAAACTAAAGCTGGTAACTTCTCCTGTGATCCATTCAAGAAGTTGCAATCTAAAGGCGCTATCCAAGGTGACAATTTTGTTTGCAAGAACGGCGCCATCTCCAGTTCTGTTAGCTTGAGTTCCAGATCCTCGTCTGCTTCATCCGCTACATCAAACAGCACCAAATCTGCATCTTCTACTGGTTCTGTATCTTCCGCCTCCCGACGTGCATCCAGCTCCGCCTCTTCTTCCTCCTCTGTTTCTGCTAAGAAGTCCAAGGGTGGTGCACTAGCTGTGGGCGAATCACTACAAGCTTCTTCACTATTAGGTGCTGTAGGTGCCATCGCTATCGCCTTACTATAAGAAGGAACTTAAAATGACTCTTCCTCAATGTCAATTAAAAAAAAAATTACTAAGAAATCTGAAGGGATTACCTTTCAACACTAAAATTTATTTTTAATTTAATTTCTTAAAATTCTGCATTTCAGTTATTTTATTCCGGATTGTTCAATAAATATTTCGCAACTGTCTACATCAGCTGATGAAATTCAATGCCTGGAAAAGATACAAAACTTTTAGTTCCTATTACCATCTACAAGCTACCATTTTTAATCCTATTATTTTGTAAATTAAAACGTCATTAATTAAATATATATTATATAAATATAAAGTAAGATAAAGAATATCCCAATAGTCAATAATTTTTGTCCTTCAATTTTACTAAAAAAAGAATTTTTTGATGAATTACTAAAGTAAAACATTAATTAGAAGGATAATTGGTTCACTTGTATATATATAGTTCTCTAATTATTAGACAGCAGTTCTATAAACTCGTTCACTGGATCATCATCATGTTTGGCCGTCTCAATATTTGTTAATACCTTTTTAACTCCAATATCAAGAAAAGGTTTCATCCTAGATAAAGTGTTAATCACTTGAACTCTATCAGCGTCATTCAAAAATTCAGTTTCTATCATAATATTATTCAGTTCGTCCAAGTTAGTAACATTAGGAACATTAATCTCATTATCGAAGCAACTAAGTATATCCATTTGCTTTAACACCGAAAAATTTGTCGTTGTCGTTAAGATTAATAATCTCTTATCTTGTGGTGGCTTCCTTCTCAATGCAACCTTAAGAACTTGTAGGATATTATTTGAAAACCGTGGCCCAATTGGTACCCAATCAACTAAAGTCTCGATAGAGTCAATAACAAGAATATTAAGTGGTGATTTGTATGCATCTCTGAAAGTATTGTCAATGTATGCAATTTTTGCAGCTTCTGACATACCAGCAATGTCGTTGGGTGAAATCATTCTAACAAATGGGAATTCGGATTTTAAAGCTATAGCTGCCGCAAGGGCAGTTTTTCCGGATCCTGGTTGACCATAAAGTAAGAGAGAAACCAAACGGGAGCGGTCACTCATCTTCACCTGGCGGACATAACGTGCACCACATTTAAGAATACTATCAACATTCTCGGAGAAGTTTATAACTCCTCCCTCAACACAGCTCTTTAAATCTTCCTCGCTAACACCAAAAGCTGGTTGAACTTCTTCCAAGGCATTCAAAAAATCCTCTCTTGTAACTCGTAGTTTTTCCAGATCCTTGGCATTCAATTTTGTTGCCCCTTTACCAATATTTACGGACTTATTAATTGCAAATGAACTTGCGCTCTTAACGAGACCCTCAATCTCTGCACCAGAAAAGTTTTTGGTTAAAGAAGCAAGTTCTCTTAGATTAACGTCATTCGCTAACATGCCACTTTCCCTCATCTTTTTAGTTTGAATTTCAAATATTTGTACTCTACCGTCCTCATCAGGTAAGTGAATTTCTACTTGAACTTCGAAACGACCTGGACGTAGAAGGGCATTATCAATGAGGTCCTTCCGGTTAGTCATACCAATAACCAATATATTATTTAATTGGTCAACGCCATCCATCTTGGCTAGAAGCTGGTTTACAACATTATCGCCTACACCGGTACCGTCACCTCTGGAACCCCTTTGTTTGAAGACAGAGTCCAATTCATCGAAAATGATAATATGTAATGAAGATTCTTCGCCTTTAGCACGATATTCAGCCTCGGCATCTTTGAATAAGTTACGGATGTTTTCTTCAGAAGAACCCACATATTTACTCAATATTTCTGGACCATTAACGATTTTTGGTTCCCTTGCATTAAGCATTGTACCAATTTTTCTTGCAATAAGCGTTTTACCTGTCCCCGGTGGGCCAAATAACAAAAGGCCTTTTACGTGCGATATACCCAATTTTTCTATAACAGCAGGAGGGAAAATTCGACTTGCGAATGCTCTTCTGAAAATTTTAGTAAACTCTTTATCCAACCCACCGACACCCAAATCCTCAAACTTAAAGTCTGGACGAATTACTGCGTTCGTATTGGAAGTTTGTATTGTACTACTGGAGGATAAATTCACCAGACCGTCTCTTCCTTTGTAAAAATGGATCTTACTTTGGTTGGTCAGTATGCTCTTGGTTTCAATTTTAGTGGACATCTGCAAATTGGGTTGAACATCGCCTAGATCAATGGCCTGTAGTCCCCTCACCTTCACATCAAAGATGTGTCCTTTATATTCGAAAATTAAGTATTGAGTTGGAGTGAAAACCTGCGTCTCAAAAGAATTGATGAAATGTTTTGACAAATCGTCCTGGTCAAACTTATTATTCACGGCTTTAGCCCTAGATCTGAACGAAATATCAACGTCCATATTACCAATATAAGTCCTTTTCCCCGTGTTCCTCAGAATATCGAACGGCTGTACCATAACGTTCTGATTCAATGACCAACCACCCCAGGTCCTTTGATTACCGTTGAAGCCAATACTGTGGGGCGGCATCTCAGCCGCATGCCTAGTTGTGAAGACAAACAGATTGTCAACCGCGATATACGCATTATTTGGGAAATCGTTGGGGTTGACGGCAACGACATTGGCCAAGGCGTAGTTGTTATTGGGGCTGTTAGCCACACACATCTGGACAGGACTCACGGCACGGGATGTGCCATGCAAAACATGAGGTGGTGGGGGCGGCACCTTCTCTGCCGACAGGTACGAGTGCTTACTGCGGCCAGACTGCACGCTATGACTCGACTGAACATCCACATGGGTCTCGTCGAAAAACTTCTCGGATTCGTTTAGTCCTTGCAAATCGTTATTACTGTGATGACTAGAGATATGGTTTACCAAGTTAGCTGGGTTCATATTGGTGGCAACATGCTTACCAAACGTGCTCAATTTAAACTTATCCATTGCGAAAACTCCTGTTTCTTCCCCTCAAAACCCTATCTTTTTCTACCAAAAAGCTTTAGACTATCTCTTGCAATTACACACTGCCTTGAAAGAGAGCAATCACCTAGAATTCACTCTACAATATGAAATCAGATATTAATATCAATAGTAAATAGTATTTAAATAGTGTACTTATCGTCATTTTCTTCATGGAGAACGTCGAGAAATGGGTTCTTTCCGAAAAGATCCGGGTCGTCCTGCGGCGATTTCTGTGCAGATCCCCCTTTTTCACCCCACCTTCTCCGGGATTTTCTTAGCCACTGCGATATTGGCCTTAGAACCAGCCGTAGACCCCTCTGCATTCTCCATCTTTTTATTTCGTTCTACGCAGTTTTCTGTGCAGAACGAGACAGGCACGCCCTTGCATAAAAAGTTCAAATAAACCATAATAACTATACAATCATTGTTATATGTTTAATATTTGATTACTGTACAAGTGTGTCTTACTTTTTTTATGTGTTTCAAACAAAGGACTGAGGGTTTCTGTTGCGATAGAACTACTGCTGCTGCTGTTCTGGCTGCTGCTGCTGCTGCTGCTGTTTTGTAAATGCTACAACTACGTTGTACACCAAAAACCCAATTATCATCTTTTTCCAATTCCTTTCGAAGAATGTCCGCTGGTCCTCCTCGTCCTCACCGGCACCTACCTCTTTACCTTGCTTTTGCACTACCTCCAGTTTACTCTGGGCCTTCTTCTCCGCGTAGGTCAGGGTCTTCTTTCTCAATTTGACCGCGGGGGCCTCAGGCGCCGCCACGGGTTCTTGTATCGTGACAAAGACAGCGGCGGCGCCGTCCTCCTCCTCCTCCTCCTGTGAGCCAGTGGTTCTTTCGGCGCCTTTGAACAGACTGAACCCTCCCAACCTCTCACCATGTACGTCTAAAGTTAATGTGTATCGATACTTGTTTGCATCCACGTCCATGTATGCTAAACAGTCCTCCTGGAAGTTCGTGGACCGCGCACCAAAACAGTACAGACCCTTCAGCTCTTGAAATTTGCCCAGGGAAACATCCGTGACATTTTCAGTCCCTTCCACAGCTACATTTCCTATATCAATTGTCCTACCGCTATCCACATCCGTGGCGAACAACTCGAAAACCTCGCCCAGGGCTCCAGCCCATAACAGTCCAAACTGTAACACTTTCAAGGAAACCATTAACCCAAAAACCTTTTTTTCTTGTCAATTTCTTGCTTTAGGGAGCGGGGGAAACAAAAGCACTATCTGGGACACACTATATACCTAGAAGTGGAGAAGATCTGGCAGAATACACAGAAGTTATCGAACCTATACAGTTCATATGGGTCCAATTTCCAGATATTTGAACCAAAAATTGTAAAACATCCACAGGCGAAAAAAATAAAAATAAAAATGGGCTTATCCGGGTATTGTGTAACTGATATAAAAAAAATCTACTGAAATGGACCCTCTAACATAACATAACATTCAATTGCTGCAGCAGTTTTGGCAGTTTATCAATACATTGTTGTTATATAAAAAGGTCCTGGTGCCCTACTCCTTTGATTGATTTAACCCCCCACCCCAATTATTTCGCTACTTCTTCGTTCATTTTCTGTTCCTTTTGCTTACATAGATTATTTTAGGGATGATATTTCCTATATTTGGTGTGATAGCGGTTCTACCGCTGGCAAATTCACTTGTACTGCCGATAGACGACCCCACTACTTCAGATAAGTTTCTGGTTAATTATGTGAATAGAAGTGTATGGGATGACAGTGTTGTTAGGAACGCGACGGCGATGTCTAATGGTGCTGTGTTGCATTTGGGAGGCGATGTCGACTGCTATATGCCGAACGTTACGAAGATGCACCTTTTGCAACCGAAACCACTAAATAACCCTGAGATGAAGAAAAAACTTGCCAGCACGCTAGAGGCAGGTGTGAGGATCATTGACAGGCACTTGGCAGATAAATGTGTGGTGAGCCATAGCGGGTTCTGGTCTTACAAGTATTGTGGTAGAAACAATTTCGTACAATTTAGTGGGGGTACACAAGATATAACCAAACAATCCTTGGTCTACACACTGGGGAGATCGACACCACATGAGGAAGACAGGGAACTGCAACTTTTATTTGATGACTATGGTTACTACATTAGTGAAATAATTAGAGACGGAGATACTTGTGACGTCACTGGAAGTGGTAGGGTCGTCGAAGTGCAATACGTGTGTGGTAAAGCTATGACAAGCGCATCACTACAATGGACACGAGAAACAAAGATATGCCAATACGAAGCCCAAATTGTGATACCTGAGTTATGTAATCTAGACTTGTTATCGAAAGGACAGGATAAGAAGACTGCTATACCTATTATTTGCCATATCGATGGAATGGATGAGAAATCCCTATCTATTGTTGAGACGGTATCACACTACGATACTACTTACATTGGAAATCAATACTACTACTTGGAACCTATCGAGGGTGCAGGTTTGACTAGGTCTCTTTTGATGTATACAGGAAACGGAACGTTAGATGGATTAACGTCTCCAATACCTCCTGAAAAGGTCTATAAAGTCGTTAGTGAGGTAATAAATAGATTAATGGGCCTCCAGCTAATCACTGCACCGGATGGTAAACCCCTAAAGCCAGTGGCATCTTATGCTTGGACCTGCGACATTGTTGATATGAGTGGCCATTATATCACTTCTGTGAGATTGACAATTGATGGATCGAATACAGCTCATTTATTGATAGATAAATCGGCAAAATATGATGGCGCAAACAATTTCGAATATTATACTGATCATATATCGTCGTCACAAGCGTCGACACAAGAGAATAAAAATGGTATGGCAGCAAAGCTCATACCAAGTACGAATAATGTTATAAATATCGATGATCTTTCGATTGATAACGTGGAATTTTTGCTGAAGAAAGTATTGGAGGCTGGTAAGTTTCCCGAAGTGTTGTCCCACTTAGATGACATATCTGAAAATGAAGACCATGAAGGTACTGATGATCTTATTAACAATAAAAGCCTTGATAATAAAGGTTCTCAAAATCCGTTTATGAATGATCAAGTGGAAGAGGACATACACTTCGATGAAGAACAAAAGCCTAGGAAAGAAGAGCCGGTCTTTCCTACTACACCTGAAGAGGAAATCAGGTTAAGAGAAGAGGCCGTAAAGCAAGAAGAAAATATTAATAAATTAAAGAAAAGTTTAGATAAAGAGGAAGAAGCCAAAAAGCAGCAGAAAGAATTTTTAGAAAGAGAACTTCGAGAAATAGAGAAGCAGGAAAGAGAACGTCATAAGAAAATTCTACAAGAAAGAGAACGCCAGGAAAGAGAGCGCCACGAACAAGAACAACGAGAGAGGGAGCGCCAGGAAAGTGAACAGCAAGAAAGGGAGCGCCAAGAAAAAGAACGTAAGGAGAAGGAAAATCTTGAAAGAGAGCTTCAAGAAAGAGAAAAGCATGCGATACTACTCCAGGAAAGAGAACGGGAACGCCAGGAGAAGGAACGTCAAGCAAGGGTAAAACAAGCGAAGGATCTAGAAGAAAGCCAGAAACGAGTGATTGAGAATCAGCGCGATACTCATCAAAATGCTGAGACACAAAATGGAAAGGTTGGAGTACAACCTGATGACAACAAGAACGCGAACGATGTGGGTCAAGCAAATTACATAGAAGATGAGTTATGATGTACCATCGAATTTCGGGTTAAAATCATATAGATTATATACTGTTGAAACCATAAGAACTCATTATTTTGTCATTTATTGACATTAAAATATCTCGAGAGAAATTCTACGACTATAAAAATTAGTTTCATCTTCAGTATATATGGGGTTCTTTGCCAAGTTCTATCACAATCCATTTCTTGCCAAATTATCTGTTATTTGTAAGTAAAAATCTAAAATATCAATCGTCTCATAACCAGGTTTTGGGAATCGTTTAAAGTAATCATCTTGAAGTTTATTTTTCCAGTTAATAATATCCAGGTGATCCACATTCTTCAGAGTTCCTTCATACTTCCCCCATCGGCTACTTTCAATAGTTACCAATCCGTCATTCAGTGCTCCATTGGTAGCCCTAGCTATTATTTTCCAAGGCCATGCCAATACGTTATACCATTTTGGTTGAAAATACGACCCATAGGAAAAGTACTTGACCTTTGGATCATCTCTCACCAGCTGGTTAAAATAGGACATATACGGTGTTGTTAATTGGGAGAAGCAAATTGGAAGCGCGATTATTTTTGTAGACTTTCCATATTTGGGTTTTAGGTCTAAAAACAGGTTAACGACGTAATCAGCCATTTCTGATCCTCTATGCGGTGTTGATATAGTAGTTAAACTTGCAACCTCGTAGTTCTTTTTGGGCAGATTTGATATGAGATACCGACAATCTAATCCACCCATTGAATGCGCCAGCAGATTCAGCTTAGTTTTAGTCCTGAACCCCCAAATATTTCTAGGAGGTGGGGACTTCTCTTGAAGTTTCGCCACCTCTTTTTCTATTGAAGCAGCCAACGCTTCCGCCCTTTCCTCTATGCTTCCAAACCCTGGAACCTTCGTTGTGATAGTTTGACATCCATTTTTCTCTAATATCTCTTTTACGCCAATCCAGTATTCTATCTCTAGCAGACTTTTACTCCCCTCGACGTCCTGAGCACAGCCCTCTAAGAAATGATCTGAATTGTTCAGATGGATGCTGCTAGTTAACATTTTAGTCAACTTAAATACTGACGGTATAAGAATAAGTTTGTCAAACCCGGAGAGACCATGGCAAAGTACTATAGGGTATCGGGGTGCCTTATAATTTTCTATTTTAGGTATTTTATCAATCGTGTGCAAATCAAACTCTTTCTTAATAACTTGATCCTCCGGTCTAGTCATCGCGGTTCCCAACGTAGCAATATTTTAATTTCTTCTTCCTTAGAATTAGTTATAAATTTTAACTCCGCATTATATCTATACAACTCCACACCACTGTTCCAAAAAAAAAAATACACTATTGTTTTATAAAGTTGAAGCAAGAAATATAATTGGTATATTATTAAACAAGTTATCTTAACCCTTAAGAAAGGCATTTAAGAGTAAATAAAAAAAATTGGAATAAAGACGGAAAGTAAAGGTAACGCCATGTCACAAAGAGATTCAGAGAAATTACATATCCGCGATAGTTTAATGGTCAGAATGGGCGCTTGTCGCGTGCCAGATCGGGGTTCAATTCCCCGTCGCGGAGAAATTCCAAAATTTTTTTTTTTAATTATTTTTAATATTTTTAATATCAATTTATTATTGTAATAGTTCCTCCCATACACAAACTTTGTAATTTGCTGAATAAGTCGCATAGTCATCGTAATGGATTCAGCTTTTTATTACTTTTTAGTTTGCTAATTTTGAATCATATATAAATATATTTATGTTTATATATTTATAGGGTTATCTTTAGAACTAAATAAAATGGGGGGAAAACTGGAAATGAGAGAACACAAATGCCTATTATCCAAAGATGCGAATATTCTTTCATTTTTTTTTTTAATTCTTATTTTTTGTTATAATATAATAATGCAAAAAAAAATAAAAAATAAAAAAAAAAAAGAACAAGTTTGCTTCCTTTAGATGATTCCTATATGTTTTCGTTTTGTTTTGTTTTTCATTCCATGTTGTTGTTTTTTTTGTTCATACAGCGTACTTCTTGGTCCACTCTCTGGCGGTAGCCTCGTACTTGGCTCTATCCGTCTTGTAGATATGCGCGATTTCAGGAACGAGAGGGTCGTCAGGGTTGGCGTCTGTTAGCAGCGAGCAGATGGACAGAAGGACCTTGGACAGCGTCAGCGCTGGCGACCACTGGTCCTTTAGGATATCCAGACAGATGTTACCGTTGGCGTTGATGTTTGGGTGGTAGATCTTGGTTGTGAAAGAGATCTTTGGGGGCTTGAAAGGGTAGTCGGTGGGGAAGTGGATCGAGAGGAAGAAGACGCCGCCGGCGTAAGGAGAGTCTGGTGGACCCATTATCGACGCCTGCCAGTGGTATAGATCGTCGCCTACTGGACCGGCAGAACAGGACGTTGGTGGGTCTCTACCCAAATCACTTAGTTCCTTAGCAATACGTTTAGAAGACATTTTTGTTGTTGTGTTGTTGTTTTGGTGAATGAAAGAAAAAGAAAGTTATAAAAAATCTATAATTTTATTACTCGAGCTAGTCTTCTCTCCTCAAACCCGTTTCTTAAAAGAGAGAGTAAACGATCTTATTATATTTCATTTCATTTCAGGATAACAAAAACTTCAAATCTGGATGGCAAATAAAAAAAAAAATATCGAAAAGAAAATTATTTTCAGAGTCGAAAAGTCAAAAAAATTTAAAAAAAAGTCAAAAAACAAAAAAGTCAAAAAAGAAAGAAAGAAAGAAAATGTCCAAGGACAAATTGGGACACAAAACACTTTTTTGATAAAACATTTTTGATAGAAATTCAGTTCCCCTCAGACACACAAGGGCGACAAATAAATAACAAAAAGTGGGACATTCTTTTTTTTTTCTTGGGACATTCCGGGTAACTTACGTATACTGTGACTCATACTGGAATATTCTGGAATTGCCGGGTAACAGTTACGTACATGTTGATATTGAAATACTTTGCAATTATAATAAAACATCTCTATAATAGTAGCAACGAAAGGAATGAGAAGTATATTAAGATTATTAGGAAACTGAAGAGGATGGAAAAAAAATTAAATAAATAAATAAATTATAAGCTGGTGAAAGGGTAGAACTGTGTGTGTTCGTAACACTACTTTTTGTGGTACGGTGGAAAAAAAATAAAAATAAAAATAAAAATAAAGAGTTAAAAATGGAGGTCCGATTACCTCTCCTTTAGTTATGCGAGTTTTCAATTTTTTTTAAATTCATTTTTTTTTTTTCTTAACTGATAAATGTACTCTCCACGATAGATATACCCTTTTCGCCTTTGTATTCTGACTCTTGGCAGTACTGGTATATATACGGTTTGATGTGTGCGATGTTTTGAGCGACGGATTTCACTACGCCGGGCAGCTCCCCTAGCACGTCGTACCTGTTAATTAGTCTCAGATGCTCTTCTTGGAAGCCCGATGGGAACTGGATACTGACCGGGTACTTCCAGCCGTTTTCCTTGTCTGTCTTGGTTTTCTTAAACGTCACGCTGTTTTTGTCGAGGCTCGACCCTATAAACTGCAGACCGTGTTTGTCATCCGAGGTCGACCATACCGTCATGGTCTTGTTACCGTGTTCTGGTGTTGTGGTAAACTCCATGGTCAACGTCGAGTGGCTGGGGCTCTGGAACCAGCAGAAGTTCCACCGGGACGCTGCTTTGTTCGGCTGCAGACCTTGGACTGCGTCTATGTACGCTGCTGGCGACCTCTTGAACGCGATATCGAACGCGATGTACTTGCCACTGCCGCTCTCGTCCCGTTTCTTGTACGATATCGTGCCTGTGGCGCGCGCTTTTGGGACGAATACGTGTCTGATCATCTTGGTCGACTCGTGCTGGTGTATCTTGGACTCGGAGACGGCTTTGTCCAGGAAATAGTTACACCCGTCCGGGTTTATCATGAACCCCGGATACAGCTCGACGTCCATCTTCAGGGACAAATCCCGCACGTTGTTGTCGGAACCGGAGGCGACGTCGACGGTAATATGCAGGACGGCGAACTTGTCGTAGACATCGTCCTTGAACTCGACCTCCTCAAACGCGAACGTCACGTTCCGGGAGACGAACTTCAGCGCCTCAAAGGAACTGACTTCCTCGAGCTTGAAACTCTCCCACACATCGCACCTCACCTCCTCGTCCACGCAGCTGAACACCTTGAAATTCAGCTGGAAGCCTTTGTACAGCCCGCCGAGAACACTGGAGTACAGCAGCTGCACAAACCCGCACTTCCGCGTCTTTGTGTCAGAGAAGTACAACGTCTGCGTCTCCACCTTCGTCTCCACCGTCTGCTTCACGGCCCTCAGCAAACCGTGGCCCGTTTTCCTCTTCCTGCCGCCCTCGCCGCCGTTGAAGAACCACTCCAGCTGCGAGACATCCCCGACAACCGTGTACTCATCGCCGTTCCGGCCGTGGCGCCGCTGGTCCGCCGCGATCGGGTCCCGGACCTGGACCTCCCTGACATGCGCAAACTTCGTCTTCGTCTCCCTCTTAAACATGTTTATTGTTTGATACCCCTTTCAGAAACGAGAAGAAACAAAATAATAATAATAAATAAACAAGGAACCTTATATATATATGTATTTTGTTTGCGGTGTTTTTATAAGTCTATTGTGTGTGTGAGCCATTATAAATAAGAAAAAATTAACGAAAAGAAAAAAAATTATGGTTTCCCGGACATGAAAAGGTAAACAGGACCGAGAAACACAGAAACACACAGAAACACCCGCAGGTACCTTTTTTCCCTCCCCCCTCCCCTCCTCAAGGAAAATCTCCCAGCGTTTCGAAGAGGAAAATCCAGATCGAGAGCCGATCAAAAGGAGCCCCGAGAGAGAGAGAGAGAGACAAAACACACACACACCCGTAAACCCCGGCACGTGATCTCTCCCCTATTCTTTATTTTTTCTCTTGGTTTTTTTTCGCGTTTCGTTTTCGTTTTCGTTTCGGTGTTCGTTCGTTTGTTTTTTTCGCGTTTGTTTACCCGGCGCGTGCGGGAATTCTTTTTTTTGGTTCACGTTTTGTAACCCGGTTTGCACCCGAGGGGCCCCGCGAGGACGATCTCGTACGCGCACACGGTCGGCTCTGTCACGGAGACGATGGCGAACTCGCGGGCGCAGCGCAGCGTCACGTTCGCGGACCGGTGCGGGCCCATCCAGCACTGCGTGCCGCGCTCGAACCTGAGCACGAGCGGCTGGTCCAGCTCGTGCAGCGTGCCGTACAGGTACGTGTGTGTCTCCTCCTCCTCGCCCCTGTCTACGCCACCGCCGCCGCCGGCCGCGGCGGCGGTGGTGGTGGTCTCGTTGCGCAGGTGCGGGTACAGCGACAGGTGCGGGTAGACGCTCTCCAGGCGGCGCTCGTAGTTCTGCTGCGCCTCCTGCTGCGACATCTCGCGGACGAGCGAGTCGTCGAACGCGCCCAGCGTCACCTCGCGGGACCCGTCCCGCTCGGTCTGCGTGAGGACGCCCGCCACGCGGCGGCGGGCGTCCTCGTCGTTCTCGTCCTCACCTGCCGCGGCAAAGCACAGCGTGTACCGGAACTGGTCCACGCTGGACTCGAGGCAGCCGTTGTCGCGCTCGTTCATCAGGGAGAGCGCATGCAGGAACTTGGCGCGGTCGTCCCGGGGCGCTGAGTCCGCCGCGTCAAGTTCCCTCAGCTCGCCCTTCAGGCTCCTGGCGCGCGCCTCCAGCTGGTGCAGCTGTTGCTCGTGGCTCTGCACCTGCGCGCGGAGCCGCTGCAATTGGGATACCTCCGCCTTGCCGTGGCTGTCGCCATCAAGAGCGGAGCCCTCCGAGAGGATACCGCCCGCGTGCTGCCGGATCATGGCCTGCAAGTCGGTCAGCGCGCGCTGCAACGCCGGGTCCAGCTCGAAGTTGTCCGGTTTGTCAATGAGATCGACGTTTTCAGCAAGGAACGTCTTGTACGCATCCACGGCGGCCAGCACACCGGGGTCCTGGAAGTTCACGTTATATCCAGACGATATAGCGTTCATGAGCCCCACCAGCCTCTGGATACCCTTGTGCAGTATCTCGCCGCTGTAGTTGTTCTTGCCCTCGATCAGCGATTTGACAAAGTCGAACTTGTTGACCACGTACTCCGCATCTCGCTCAGTTGTCCTCTTCTCCAGAAACAACATCGGGATATCCACTCTCAAATACTCCTTCAGCTGCTCGCTTAGTTCCTGCTCGACCTCGCCATTGATGGTGACCGGGTCCAGCTCTTTGCTACGGATGAACCTTTCGTACGCGCCTACATTCTTGATCACTACTTTGTCGTTGAAACTTCTCTTGTACTCACGCGATAACTTATCTAAGATACCGTTGATTTGTTGGAAGCTCGTGGCTACACGCACCACCACATGTTCAAAAGTGTACTGCATCCTTGAGGCGACGTCGTCCATGTCAAACTGCTCTAAGAAGCTGTAACCAAGGGGGTCTCTCAGTTTCAATTGATCAGTATAGTATTTCTGCTCCGTTTCAAGTCTAGAGCTACTGGAGTTGATCTCTTCCTCCACTGTAACGAGCTCTTCTCTGACCTCGTCCTTATTACGTCTCTCACTTTCAGGAACGACGTCCACTTCTTCACCGCGGTCGTATTCCTGTAGCGCTCTAATTCCAGCTTTGTAAGTGCTCAATTCTTGGTAGACCAACCATTGGTACTCGTCATTTACCTCTGAGCAACTTAGCCCTCTCCAGTTAATCTGCGGAGACAAAGTCTCATCTGAACAATCACAGCAGTCACAAACACCGTCATTCACTTTGCTCCCGGATATAAACCTCGGGATAAACCCTTCATTGTGACAGTAAAATGAAGACAAATCACTACAGGCGCCCGTCAACACCTCGTCAGAACCATCCGGACAGTCACATACACCATCGTTCACCTGTTTTGCATCAATTGTCACTTTGGGATTACTCAGACAATGGAACCTGCCCGTCTCCGTTAGATCATAGTGCTTCTGCACATCATCTGGAACTCCAACCATTGCGTGGACCGGAACCAGCGCATATAACCATACCAACCTCATTAGTGGCCTTCTTTTCTATAACTTTTTATGTATTATTTTTATCACTTTTCGTTGTCACTTAGATTCTCACTTAGGTTGTCAATTCTTTTTCAAACAAATTCAACGAGCAACCCTATCTTTTCCAGGTCTCTACCAACGTTCCTAACCATAAAAGAAAGCTATTGTTTGTCGAACAATGGTTTTTTATTCCTTTGAACTCAAGTATCTTCCTCTCCATTCATCACGTTATCTCAATAAGCAGCTGTAGAAAATGACGAAAACGCAGTGAAAAAAAAAAAAAAGTGATGAAAATTAATTAAAAAACAAAACAAAAAAGGTGTAAACAATGGGTAGTCATCGCATTGATGTTTTTGAATTCCAGCATATTCAAAGAGTGGGAAACAATAGTATCGTCAAAACCTCTGGCTAACAGGACAATTATATCAAGGTTATCTCAAGGGGGTGATAGTAATAACAAGCTGAGAAGAAAAAAAAAAAGACACTGTTAATTTTGGGAGGCAGTGATAATCGTAATTACACAAAAAGAAGAATAACAGAAGAATTTTCTTTTAAAGATAAAAAAAACGGAAAAGGTCATGGATAGTGATATTGAACATTATCTGAGACCTCAGAGTCTAACGGATCTACCTTTGAATATTATGTTTAATATATTAACTCTATTGAGTAGTGGGGATTTGGTAAATGTTGGGCGGACTTGCACGATGATGCGCACTTTGTCAAACGAGAGCATGATATATAGGAATAATGTGCAGGGATCTAACTCGGCAAATTGGTGGACTAAAAGACTAGTTACAGATGTCTTTGATATGCTGGATGACAGGAGGAATTTCTTGTTGAATATGACAACTAGACATAACGTTTCTGTAATTGAGTCCCTGAGGCATATTCAAAAAAAATTCAACTTACAAGAGGCACCAAGGATGGTCAGAAGGTCGTTGAGTCAATCTGCCAGGATTGACGAAGTGGATGTGAATGGAAATATTGTTCTACCCAAAAATGGCCGTAATGTTGAAGCCAATAAGAGGAATTTTACCGAAATCATTAGTAATAAGGATGCCGTAACGTATAGGTCCATCATTGAGGGAATTAAGGCTGTAATTGAAAATGAAGAGCGACTAAGCAATATAACAACTTATAAACCGTCAGGCGAACAGAGTGAAATGCTCAACGGCGACGATAGTGATAAAGAAGATCAGGATGGTCTCAGCATGGACATTAAAACTAAAGAACTTTCACAGAACACTTCACCGACCACATCAAATAACTCACGATCTTCCACAGAATCAATTTTTTCTGACAGGCCTATTCTTACAGAACATGACTGGAAGAGACCGCCAACCCCTGAGAGCCCATTTAAGGATGCGTTAAACCCTGAAATATTGTCATCTGGTTCAAGCTCATTGTCTTCTTCGTCGGACTCTCTTGACAAACTAAGAAACTCGAAACATGTTAGAGACAAGGCTGCACTATTTGAGAAATTGCTATTTCGAGAAAATAGCAATTCTGCGCCAAAGAAACACTATCAATATAAACATAAAGGGGGTTTAAGTAGAAGTGCATCTGCGTGGGATAATTCAATTAAACCAGTTTACGGCACTCCTGGACAGAAAAGCTATGGTGAATTGCAACGCAGCTCACCACAGACTTCAACAGACTCCAGTAGGAAATCTTCAACCGATAGAAGGGTGTCTGAAAAATTCATTGATGTAATCGAGAATCGGTCCTTTACGCCAAGAATTGTTACTGCTAGTCAATCAATGAAAGATTTAGACGGTATTGTGAGGAATGGAAATGTTGCAACTATCGTGGACGCTTATGGGAAACAAACAAAACAGAAAAAATCAAAACAAAAAAGAAGTCAGCTCAAGGTTGTTTTAACGTCAGACAATAAAGTTAGTTACGAAAGAATTCCAAACGATACGTCATCGTAGCATAATTGCTTCATTCTAATTTTTTTTATGTTCTTCAATTTGAAAAAAAACAATGTAAAATAGAACACGGTAATTATCATAAGGAGATTTTCTCGTTTACATTACTAAGTGAAGGTATTACTATTCCGCAAATGCTGGCATTGTGACTAAGATGTCAGTTGTGGTAGCTCTGCTAATTACTTCTTTTTTTTTTGCCTTCACATAATTGCATTCTCAGTTACTTATAATGGACTACAAATTTTTCATACTTTTACTTAGCATTAGTTATATTATCTAGATGGACAGATGGACAATAATTTCGACTTTTTTTTTTTTAATACTTTTCAGAGATTTATATAACTAAATTATGCGTTGCCGTTTTTTTTCGTATTGGCCTGCCGCTGACACAAAAATTAGATAGACTAGTGATAATACAATAACCACGGAAATTGGTAGAAAAGTTACTTTTAAATACCATTTGCAACTGATATTACAAATTGTTGCATGGGTCGACTATCAGGTATTTACTTTTAATGTTGACTGTGAATAGCTATTAAAAGTTGATTATATCTAATGCCACAAGGAGCCTTGAAGTTAAAAAAATATCAATGGTTAGAATAATCAGTGTTGAATCTCATGTCAGGCCCTTAAAACCGTTCAGTTCTCAGACAATTGACGCTATTGAATTAAGGAGAAAGAAAAGTGCCAAAAAGCCTGTTCAAATATGTCTGTTGATACTTGGCGAAAGAGGGTCCGGTAAGTCAACTTTTATAAATAACCTTTGTAATTGTGAAGTTAAAGAGGAAGAGAAATCAAATGAATTCAAGGATCCGAAGTATGCGCATTTGCCGCCAAAGTTACAATTAGTTCACAAACATTTGGATTTGAGCTACGATGAATGTGCGCCAATAGTATTAGACCTGGTTATATTTCAAGGATTTGGCGATGGGTTTGATAACACGGAAACATCAAGTATAATAAATGAATATTTGGAAACTCAATTCGACAAGTTTATGGAGGAAGAAGAACAAATTCAAAGAAAGACTAAAATACACGACGAAAGGCCTCATGCCTGTCTCTATTTTATCAAACCAAATTCTAGAGGATTAAGTGAGTTCGATATTGATATTCTTAAAAAGATATCAAACAAGGTGAACATTATTCCAATAATTTCAAAGGCGGATATACTGAGTACTCCAGAGTTGGAGTTCAACAGACAACTGATCATGAGAGAATTCGAAGAGAATAATATAATCATATATAATTTTGGTGATGATAAGGTGGGGGATATATTTTCCACAATTAATGATTACTATTATCAGAAGTTTTTAAAAGAAAAAAAGATTAACGACATTCTCCCATTTGCCCTGTCATGCAGTATGTCAGAACATAGACTACATAAGAAAAATAATGAAACTCATCACATCAGAGATTATAATTGGGGGAAATTGGTTATTGAAGATGTTTGTTGTTCCGATTTTATCTTCCTGAAAGGTATCCTATTGGGATCACATATTCAGGATTTAAAAGATCACACTCATAATGTCCTTTATGAAACCTATCGAACTATGAGACTGCTGGAACGGAAAACTGATAAAACACATGTCTCCTTGGCCAAACAGGATAATGAAGGTCAGGAAAAGATGTCAACTGGTCCCAAAGAAATATTCGGGTTAGAATTTAAGCAACTTGAAAAAACAAGGAACTTTGATTCAATATTTCATGAAAAAGAACAGCTTTTGCTTGAATATGAGAGAAAGCTAGTAGAAATGCAGACTGGAAAAGGTTATGCACAAAAATGATTACTGAGAATCTGGTGTTATATAAAAGTTCGTCAGGAATAAACACCGGTGATACAGGTTTTACTTGAACCATACAGTGGAAATTTTAATAACATATGTTAAATGGATGCGGTTACTTTTATTAATTTTTTATCATATGATAAAACGTTTTTGCTGGTGTTGTATTCATGTACACCTGGCCGTGATTTGCCAAGAATTTTGAATCCCATTCACATCTCGAGAAAACCCCCTAGTAGATCGCATAAAATTAGCTAACACTTTCGTATCGATTATTATTTAAGTAATTCCGTTCTTGACTGCATGAAGATACATTTTAATTTGCCAATAATATCAAGTATCATAGTATACGATCAGCAAGTGTATAAAACCCACACACCCATATCGTTTTTAATGTTTTGTTACAAATAGATGATATTTGGGATTAGGATCATGGCAATAAGGTACAATATCCAGTCATAGTTGACCTCTGAACTAAACAAATATCAAACTTGGTGATTTAGTAAATTAGACTCTTGTACGCTGTTTTTCTTGGCCACATATATAATGCAAAACTGAATGAACTGATATCTCCGCTTGAGGTCAAGTACTATTATTGAGTAGAGTATGTGCAGCTGTCTGCTAACTCGAACTGATACTCTAAACCAATGTTAATCTGAAACTGGTCACATGGGAGTAACTCTTTATCCGCCATGGATATGTGGTCAGTGTCTCCTAAGGTGGTCTAGATTACAGTTCAGGAAGGGAGATCCCTACACTAATTGAAGGTTGCAAGAACGACGCGCTAAAGCCATGTTTTTATGAAGAGCAAAAATACATAAGACAGGGTATACTAAAGTAGAGTTTTACCGACCGTTTCTTCTTTTTTTTAGGTTTCAGACGCCGATATCATCATATAATGTTATATTGACCTTCGTATTCTATCTAAGCTATCAAACACTGCAATCATCAAGAAGGCGGACCACTGCAATGCGAAATCTGAAACTGATAGTCATCGCCAAGAAGAAGAAAATCTGACTCAGGAAGTTTAGATCTGTTTTGTCTTCAGACCAACTTTAAAATAAATTGGATTATATTTGGCTAAATTTCAGCAGAAATATTGAAAGACCTTTAAATGTTGTGAAATTGAGTCGGTTTTGAGGGATATTGTACAGAGGATTTGAATGGGGACACACAAATTGAGTGCGATTTTGATTTTCCTCTGCTGAAAGTTATATGAGGCTTATTCATATTTCTTTCTTTCTGATGAGATAGGTGAGGAAACATAACTTCAAAAAAAAAAGCCTACAATTTATCATAATTTATTTAGATAATAAGCTATGGATGCCACTAAGATTAAAATAGTTAGTGCTCTACCAAAAGAATGGCTTCTCAATGATGACATAGTGTTTTAGTAAACCGTATACCGATGTCGTGCTCACCATGGAGTGGACTGAAGAGAATAGACGGCAAACTCTAGACTCTAACTACCTCTCATTTGTCCTGTTCTAGATTAGCCCTCCACGAAAGGTTATCAGCAGAATTTGTGGTTCCCGATACTTAACGCCACATTACTGAGTTTGATATGACATACCATTTACTCATATTTAGAATCAAAATTCTGGCACTACAAAGAAAGAAGATGTTCTTGATCTGATAGGCGGTACAATCTAGGCAATTATAACAGGGTTCTATCATGACCCTAACATTTGTAGAATTAATGTTAGTTAATTCAGGATAATTAAGATGCAAGGAGATTCAAGGTAAACTTGTAGAGGTACTCAGTACTGTAGCAACAGCCATTGTTACTCTTAATAAATAAATTGGCTGGTGAGACTGCAGAAGTAATATAAAGTACTGTCTGGTGAAGAATTGAGTGTAGAGGACAAGCAAATTGCCACCTGGCTTAAGGATACCCAAAATAGTAAGAGTAACTATGGAATCTGGTTCAGAAGTACCTGGCATCAAGTTGTCAACGAGCTACCGATGTTCTAACTCTCTTTACACAGTGCAACGAAAAAATAATTTTTCCCAATTATGTCCTTGAGTATACACCATGTTTGCATCCGTAGCATAAATATGAACCAAAAAGATTTTTAACTACATATTTGTGGAGCGTATTTTTTGTTATATACTTGTCAGATAAAAGGATTTATCTATAGAAACACAACAACAACAGAATTGCAGGAAAGAATAATATTAAGAAAATGCAAGAAAACTTATTATTACAATAATGCCATCAATGTAACCATAAAATCAAATTTAGCCTAAAAAATCGCTCATCCATTCAGGAATGGCATCTAATGACTTTTTTGAATTAAATAGTGTGGGATCATTGGTCTTGTTAGATAGAATGATAGCACATTTATCTCATAAAAAATAGTACAAAGAAATCTATCCGGAATCCTTTTCCAACCTATTAGATCGCACATATTCTTCATTAATCTCTAATACTATTTTAGAGCGAAAGGTATTGGCCATTTACTACAACCGTATCCTCATACTTATCAAACCAATCCCTTCCAAAACCACCAGTAGTTGAAAACAACTACGATACTCCATATTGACTTGAGAGAAATCATTAACACTCTATGGAGAGAATGCTTGTCAACCTTAAACAAATAATGAATATACTAAATATAACAAACATATGTCCAAATTTCAACTTGGGCTGTTTTTCTCTGGACTTCCAAACCGTTTCTAAATAGCAATCTGGCGCCTGGCAAGTGACCGTTTCTGTTTTACCATTCACAAAACTGGCACTAATAAAAAGAGATATAAGACTGGTATTGACAATGCCTTTTGCTTGGCGAGTAAAGATACAAACCTGTGAATTCATAAAGAGAATGAGCTTAACAGTGTGTCCAGCGTTTGAAATTCGTGCCTTCGTGATGGAGTTATTACTGATTTCAACAATAATTGACGTAACACAGAAGATAATGATGGCAATAATTTATTACATGATATAAACAGTATTCGGCTTCATCATACAGTTGGCATAATATATAAACGTAAAATAACAAACTAAAATAGTAAGGAAGCACCCCTGCATGAGAAGTAACGTTTGCTTGTGTGCCAGTACTCCAAAATCATTATGACACTCTCTCTGACAGCTGAGAAAGCATCACTGAACCAAGAATTCCATATCAACATGAAAAAAATAATTCACACCAATTTTCTTGGAGTACCAGCAACAGAAAGGCATAAACGTCAACATCTCACCATGACAAACCATGACAAAGGGAGAATCATTACCATCGATGAAGCTATTGTTCATAAATAATGATCTTAGGTCATTATTATGCAGCAATATCTCAGTAGATAAATATAAACCATACAAATGATATCTATCAACATTTCACATCTTTTGGGTCCTGTGTCAAACTTAGTGACCTAGAGTGTCGACTTGGGCAATAATTTTACCGACTATATTGTGAGCAGCTACTGGACACACACAAATGAGATAAACCACCACAAGCAAGAGCACCTACTACAGCCGACCAGCGGCTGGGATGTTTTGCGATCTATTGAGAAGAACAGCTCCATCCAAATGACTAAGCAACAGCACCTCCTACAGCCGACCAGCGGCTGGGATGTTTTGCGATCTATTGAGAAGAACAGCTCCATCCAAATGACTAAGCAACAGCACCTCCTACAGCCGACCAGCGGCTGGGACGGTTTGCGACGACAGAAGAAGATGATGGATGGGTGCAGACGAATTTCCATCTCCCTCTTCGCCAATAATGACCCGCAAGTATCTATTGTGACGAATCACACCACCAGAGACCAGTTCGACACTCACATTGTTTGGTCCTGTACCCGACCCTGCGACCCAGACTGTTTAATTGACTCCTTTGCAAGTCCTCACTGATATCCTTCCCTGCTCAAAACTAGCTCATCGATAACAAATGAACTACATGAATCAGAGATAGGACCAGAGTTTAGAACTCTTTTCTTAGCAGTATTATTTGTTTCTGGAATTTTTGTCCTGTACTGTTGAGAATACGACAAATATTGCAATTTAGTTTAAGAGCTTTTGAACTATCTTTCCAGGTTCGCAAGGCAATATTTTACATTACATCTGGTATACTTGATTTTATTCAAAGTAGAAAAAAATGTATTTTAATGTCCGTGATCATTAGCATAGTTTTTATGAAAGGCTGCGGCAGTACAGAACCTTCACTTCATTTCCAAAATGAAAATATGTTTCTAAAGCCTCAACCAGCCTTTATATCTGATAGTGCCTATTGAATTTGCAGTAAAATTACTCTTTTGTATGAAACAGAACAAACTGTGCATTATTCAATTTTATTTTTCTTTCTTGCTACAAGATCCATTCTACTACCAGGGTTTCTGAGCATTCTGCCTGATTTACGCTTTTCATAAAGGTTTTTCCGAAATTTCTTTTTTCTTTGACACAATTCTAATTTTAAAATTTGCTGCTTCTGATGTTCTAAGAAACAGCCTTCCACCTTTGAGGGGCAAGACCCAAACACCACGGGAGGTCACAACATTTCTTTATCTGGAGCCCTTGGGTCTGAGATAAACTATTACCAACTGCTGAGTTTTCACAAATTCAATACAGACAGTTGTATGCAGACAGTCGTGTGCAGAAATTCCTTCCTGTGATATATCGGGAGTCTCCATAATATAGAAAGACTCTCCTACAAGGCTTTTTTCGAATAGCAAGGTTAGAGGGTTCTGTTCCCTTACGCCCTACCTCGGCTAAAAATATATACAATAATTCATAGCAGAATCTTGTGCTATTTTTAACTGCGGTCAAGAAAAAGAAAAAGTTAAAGAAAAGGAATACGTTTACAAAGTCTCGATTTTCCAGTAAGTGGAATCACCTATTTCTTTATCTGAATTCACTCTTTTCTTCTTTACCTGAAATTGCCTTTTCTTCTTTACTCGAAAACGTCTTTTCTTTATTTCATTAATAATTTTTTTGCAGTTTTCGGTAGCATCACCCTCTGACGACTTTTTCCGTCAGTCAACATTTCTTCATTTCCTCATTTTTTTTTCTTTTCCTGACTTCCTGAAAGTGTTTACGTAATGGAGAGTACTACCGAAGGAAAATAAAAAAGTAATCAATTAATCAAGATAATTATATTTTCAATATAATTACTATTTGAATTGAATATATTGGTTTCCCAAATTGCGCCCACTTTTTATTTTTTTTGCTTAATTTTTGTATTTCGAAGGTTTCTCCGCAGTCCGCCAGCACAAAGTGTAGAAAAGACAGGAAGAATACCCCAACCGGGCTATTCCTAATTTCTTCTCTCCGCATGTATCAGAATCCAACTTCTTCACTGGTAAACCAGTCAAGT